>CM038047.1:87361022-87376022 GCA_021397845.1 Areca catechu | reverse complement strand
AGTAATGGGGTCACCCGCTGAAGCCGAGCTCCGTCCTCCGCCAGGTCAGTTCCTGCCAGGTCGGGACGCTTAGGCCGGAGCCGAGTACAAGTCCCCACCCGAGGCGGACCCCTTAAGGTCGGGCCCAGTGGTCAGGAGTCGAGCTCAAGTCTCCTCCACCATGAGGAGCCCCTTTGAGGTCGGATCCCCTAAGCTGGGCTTCACCCCGCCCACCTCCGTCAGGTCGAGCTCGTCCGAAGCCGAGTCCCGCTGGTCCAGAGTCGAGCTCAGCCCTACTCCGCCCAGCCGAGCCACCTCGAGGCGAGCCTAACGGAGGCGGGCCCCACCTTTCTAGCTCGGTCCCCAACTCAAACAGAGGCACCAACTACCAAGGAAGCGGTGCCTCCTCTCCAAGGACAATGGCGAACCTCCCGAGGGTTGTACAACAGTGCCTGCCATGCTGCCATTAATGCCCACGGCCATTACTCACATCGAAAGGAAAGGAAACTTACATCAAGGCACCATGCTCCCCACTAACCTGCTGTACTACCAGGAAAAAGACCCGACCGGATAGCACGAGTCCCGAGGGTGGCGACCCGCCAATCGAGGTCCAGCCAGGCTTCCAAGAAAGGGGGCATGCAGAAAGAATGTCAGAGCGTATGGAAGCTTCACCAGCTATCTGACAGGAGAGGCATCCCGTCAACGGCACAATACCTCGTCACACACGTCTGACGACACGGAGAGATCCCGAGGCAAGCCATAGTAAAAAACTCAGCCAGAGTAAGCCAAAAGTAAGCAAGCAAAGAAACAAGGGGAGGGGGCTAGACAGGAGGATTCTACCACCTCGGCCATCACCTCTCCCAGCCCACTCTCATTCTTTTTCCATACACACTACACTCACTCCTCCTAGCATGGAGCTCATCCTGAGGGGCTCGACCAGGAGGATCTGCTTTCCTGGATCGTTTCTGACTTGACCGTCGGAGTGCCCCCACCGGAATCCCCGGCCCGGGTCACTGACATGCTCTCTTGCAGGTCCCGAGGCACCGGAGGCATCCCAAGTAGATGGATGCACGCCTTTCAACACCACCAACAGCTACGGGCCACGACGATCCGGGCGACAATAGATTGGCGCACCATGAAGGGGGGCAGAACGACTCCCGATCCAGTTCAGGCCCCGCTTGAACAGTTTGTCAAGAGGATGGTGACCACTCGGGCGAGGGGAGCCTCTCCCAGCCATGCGGAGGAGTCCCCTTCCCACGGGAACCCTCACGGTCCGGAGACGGAGCCACCTGCCCCGGTTCAACCACCTCCACTAGAAGTTCAGCTGACCGCACTTGCTTAGCAGATGCACACTCTCACTGCAGTAGTGCACCAGCTCCAACACCAGCATCGGTCCTTGGCTACTCACCAGAAGCCGGAGACCCCCGCGGCCCATGCCGCAGCACCCCGCAATAGCCTGCATTCCTTCCATGAGAGGCCTTCACAGCCGTGGGCTATTACAGACCCCCGGGGTAGTCATCAAACTCCGGTGAAGCGACGGCAGGCCGGGTCCGCTGATGAAGAAAGCTGCTCACCACACGTTGACCGGGGGACATTTAGACCCTACTAGGGGAGGAAGGGCAAGGGCCCTCATCACGGGCACCGTGCACTCGCGTTACCCTCCCCGCCTCTCTCAGCAGAGGGGTCGACGGATGAAGCCATTAGGTGCATGGCGGAGAAGCGCCTAGAGGAGCATGACCACAAACTAGCGGAGCTGTCCCACCGATTTGCTAACTTGCCCAGCTCCACCAGCGAGCCAGCAGGCTACGACGTCCGCCCTCCATTCTCCTAGGAGATCCAAGCAGAGCTGATTCCCCGTCAGTTCTGCATGCCTCAGGTGGATCCTTATGACGGGACCACCGACCCCCTGGACCACCTGGAAAGCTACCAGGCCCTCATGAGGGTCCAGGGGACCACTGACTCTCTCTTGTGCGTTGCCTTTCTCGTTACTCTCCGAAAGGCAGCCCAGGTATGGTTCGCCCGCCTTGAGCCGGAAAGCATCAACTCTTTTGCCCAGCTGGGGCAGAGGTTCGTGACTCACTTGATGCCTGTCATAAGATGCCACGAAAGGCAAACAGCCTCTTCTCCATCAGGCAGCAGGACCGCGAGCTGCTACGGGACTACGTGGCTCGCTTCAAAGCCACCACGCTAGAGATCTACAACCTGGAGGAGCCGGTCATAATGCTGGTTCTGAAGCGAGGGCTCAGGACTTCTCGCTTGACCTACTCACTTGACAAAAAGCCCCCCAAGACTTACTCCGAGCTCCTCTCTCGAGCTCAGAAGTACATCCGCACCGAGAAGGCGGATCGTACAAGATGGAAGCTCGACGGGAAGCCGCTAAAGAGGCCTGCAACCACTAAGGCACCTGGAGCATGGAGGCCGGGACCGTCAACTCAGAGCTCCCGGCCGGGACCAAGGCCAAGAAGTGCTCCCATTTATGAGGGAAATTTTACCCCCCTCCTCGCCCCAAGAAAGAATATCCTCATGGAGATCGAGGGCGAGACCTATCTAAGGCGCCCACCGCTATTGAAGCCATCCTCTAGCCATGACAAGATGAAGTATTATCGTTTCCACCATGACCACGGCCACGATACCGAGGAGTGCCATAATCTCAAATGGGAGATCGAAGAGCTCATCAAGAGGGGCTACCTCGAAAGATATATGGGGGGCAGATCTCAACTGGAATCCCAGGCGCTCGTCACCCTCCCACCAGTCCCGGCGGTCGATAATCACCCTACCGAGAAGCCGGTGGGGATGATATGCTGGGGAGCCGAGCACGCTCCCAAGAGGGCCCGGGGGGCAGGGCATCCTGAGGTTGTACTCCCCTTCATGAGGGAAAGGGAAGATGGGGAGAGAAATGTAAATAATGATGCTGTGGTCATCGAGATGACGATCGCAAAGCATCCTGTAAAACGCATCATGGTAGATAGTAGAAGCTCCACGGATGTGCTTTTCTACGATGCCTTATCCAGGATGAATCTTTTCTCTGTTCAGCTAAAGCCTGTACATACCCCCCTTGTTGGTTTCACGGGAGACTCCATAAGGGTGGAGGGAGAAATCACTCTCCTGGTCACTATCAGGACCCCACCTTGGTAGAGTACCGTCATGATGACGTTCACGGTTGTCAGGCTTCCTTCGCCTTACAACATGATTTTGGATCGACCTGGGCTCAATCTCCTTGACGATGTCGTCTCTACTAAGAGATTGCTTGTGCAATTCCCAACCCCTTGTGGTATAGGGGAGATGAGGGGTACACCCCAACTGGTGCAGCACTGCTTCCCAACCCTCCCCGGGGCTCGGGCGCCCGAGGAGGACTCCAAGGTAGACGAGCTCAACTAGAGGGTTCAGGACCCCAGGGGAGGCCCGACCGAGTGCCTGCTTTCCTACCAGCTCGGGGCCGACCAAACGAAGACCGTGCAGGTCGGAGCCCAGCTGCCCGAGAAGGAGAAGACACCATTGTTGGAGTTCCTACGGGTGAATGCATATGTGTTCGCCTGGACAATGACGGACATGCCAGGTATCCCCCCTGAAGTCATCACCCATAAGCTCAACGTCGATCCGAAGCACAGGCTGGTTCGATAGAAGAAGAGGAGCTTCACCCAAGAAAGGCAGGCGGCCATCAACGAGGAAGTGGAGAAACTCTTGGCCGCTGGCTTCATCCGAGAGATGTAATACCCGAGCTAGCTGGCGAACGTGGTGATGGTGAAGAAGAACAATGGCAAGTGGAGAATCTATGTAGATTACACCGACCTCAACAAAGTATGCCCAAATGACAGCTTCCCTCTACCAAGGATAGACCAGCTGGTGGATGCCACCTCAGGGCACAGGCTGCTCTCCTTTATGGATGCATTCTCCGGGTACAATCAGATCCGGATGCACCCGGGGGACGAGGAGCACACTGCCTTCATTACCGATCGAGGGACATACTGTTACAAGATGATGCCCTTTGGCCTGAAGAATGCTGGAGCCACGTACCAACATCTTGGCAACAAGGTCTTCAAGGACCAGATTGGCCAGAACGTGCAAGTGTACGTGGATGACATGCTCATTATGAGCAAGCCGAGCTCAGACCACATCGCCGACCTCGATGAAGCCTTTCGCAATCTTCGGAAGCACCAAATGAAGCTCAATCCAGCAAAGTGCGCTTTTGAGGTGGTGGCCGGAAAGTTCCTCGGCTTTATGGTCACCCAGAGAGGCATTGAAGCGAACCCGGAGAAGGTTTAGGCAATCCTTGATATGGAGCACCCGACATCCAAGAAGCAAGTTCAACATCTAACAGGGAGGGTCGCAGCCTTAAGCCGGTTTATCTCGAGGTCGGCTGACCACTACCTCCCTTTCTTCAAGGCGTTGCGCAAAATGCATGACTTCACCTAGACTGAGGAGTGCAAGATGGCCTTTGAAGAGCTAAAGGAGTTCCTAGCCTCTCCAACTCTATTATTTAGACCGGAAGAAGGGGAGGAGCTCCTAATTTACCTAACGGTTACACCCGGGGCTGTCAGCTCGGTCCTCGTCCACACAGATCAGGACGGATCTCAAAAGCCAGTGTACTACACCAGCAAAATCCTCTGCGATGAAGAGATCAGGTATACTCGCTTCGAGAAACTCATTTTTGCACTAATCATGTCTGCTTAGCACCTTAGACCCTACTTCCAAGTGCTTCCCATCGCGGTTGTGACCGATCAGCCGCTGAGGACCATACTAAGCCACCTCGAGACTTCCGGGAGACTGGCTAAATGGTCCCTAATGCTAAGCGAGTTCGACATCGCATACCGGTCGAGGTCATCGCAGAAGGCCCAAGTCCTAGCCGACTTCGTGGTCGAATGTACAGGGCCCCCCAAGGAGCCAGAGCGGATGGCCCCAGAGAGCCAAGCTGAGCCCGGACCGTGAGAGGACCCATGGATCCTCCACGTGGACGGTGCCTCCAATTCCAGCAGAAGCAGAGCGGGCCTCATCCTCACCAATTCCAATGGAGTGGTGATGGAATGCGCTCTTCGCTTCAAGTTCATCGCCACGAACAACCAGGTGGAGTACGAAGTGCTCCTCGCAGGCATAAAGGTATCCCGTGAGCTGGGCGTCGAAAGCTTAAAGGTTTTCGTCGACTCTCAACTAGTTACCGGACAAGTCTCCAGGGAGTACGAGGCTCGAGATCCCCAGATGGTGAAGTACCTGGAGAAGGTTCATTTGAGCACGGTGGGCTTCTGTTACTTTCGCATTTTTCACATCCCTCGCGGAGAAAATGCTCGTGCAGATGCACTGTCGAGGCTCGCAACCCTACCAGATTCATCCCTGGGGCGCGCCTACGTCGAGTATCTCGAGAATCCAAGCTACGAAAGCCTAGAGGAGGTGCAACAAGTAGCCGGCGAGCCAAGCTGGATGGACAAGTACATCCAGGATGGCCTCCTACCAGAGGACGGCAGAGAAGCCGACTTCATTAGAAGAAAGGCCACCCGCTTTGTTCTAATGGATGGTCATCTCTACTACCGATCTTACTCCTACCCGCTCTTGAAGTGCCTCAGACCCACGGAGGCAGCCTTCGTGCTCCGGGAGATACACGAGGGCCTCTGTGGGAACCATGTAAAGGGGAGGACTCTGGCGTACAAGGCTCTTCGCCAGGGATACTTCTGGGAGACGATGAGGGAAGACGCCGCCAACTTCATCAAGAAGTGTGACAAATGCCAACGCCATTCCCATGTACAGCGCCTACCGGCAGCACCGATCTCCTAACTGTCATCCCCTTGGCCTTTTGCATAGTGGGGGATGGACATTCTATGACCGTTCCCCACAACTCCAGGGCAGCGGAAGTTACTGCTAGTGGTGATCGACTACTTTACCAAGTGGGTCGAAGCAGAGCTGCTAGCTCGGATTACAGAAGCCAATGTTCGACAATTCTTCTGGAAGTCTGTCATCTGCCACTTCGGACTCTCCAATTGTGTCATCACTGACAACGGGAGACAGTTCGACAACCGGGAATTTGAAGGGTTCTGCGCCGAACATGGCATCCAACACCGGTTCACCTCGGTTGCTCATCCCTAGACAAGTGGGGAAGCCGAGGTGACTAATTGGACCATCCTTCAAGGACTTCGTACCAGGTTGGACCAAGCTAAGGGCAGATGGGCAGAGAAACTTCCAAGCATCCTGTGGGCCTACCACACTGCCCAGAATAGTGACGGGTGAAACACCCTTCAACCTCGTCTTTGGCGCTAAAGCAGTAATCCTAATTGAGCTTGGCATGCCCACATTGCGGATGCAGCAGTATGACGAGACGTAGAATTCAGCGCACCTCTTGCTCAATCTGGACCTCCTAGAAGAAACAAGGGACAAAGCCCAACTTCGGATGGCGGCATACCGACAACAGGTTGCTCGATATTACAATGCGCACGTGAAGCTGAAGACTTTCCGACCTGGCGACCTGGTACTGCACCGGGCCGAAGCGTCTCAACCCCGGGAGTGCGGTAAGCTCTCGCCAAACTGGGAAGGCCTTTATAAAGTGGTCGAGGCCCTTTCAAATGGGGCCTACTATCTCGAGGACCTGGATGGCACTAGGATCCCCCAAACATGGAATGCTTGTAATTTGAGGAGATATTATCAGTAATGTAAGTTTTTCCTCTAATAGAAATAAAGACTTTTCTTTGCACAACAGGTTATCTGCCTTGCAGGAATGTCGCTACCCGGGACCCAGCTCTCCAGGATTCAAGCATGTCTCCGAGCCCAGCTTCAAGACGGCAACTCCTGAGCCATGTCCTCAGGAAACCAAGTCCCAGAGCCTAGCTCTCCGGCCAGCACGTCTCCGAGCCCAGCTCCAAGATGGCAACTCCTGAGCCATGTCCTCAGGCAACCAAGCCCCGGAGCCCAGCTCTCTGGCCAACACGTCTCCGAGCCCAGCTCCAAGACGGCAACTCCTGAGCCATGTCCTCAAGCAACCAAGTTCCGGAGCCCAGCTCTCCGGCCAGCATGCCTCCGAGCCTAGCTCCAAGACGGCAACTCCTGAGCCATGTCCTCAGGCAACCAAGCCCCGGAGCCCAGCTCTTCGGCCAGCACGTCTCTGAGCCCAGCTCCAAGATGGCAACTCCTGAGCCATGTCCTCAGGCAACCAAGTTCCGGAGCCCAGCTCTCCGGTCAGCATGCCTCCGAGCCCAGCTCCAAGACGACAACACCCGAGCCCCGATCTTGGGCATTCAAGACATGAGAAGCCCTCAGGCACTCAAGCCTGGAGCCATGGTCCTCTGGCATCGGAGTCTCGAGCCCCGCTCCAAGGTGGTGAGGCTTGGGCCCATACAAGATGGAGCTCCCCTCTCCGACCTCTCCGCACTAAAAGAGAAAAGAAAAGGAAAGGAAGGAGAAGGGGGGAGGACAGAAGACATTCACACCACAAAAGAGAGAAGAAGCCGTATTAGCCAAATTATTTTTCATTACTTAAAGGGAATATGTTACATCATCTCTCGAGCCCTGACAAGCCAGGTAGCCCGGTCCAACAAAAAGAAAAAAACTTTACAAGAAGTCCTATCCTACTGAGCCGGCTCCTTCCCTGGACGGTGCACGACTGGGACTTCCCCCTCCACCTCCTTTGTAGGGGAACCTTCCTGAGCAGCCTTCGCCGGAGGGGCTGATTCAGCTGCAGCTGCTGCAGGGACCGAATCAGCTGTCTCCACCTGCGGTGCTGGTCCGGCCGTCGCCACCACCAAGGCCGACTCAGTTGTCTCCGGGGCCACCTTTGGGAGAGGCCTAGCTGGAGTGGCTCCCTGCCCTGCTGCAGCCACCGCCGGAGCTGGAGCCTTCTTGCCAGGGGCCCGGAGCGTGACCAATCGCTCCTCGGATAGGATCCCCCGTAGCTGAGTACGGTAGTAAGCGAATCCCTTGGCGAAGGAGTCCGTCGCCACCTCCTTGAAGTCCTTTATATATTCAGGGGAGGCCTTGAAAGTGGCCACCGCGTCAGTGACCTCCTTCCTTGCGGCCTCTACCCGACGCCTCACTTCGGCCAGCTGCTCTCCGGCATGCTCGGCCTGGTGGATCGCCACCGCCATCCCCTTCTCGGCGGTCTCAGTGTAACGGGCGACGATGGTAGCCTTCTCCTCCACCTTCGTAGCCCTCTTCTCAGCGACCGCCGCCTTCTTCTCGACAGAGGTGGCCCTTTCCCTTGCCGCCTCTGACTCGGCCCAGAGCTCTTTCAGTCGGGTCCTCTTCGATTCGAGCACTCCCTCGAGCTCCTTCTTGATCCGGGCAGCATCGGTGACCTCGGCCATGAGGCTCTTAACCCTTAGGTTAGCCTCCCGGGTCTCCTCGTCCTTCCAACCCGCCTCGATCTTCAGGGACTCGAGCTCCGCCTATCGCTACTTGTCCCTTTTTGCCCAGTTGCGACAGTAATCTTGGATGAGGATCAGCTCTCTGCCTTGCTGCATCAAAGAAAGCACGTTAGCTACGGTGCTAAGGAAGGTCAGAAGAAATAAGGACGAGCGAAGAGGAACTTATGGCGTAGAGAATGGCGAAGGACGAGCTGACGACATCACCCAGCAGTCTCCCGCTCCCTTCCCGCCCGGTCACAGGACTGGACTGAGAAGTCCATCATTCGCACAACGAGGCCTAGGTCCTTTATCAAGGAGACGTTGGGCCCCAACCAGAAGGGGACTTGGTGGTAGTCCCTATCTCTTTTTTTCACCGACTTGGGCCCCTCAGCAGCGGAAGGCACCTTCAACGCCAGTTGCGAGCTCGGCGTCGCTTCGGGCTGCACCTGGGGCGTCGGCTTTGCTTCCTTCGGCTCCCCGTCCTCCTCGACATCGACGACCTCCGGAGGAGGGGCTCCCACCCTGGCAGCAGCGACGGCTAACCTGGCCCGGACGACCATCTCAGGCTCGGGAATCAGGGCTAGGTCACGTTTCCCTGATGGCTCCAGGATGGGCTCGGCCGCCCTCTTCCACCTTCGTTCAGAAACCAATGCATCCGGCCCGGCCTGCACCGGCCTCGCACCATTGTCGGCACGAGCCCTCTTCGGAGCGGGCTCACCGGCCTCAGCTGCCTGCTCTCGTTCCTCGAAGAATGAGAGCAGCTCATCCATGAAAATTTTCATTTCTGCACCCGAGAAGATATGGTCAATCCCAAAAAAAAAAAAGAAGAGAAAAAAGAAAAAAGGAGAAAAGAAAGAAAAAGAGAAGGGGCGGCCAAGTCGAACTCACCCAACTCCTGCGTCGAGCCGACCCCGGCCTTGTGGAGATTCCGCTCCGACAGCAGGACCTCAAGCGAGGGGATCTCGGCCAATCCGAGCAGCTCGTACAGGTCGAGGTCGGCTGCATCGACGGAGGAGTTCCTATTGGGAGACCGATCTGGGTCGCTCCAAACCTAGTCGATCCCTTCGACTGAGGCGAAGAAATACCTATTCTTCTATCCCTTGATGGAAGAGGGGAGCTCGAACCTAATGCCCCGAGGGCGAGAAGAAAGGGACCACCACCCCTCCTCGGTGGGATGGCGTTTCAGGGTGAAGAAAGCCTTGAACAGGGAGAAACGGGCGACGATCCCGTGGAAGTGACATAGAACGATGAAACAGAAGATCGTTCTGATGGCATTGGGGACCAACTGACCAGGGACAAGGCGATAGTTGGCCAGAAAGGAAAGAAAGAAGGGATGGACAGAAAATCGGAGACCCCCGGCAAAGGCCTCCTCATAGAAAGCAATCCGTCGAGGGCCACTAGATATGACTCGCTCCCCCGGATGAGGAACAGAAAGGTGGATGGACTCAGGGATGTCGTAGGCACCCCGGATGGTCACAAGATCCTCAGTGGTGATCACCGAAGCAATCCCTCTAGGACCTATCGACCGAGAAGGTTCGGGTTCAAGAACAAGAGTAGGGGGAGGAGCAGGAAGGAGAGCCAAGCGAGGTGGGGGAGCAGATTCGGGTTCCCTAATAGCTACAGGACCGTAGGACGGTCTCCTACTGAACTCGTAACGTGCTGCCTCCTTTTCCTCGTTGGAGGAAGAAGGAGTCCTCGACCAGGAAGGTCCGGTCTCGACTTGGCAGGAAGAATGAAAGTTTGGGCCAAAACGGTCCATGGAAGAAGAAGAGGAGGACGAAGGAAGACCTACAGTGACCCCTAGTCGACGAGGAGGAAGAGGAAGGAGGAGCTAACCTGCTAAAAGTCAGGGGGGACGATGTGGCCGGAGAGGAAGGAGGAGAGAACCTCTGTACAATGATAGGCACGAAGGATTTGAAAGAAAGTAAGTCTCGAAAGACTTACCCTTCCCTTCGAGGCAACCTATGCCCGACCGTACCGTTATGGCTCTCCCAAGAGATGCTCGCCACATGTCGCCGATCGACGGGACCAATGCCTCAATCTGACTGCGGTAGCTCTGACTTCCATGCCCGCCATAATTGCTCCTCAAACGTGGCCGCGTGGCACCCCCGCACAAGCTCAAAGGACTGCCGCGCGAAGCGCCACCGATATCGATCATTATTACACCAGATTTCTTCACCTTTCCTTGTTAGCACCGTAATTACTCCCTTCGTCCCAAGCACCGCGCGCTAATGAGCCTCGCGAGTGGGGGGCAAATGATGTGGCTAGATCGCTGATGTTGGACGGGCAAACTGACGTGGAGTCCCCATCAGGCACCATGCTGGATTTTCAACATGAGCCCCTTCGTCGGGCTGAGCTCCCCCAGACTATTGAGGTCGCCCATCGAAGCCGAGCTCTGTCCTCCGCCAGGTCGGTTCCTGCTGGGTTGGGATCCCTAGGCCGGAGCCGAGTACAAGTCCCCACCTGAGATGGACCCCTTAAGGTCGGGCCCCATGGTCAGGAGTCGAGCTCAAGTCTCCTCCACCACGAGGAGCCCCTCCGAGGTCGGATCCCCTGGGCTGGGCGGCACCCCGCCCACCTCCGTCAGGTCGAGCTCGTCCGAAGCCGAGTCCCGCTGGTCCGGAGTCTAGCTCAGCCCTACTCTGCCCAGCCGAGCCACCTCGAGGAGAGCCCATCGGAGGCGGGCCCCACCTTTCCAGCTCGATCCCCAACTCAGATAGAGGCACCAACCACCAAGGAAGCGACACCTCTTCTCCAAGGACAATGGCGAACCTCCCGAGGGTCGTACAACAGCGCCCGCCATGCCACCATTAATACCCACGGCCGTCACTCACACCAGAAGGAAAGGGAACTCATATCAAGGCACCATGCTCCCCACTAACCTGCCGTACCACCAGGGAAAAGACCTGACCGGATAGCACGAGTCCCGAGGGTGGCGACCCGCCAATCGAGGTCCGGCCAGGCTTCCAAGAAAGGGGGCAGGCAGAAAAAATGTTAGAGCGTATGGAAGCTTCTCCGGCTATCTGACAGGAGAGGCATCCCGTCTATGGCACGATACCTCGTCGCACACGTCTGACGACACAGGAAGAGCCCGGGACAAGCTATAGTAAAAAACTCAGCCAAAGTAAGCCAAAAGTAAGCAAGCAAAGAAACAATAGGAGAGGGACAGACAGGAGGATTCTACCACCTCGGCCATCACCTCTCCCAGCCTACTCTCATTTTTTTCTATACACACTACACTCACTCCTCCTAGCATGGAGCTCATCCCGAGTGGCTCGACCAGGAGGATCTATTCCCCTGGATCGTTACTGACTTGATCGTCGGAACGCCCCTGCTTCCCAGCCCGGGTCATTGATGTGATCTCTTGCAGGTCCCGAGACACCGGAGGTATCCCAAGTAGGCGGACGCGCGGCTTTCGACGCCACTAGCAACTACGGATCATGACGATCCGGGCGGCAACAAAATATATATATGTTATATGTACATGTGTACATATATGTACATATATGTACATATATACATATATTCATATATATATATATATATATATAACTCATGCCACTAAGAGATATGGCCAGATGTTGAATTTGCTAAAACAATTTAAAAATAAATTTTTAGAAGACATTTATTGAGGTTCGATAAAAAGAATGCTTTCTTGCCTGGTCATATTATCATGTTTGTAAACTTCTCTTTTGTTGGTAAGTGTGTAAATAAAAATAAAGCTTTCTTGCCCAATCAATATTATCATGTTTGTAAATTGCTTTTTTTGGTTAGTGTGTAAACTGTTATTTTGGTTTTTCATTCACTCAGCATGTTTAGATCTCAATTTGGAACATAACTTTGCTTAGTGAGTCTGTTTAGTTCACTTTTCTTTCCTCAATGTTTTCATATTCTAAATCGTGAATTGTGTGGGGCTTGGAGGATTGCATGCATAGATTTGCTTTAGAGTTTCTAGTGGATTTAATTATCTTTGGTTGCCAATAATGTCTAGAAATATTGTGACTCTGTCAACTTGGGATAATTATTTATGAGGATAAATTATTACTTAAATTTTTTATTTCTTTAATTCCAAAGGATTACGTAAATCTTATTTTTTATATCAACTTTGTTATATTTAATTATGTTAATTTGCCAGATATCTTGGCATGCTTGTAAGGTTTGCGTCGTAACTATGTGACAGTTTTTATGCTCTTGGATCAAGAGTTTGGTAAAAATAATATGGTACTGATTAACAGATCTCTGCATGAAGTTTTTTTTTTTTTTTTGTTATTACCCTGATATTGTATGAAACCACCACAAATACATTACCATTTAATTTTTTTATCTCATTGCAGATTTTTAATTTTTTTGGCCATTATTTTTATTTACTATTGTCACTTCCGACAAAGGCATGTATCTTAGATCATGAAAAAAAAGAACAAAAATTTTTACCGAGGTGCTCTGTCTAACAGTTGAAAATGCCTCGTCACAATAGCAGCGGTACCCAGAAGATTCCAAGAAAACCCATGAATAATAAAACATTAGGAAAGATATCACATCTGGCTAGTCATATCAATCTGCCATTGTAATACTGTTCCCCGTGCTCTTTTCTGGCAAAGGGGGAAGCTGATATCACCGCTTGGCGAGTGGTGTCGTTGGCTGAGGCCAGTGGTATTGTTGGCTGTGAGGCTAGGCGATAGTAATGGATATGTTTCGTCAAAAAAAAATTTAAAATAAAATAAAAAATAAAAAAAAAATTTAAAAAAAAATTTTAAAAAAATTAATAAAATTATTCTGAAATCTTTTGTTGATAGTAAAAAAATTAAAGATATATATAATAAATCCCGTTCACTCTATTATTGATCCGTTCACTTGGCTGATGCCATTCAAGATCTAACTCCTCCTTTTTTCGGTTTAAAAAAAAAAAAAAAAAACGAGATAGATATATGGTTCCGGTGTCCACCCGTTCACTCGACTGATGCCACTCGGGATCTAACTCATCCCTTTTTCGGTTTAAAAAAAAAAAACACGAGCTAGATATGGTTCCATCGTCCGGCCCTACTTTTGGCCTTCCTCTTCTCCCCCAAATTTTCCTGTTAATAGAGCTGGAGATAGATATTGCTCTCTTGTTACATAAATGCTTCATCTATTTTATACGACATATTTATATTTATTGGAAGAATAATTCAATAATAAATTGGATAACTTTTTATGTGGCAAATCATTTGAGAAAAATCTTGTCGACTAATATCCCGGATCCCTTGCACAACATTGTTCTCCCGGACTTTCTCGAATATATCCATTCTAGATCTATTAGATAAATGATCCGGTTTTTTTTTTTAAAAAAAAAAATTGACCTGTGGGCAAACTCAGTGAGATTAGACCCATATGGGGTTCTTCTACTGTTGTGGCCGCTGATCACAATCATGATGTGAAGAACATTTGAAACATAGAAAACACGAAATTGCATACAAACTACCGAGAAAAGGAGATGAGGACTTGATAAACCTCGGCACTTCATGGCTACTAGTTGGACATGCCTCATGTTCCTGTGGCCACTCTCTCTCTCTCTCTCTACTGGAAAGAGCACATGTTATTGGACATCATTGGATTGAGAAACCCTTGCTTTGGTCACTCACTTGCATCAGAAAACTACCATTGTCCTGAGAGGGATGTCCATAGATTAATGTCAGGGACTTGACTTGCTGCTCTTAACTTACTTGAACCTATATTTCCATTGGATAAATATGCTATCTAGGAATAAGGAACCTGGGAGAAGGCCTGGAGCCCTTCTCGATGCAGTGAAAAAGGTGATGGGTCCATCATGGTGTAGTCTTTGGCGATGTCCTCTTCAAAAGCAATCGTTGGAATGTGATTTCTTTGAGGTACAGATGGCACTGGCAGCGAGTCTCGTGACATGCTCCCTATTCTCTGAAATGTCTGAAATTTAATGGTCCGAACCACCATCCGCATCATATACATGTAAAAAACCAATACATAAATGCATGCAGAAGACCAGGTAACAATAAAGAATATTGGAGATGTGTTCAGTGTCCCACCTGTTGCTGATCCATATGCCCATTAAGATCCACACCAAAGTCATACATTGTGGGGTTCAAAGAAGCAAGCTTCATGGAGAGGAACTGCACAAAAATAGGCACCAAATTTTTCATAAAAATCTATCCCTTTTTCCATATAAATCCAATTTGATAAAATTTTATTACCTCAACTTGATTCTGCAAGGATTGTACATAGTTGATGATCTCATCTAGTATGAGGGCCTTTCCGGTGATCTACTTATAATAAGACCAATGAAGTAATAACTGTTAGAAAACAATGTCTCCCTGCCAAAGTACGATCCATGGAGACAAAAGCCACATCAAATTTAAAGCTATAATATATATATATATATATATATATATATATATATATATATATATACCTTGTCACAACCAGGGACCAGACCTTGCAGCAGCTTCATCCTCTGACTTATTTTTTCTCTTCTCACCTGAAAATCAAGAAAGCATATTCAAAGCTATGACTTTAATTTTTTCGATTTTCTTATATGGTATATTATCTATCAAAAAAAAAAAAGGCTATATTTTTCTATTAAAAAAAAACAGAGAGATATGTTATAGGGTACCCTTTCAGCAAGGCTGTGACTGTCCGTTGCCTGACCTCTCCTTGCTCTGACATGAATGTAACCTGATGGAGGCTCATCACA
>CM038047.1:86926022-87356022 GCA_021397845.1 Areca catechu | reverse complement strand
AAAAATCCAAGTTATAAAAGGGAAGAGAGCATGTCTTGGGGAGAAAATCAAGGAGGCACCCAAAAGTTTCCTAAAGTGCCAAAGCCATTGAAAGAAGAAGCATAAACTTGTGGAGCAATACTAGGAGGTGTCCAAAAGAGCCAAACCATGAAGGAAAAATCCTTGATTCATGGAGAGATACTAGGAGACACCCCCATAACCTGCCATTTGGAGATGATTTTTAAGTTTTCTTGGAGTTTTTGGACCGCTCACTCATGGAAGGAGTCTTGGTTGGCCAAGGGAAGAGAATTTGATGCCTAAAGTGTAGATTAGTCTTATTAGTCCCACATGGGAACTTGTATGGTTTTGATTTTTCTTATAGGTCTATATATTAGACCCCTTTTGTAACTTGAACTTATCTTATCAAATCTTATGAATGAAATTCCTTGTTTTTGAGCAAAGTCTTGTTCTTCCGCACTTATTCTGAGTGTTGAGCTTCGTGAGGGAGTAAATCCGGGTTCCCTAGGAACCTTGAGAAGGTGTGAGATCTCCAACCCCAAAACCCTAGCTTAGTCCACCCATCTCTACTCCACCACCACCAAACCCTAGCCTCTACACCATCTCCAAGGTTCTTCTTCCAAAGGGTGGCCGACCACCAGGACCCCAGTCCAGCCATCTTCAAGTCAGCTACCACTACTTTAGAGTCCATCCAGTAGATCCAGGAGAAGAAGCCCCAAATCCGCAGCCTAGGAGTTCCAGATCAGCTGAAGACCTTTAGATCCCATCCTTTCTTCTACTTTGGTAACTCTCTTCCTTGAGTCTCTTGTTCCTAACCTTGTTCTTCTTCTCTCCAGGATCCAGGGTTCAAGAAGAGGCCAACTTTGCCAAGGACCATTATCGGAGGATCCATTGCGAAGATACCTTGACTCCCGGGATCCAATAATCTGCTCGAGAGAGTCTTTTTCCACCAAATGGAGAGATATCACTGCTAGGTAATAAGAACCTTCCCTTCTCACTTTGTCTGTTTCGTTGAAACTCAGAGAAAACCCTAGATCTGGGGGTTTCTCAATCCCCAGCGATCCTACTTCTAAGTTACTCTGATAATCCACTCTTTTTAATTGTACTTTCTGTCATTTCTTAGTTTCTTTCAACATTAGTTTATCTTTCCTTTGAGTCAAAGCCGACTTCTGAAAATATATATAAAAAAAAATACATTAGTTTTAATTTGCTTCCGCATTCCACATATCCGATCTGTATCATTTTTGGTATCAGCTTTCGTCCTGCATCAAAAATCTACAATTTTAAAAGAATTTTAAAAAAATAAAAAAAAGTTACGGGTGAAGCTGCATACACACATGGGACTTTATCTTATTCATGCACCTCCATTTTTAAAACAAAAAGTTAAAAATTAATATATATATAAATTAAGTCATAATAAGTGGAGAAAAAAATAAGTGAAAAAAAAAAGTTGACAAAAAAAATGAAAAAAATCCATGTCTATCCAATCCAGTCCAGTCACCAGTCTGGCCACTGGTTTGATTACCGGTCCGACTACCAGTCTGATTACTGATCTGATTGGATATTGATATCGATCGAACTGATAACCGGACTAGTATCGGCCTGGTGACCAGACTGGTAGCCAGATTAGCACCAAGTTGATGGTCAGACTAGCACCGGCTCGATAGGTAAATTAGCGACTGGAGTGGTAACTAGATCGACACCGACTAAATTATAAATTTTATATTATCTTAAAATATTTAATATATTTCTATATTTTATAATATAATATAGTATTTACAATATAATATAGTATTTATAATTCAAAATATTATAATATATTTATTATATTAATTATAATATTTATTATATATTATAATGAGTTTTATTTTATAATATTAATATTTTATATTATTATTAAGATGGTTGATGTGGGGGATCGCTGACGTGGAGGAACCGGTAGGTGCCACGTCAAGAAAAGATGCCGTGTCAGGCACCGCGTCAACTCTCCAGCCCGGACTCCACTATCGAGCTGAGCTGAGCTCCCTCAAGATAGCGAGCCGAACTATGTCCACCGCCAGGTCGGGCCCGCAAGCTCGGGATGCCTAGGTCAGAGCCGCATCGTGCCCTCCAAAGCGAGACCCTCGGAGGTTAGTGCCCTGTGGTCGAGGTCGAGCTCAGCGCTCACCCACCAACGTGGAGCCTCTTCGAGCGCGCGCCCTCTGGACCGGGTCTGCCTCCTGCCCTCCAGAGTGAGACCCTTGAAGGTTAGTGCCCTGTGATAGAGGTCGAGCTCAGCGCTCACCCGCCAACATGGAGCCTCTCTGAGCATGCGCCCTCTGGACCGGATCCGCCTCTTGCCCTCCAGAGCGAGACCCTCGGAGGTTAGTGCCCTATAGTTGAGGTTGAGCTCAGCGCTCACCCTCCAACGTGGAGCCTCTCCGAGCGCGCGCCCTCTGGACCGGGTCCACCTCCTGCCCTCCAGAGCGAGACCCTCAGAGGTTAGTGCCCTGTGGTCGAGGTCGAGCTCAGCGCTCACCCGCCAACGTGGAGCCTCTCCAAGCACACGCCCTCTGGACTAGGTCCGCCTCCTGCCCTCCAGAGTGAGACCCTCGGAGGTTAGTGCCTTGTGGTCGAGGTGGAGCTCAGCACTCACCCACCAATGTGGAGCCTCTCCGAGCGTGCGCCCTCTGGACCGGGTCCGCCTTCTGCCCTCCGGAGCGAGACCCTCGGAGGTTAGAGCCTTGTGGTCATGGTCGAGCTCAACACTCACCCGCCAACATGAAGCCTCTCTGAGCGCGCGCCCTTCGGACCGGGCCCACACTCTGCCCTCCTCCACCAAGATGCCCCCGCAGGCTCGGAGTGAGCCCTGCCGTTCCAGCTCAGCCCCAGCTCGGACGAGGTCCTCACCAGCCCAGAACGCCGGCGAGCCACCCGAGGACTGCACTGGAGTGCCTTCCAGGCCGTACTGACCATCTACAACCGCCAATTATACTAGAAAGGAAAGAAGCACGCTGATCGAGGCACCACATTCCTCACCAACCACCCGGATCACCCAAGAGAGGAAGCCAACCGAGAGATTCGAATCCCGTGGGTGGTGGCCCACCATTCAAGGCACTGCCAGGTTTCCCGGAATGAGACGACCAAGAGGAGTGTCGGAGCGCTGACAACTCCCCTTATCATGAATCAGGAAAGACTCCTTGGAACACCGCCACATGCGCTTGACAGCCTGGTGGGGATCCCGAGACAAGCGCCCAACGGTAACCTAGTTGCAACAAACTCGGAGGTAACACAACTACCCCAGGACATAGAAAAAACAGGGGGCGACAAGCCAGAACAAAGAAAAAAAAGAGAGAAAGAGGTGCAACCCCCACCAAGAAGAGGGGCATGGCACCACCAACACAAGCGCAAGCTTAACCAAGAGGGCGAAGTGCCACCACTACTACCACAGTTGAATGAAAATGAGGGATACAAGGAGAGGTGGAGGAACAGGGAACCCCTCTATCCCCGCCATCGTTCTCCCCCTGCAACGTTTTCGTCTTCACACACATCTTTTACTCCTCCTAGTGCGGAGTCCATCAAGAGGGGCCCGATCAGGAGGATCTGTTCTCCTAGATCGTCACTGACTTGATGGTCGGAGTGCCCCTGCTGGAAACCCCGGCCCGGGTCACTAACCCCTGTCTTGCAGGTCCAGGTCCACCGGATGGCGAGGCAGACAAGGAGAGCGCACCCAACTTGGAGGTCTAGGAGCAGAGGATCGCCGGATAGCGAAAGGGAGCGCACTCCGGTGCTGACAATAGCTATGGGCCACGACAATCCTGGCGGCAACAGATTGGCGTGCTAGGAAGGGGGAGCACGGGCGTGATCAAGTCCTCCACCCCTTTACAGATTGACACTCCACGGAAGAATGGTGGCGACACAAGCTTGAAAGGTCTCTATCAGCCGTGCAAGGGGCTCCCCCTTCCTAAGGGCACCCACGTCACCTTCTTCGTCCCCTTCGACGAGAGGATCCGCTGACGAAGCCATCGGGTACGCAGCAAAAGCGCGCCTGGAGAAGCATGAGTGCAAGCTGGCGGAGCTTTCCCGCCGGTTTGCCGGTATGCAAGGCTCAACCAGCGAGCCACCGGGCTACGATGCCCGCCACCCTTGAAGCCCTTCACCGGCCGTGACGAGACGAAGTAGTGTCATCCTCACTGCAATCATAGCCATGACACCGGGGAATATCGCAATCTCAAGCAAGAGGTCGAGAAGCTCATCAAGAAAGGCTACCTCCAAAGGTTTGCGGGGGGCAGACCTAAAGCGGGGTCCCAGGCGCTTGCCGCTCTCCCGCCGGCTCCAACCATCAACAGCTACCCCACCGTTAAGATGGTGGGTGTGGTCACCGGGGGAGCTGCGCGCGTGTCCAAGAAGACCTGGGGGGCACGGGACCCTGAGAGTGTACTCCCCATTATGCTAGAAGGGGAAAGGTAAATAAAGATGCCACGGTCATCAGGATGACGATCGCGAACCACCACGGGCAGACCCCTACAAGATGGCCGAAACTCCATCACGAGAGGCCTGTTATCTCAAAAATCCCGACGGTGTCAGGCTCCCCCGAAAGAGGAGGGTTCGCGGCCTGCGAAGACGCCACCAACAAGGTAAGGTTTCTTATCGATAATAATGATAATAATTTTTCCTTGCACGAGTATCTATGTGTCTTGCAGGGAAGAATCAACGACGCCCCTGAGCCTAGCTCTAGGACATCAAGGGATCTTTGAGCCATGCCGCTCCCAATCTCAAGCATCCCCGAGCCCAGCTCTAGGACTTCAAGGGATCTTCGAGCCATGCTGCTCCCAATCTCAAGCATCCCCGAGCCCAGCTCCAGAATATCAAAGGATCTTCGAGCCATGCAGCTCCCAACCTGAAGCATCCTCGAGCCTAGCTCCAGGATGTCAAAGGACCTTCAAACCATGCAGCTCTCAATCAACAACGTCCCTAAGCCCAGCTCGAGGATGCCTGCCCAAGACCGGAGCTTAGATCTCCGACCGAGGGATCACCGAGCCGTGCGGTTCCCAATCACAAGCATCCCCGAGCCCAGCTCCAGGACGTCGAGAGATCTTCGAGCCACGCAACTCTCAATCAACAACATCCCCGAGCCCAGCTCCAGGATACCTGCCCAAGACCGGAGCTCAGATCTCCAGTCGAGGGATCATCGAGCCAAGCCGCTCTCAATTTCAAATGTCTCCGAGCCCAGCTCCGAGATGCCAAAAGATCATGGGGCCAAGTAGCTCCCATTAACGCCTCGAGCCTAGCTCCAAGACACCAATGACCTGAACCAAGTCCTCAGGCAACCCCTGGGCTCGAGCCTAGCTCCACATCCAAGAAGGCCTCAAGCCTAGCTCCAAGGCAATCAAGTCCGGTAACCCTCTTCTCTGATCTCCCCACTCAAAAAGAAGATGAGAGGGGAAGGAAAGAAAGAGAACGAGAGGGGAACACGGCAAGAACCCTCTTCTCTGATCTCCCCACTCAAAAAAAAAAAGAAGAAGAAAAAGGAAAAAAGGAGGGGGGAAGGAAAGAAAGAGAACGAGAGGGGAACAAGCCACCAGTTCTCAATCACCAACATCCCCGAGCCCAGCTCCAGGATGCCTACTCAAGACCGGAGCTCAGATCTCTGGCAAAGAGAACTTCGAGCCACGTAGCTCTCAGTCGTCAACGTCCCTAAGCCCAGCTCCAGGATGCCTACTAAAGACCAGAGCTCAGATCTCCGGCCAAGAGACCTTCAAGCCACATAGCTCTCAGTCATCAACGTCCCCGAGCCCAGCTCCAGGACGCCTACTCAAGACCGGAGCTCAGATCTCCGGCCAAGAGACCTTCGAGCCACGCAGCTCTCGGTCATCAACGTCTCCGAGCCTAGCTCCAGGATGCCTACTCAAGATCGCAGCTCAGATCTCCGGCCAAGAGACCTTCGAGCCATGCAGCTCTCAGTCATCAACATCCCCGAGCCCAGCTCCAGGATGCCTACTCAAGACCAGAGCTCAGATCTCTGGCCGAGAGACCTTCGAGCCATGCAGCTCTCAGTCATCAACATCCCCGAGCCCCGAGCCCAGCTCCAAGATGCCTACTCAAGACCAGAGCTCAGATCTCCGGCCGAGAGACCTTCGAGCCACGCAGCTCTCAGTCATCAACGTCCCCGAGCCTAGCTCCAGGATGCCTACTCAAGACCGGAGCTCAGATCTCCGGCCAAGAGACCTTCGAGCCATGCAGCTCCAGGATGCCTACTCAAGACCGGAGCTCAGATCTCTAGCCAAGAAACCTTCGAGCCATGCAGCTCTCAATCATCAACATCCCTGAGCCCAGCTACAGAACGCGTACTCAAGACCGGAGCTCAGATCTTCAGCTAAGAGACTTTCGAGCCACGCAGCTCTCAGTCACCGTCCCCGAGCCCAGCTCCAGGATGCCAGCCTAAGACCGGAGCTTAGATCTCTGGCCAAGGGACCTTTGAGCCGCATGGCTCTCAGTCAACAATACCTTCGAGTCCAGCAGCTCTCAAGTGTCATAACTCAACCCCAAGCAAGGTGAGGCCCTTCTCTCTGATCTCCCCACTCATATGCAAGAAAGAAAAGAAGAAAGAGAGGAGAGAAAGAAGGGGAGTGGAAGAAAGAGGGAAAAAAGGGAAGAGCCAGGCAAAGAAAATAGATGGTAAAGAAACTCAAGTTTCATTGATTGAACACAAGTTACAAGTGTCTTGAGGGCCCCCGACATGTCGGGTGACCCTGACTAAGTACAAGAAACAAAAATACAAAATGAGGCAATAAAGGGAAGGCCTACTCTACACCGGTCGGTTTCCCTGCTAAGCCTGGAGGCCGAGAATTCCCGCCTTCAGGAGCTTCCGGCTGAGCAGCCCTAACCTCGGATGGATCAGTCTCGGCTGATGTCGGAGGCTCTGAGGCCATGGCTTCCGCAGCAACCTCCTCATTAGGCTCCGCATCCAAGGTCGAAGGATACTTGAGGCGGCTACGGCTCTCCTCGGGGACGAGCACCTTGACTCAACCATGCAAAAACATGAAGCCCTTGTAGAAGGAGTCCGACGCCATCTGCTGAATTTCGGTGACAAACTCCTCCGAGGCCTTGAATTTTGCGATGGCATCCTCAGCACCCTTCTTGGCCTCAGCAGCCACCTTCCTTGACTCGACGGCCTTCAGCCTAGCAGCCTCCACCGACCTGGCCACCTCCTCTGCCGCCTTCTCAGCTGTGGCAAGTTTCTTCCTCCCAGCTATCAGCTCCGCCTGGGCAGCTCGAGAGACCTCCTTGTGCCGATCTACTTCGGTACTATACCAGTTTAATTTCTTCTCCACGGAGGAGAGATCTTCAACGGCCTTCCTCGCACGACTCCGCTCTAGGTCGCAGGTCCCCAAAAGTCTCTTCGCTTGCCCCTCGGTGTTAGTGAGCTATGCCTCAAGGTCCTTGACCTTCTGTTTAAGGTCCCTGTTTGCCCCGACCTTCTCCTTCAGGTTGGCTTTCAGGGACTCGATCTCAGTAGCCTGTTGCCGCTCGAGACGGTCTCAGTTCTGGTAGCGACCCTTAATGAAGAGGGCCTCGGCACCGATTTGCACCATGAAAAGAGGTCAGCTAAAAAAAAACAGAGAGAGAGAAAAGAAAACGTAGAGAAGAAAGGGGTAGCTCACCGAATAGAGCTGGGGGAAGATGGCGCTGATGATGTCGGTCAGCCGCATCCCGGCCATGTCCAGCCGGTCGCATGTTTGGATCGAGAAGTCCATCTTGCGCTCGGTCAGCTCGGGGCTCTGGAGGAACGAGCTTTCTGGCCCCATCTTGAAGGGGAGATGGCGTCGCACCTCCTCCTTTCGACCTTCTGCTGGAGTGGGCGGTCTCGTCCCGGTAACTGCAGAGCTGCGGGGGCCAAGTTGAGAAGCTGGTGCCAGCACGGGCTATGCCTCGATCGTTGTCCTGACCGTGGCCCGAACCTCCTCATCTTTAAGCTCGGTGACAAGCGGACTCGGAGGATGACAAGACACAGCAGCAACAGCTGCAGCCCTCTCCCGGACCACTACTTTGAGCTCCGCAGCAGGGCCTGCTGGGCTGGCCTCGGCGCTGCAGATGCCGCCCTCTCCACCGGCGTAGGAGCAGCACGAGCCACCTCCGAGCTCGGACCAGCTGGATTAGCCGAGCTCAGACCAATCACCATAGTGGGGGCAGCCACAGGAGTGCTCTTGCCCCGGACTCGCCTCGATGAAGGCTCCTCGGCCAGCCCGGTCGTTGGCCTTTTTCGAGTGATCACCAGCAAGTTGTTCTCGGAGAAAATCATCCCTGCATGCAAGTCACACAACAGTCAGAGTCCATGGGAAGTAGCACAGGAAATGCAAATAAAAAGAAAGATGAAAGTTCAGGTTGAACTCACCCAACCCATTTGTTGGGTCGACCCTGGAGTCGGTGAGGTTCTGCTTAGATAACAGGACCTCAGGAGGAGGACTCTGAGCGGTGTGAAGCTGCTCGTAATCATCCCGATCAGCCGCATCGACCACAGAATTTCGGCTGGGGGGCTTATCTGGATCGCTCCAGACCCAATCGACCCCCTCAACCTTAACAAAAGAAAACTTACTCTTCCATCCCCTGATGGAAGAGGGGAGCTCAAACTTGATACCCTTCGGGTGGGAGGATAATGACCACCACCCATCCTCGTTGGGTGGTACTTTAGGGCGAAGAAGGCCCTGAACAAGAAAAATCGGGCAACAAACCCGTGGAGGTGGCAGAGCACAATGAAAGAAAAGATAACCCTAATGGTGTTTGGCACTAGCTGTGCAGGGACCAAATGGTAGTTATCCAAGACGGACAGAAAGAAAGGGTGAAAAGGAAACCGGAGACCCCCGGAGAAGGTCTCCTCATAAAAAGCAAGATGGCCTGGGCCACTGGAAGTGACCCGCTCTCCCGGCCGAGGGATCATGAGCCGAATAGAAGGTGGGATGCCAAAGACATCCTGAACGGTCCTTAGTTTCCCAGCGGTGATCGTCGAGACGACCCCACCAGGACCTGTGACCGGACGGACTTAGAAGCAGAAATAGAAGTAGGAGGGAGAGAAGGACCGGATCCTAGTTCCCTGATGAGTACCGGACCAAGAGGACACCTCCTACTGAGCTCGAAGCGAGTTACATCTTCCTTCCTGTCAGAAGAAGAAGAAGAAGACGCCGGCCTCCACTCGGAAGGATTGGCCTCGCCCTGATTAGTGGAGGGGCGGAAGCCCAGACCAAAACGGGACATCCTCAAGAACAAGGAGAATGAATGACTCGAAGTGGGGGACGGAAGAGGAGACTCAACCTGAAGAAGACCCCAGACCCGGAGGAAAAACCCTATTCTAGCAGGGGGAGAAGGAGGAAGAAACTGACCTGGTTCCATAGAAAACTCGGGGCAACTGGGAGGAAGAAGGAAGCTTGGGTGCAGCAGTAGCAAGCACGGAGAATTCAAAAGAATAGATGTTTTGGGTAAGGCCCTCTTTTCATTTCGAAATGACTTGATGGATTCGTACCGATTCAACCCCTCCGCCAATGGATCTACGCCACGTGCTACCCATCGATGAAAATAGCATCCCGGCCGCTCTGAATTCTGTGCCAACATTAACTGCTCCTCTGACGTGGCCACATGGCACCCTCGAATTGGTCCGTAAGGCCATTCCCCGAAGCACCAGCAATCATGGCCATCATTGCGCCAGGTTTTCGCCTTTCCACGTCAGCACCATAATTACTCCCTTCGACCTGAGTGCCGCACACTAATGAGCCTTGGAAGTGGGGGGCAAATGATGTGGTGGGATCGCTGATGTGGAGGAACCAGCAGGCGCAACGTCAAGAAAAGATGCTGTGTCGGGCATCGCGTCAACTCTCCAACCCGGACTTCACTATCAAGCTGAGCTGAGCTCCCTCAAGACAATGAGCCGAGCTCTGTCCTCCACCAGGTCGAGCCCGCAAGCTCGGGACGCCTAGGTCGGAGCCGCATCCTGTCCTACAGAGTGAGACCCTCGGAGGTTAGTGCCCTGTGGTAGAGGTCGAGCTCAGCGCTCACCCGCCAACGTGGAGCCTCTTCGAGCGTGCGCCCTATGGACCGGGTCCACCTCCTGCCCTCCAGAGCGAGACCCTCGAAGGTTAGTACCTTATGGTCGAGGTCGAGCTCAGCACTCACCCGCCAACGTGGAGCCTCTCCGAGCGCGTGCCCTCTGGACCGGGTCCGCCTCCTGCCCTCCAGAGCGAGACCCTCGGAGGTTAGTGCCCTGTGGTTGAGGTCGAGCTCAGCACTCACCCTCCAACATGGAGCCTCTCCGAGCACGTGCCCTCTGGACCGGGTCTATCTCTGGCCCTCCAGAGCGAGACCCTCGGAGGTTAGTGCCCTGTGGTCGAGGTCGAGCTCAGCGCTCACCTGCCAATGTGGAGCATCTCCGAGTGCGCACCCTCTGGACCGGGTCCACCTCCTGCCCTCCAGAGCAAGACCCTCGGAGATTAGTGCCCTGTGGTCGAGGTCGAGCTCAGCACTCACCTGCCAACATGGAGCCTCTCCGAGTGTGCGCCCTCTGGACCGGGTCCGCCTTCTGCCCTCTAGAGCGAGACCCTCGAAGGTTAGAGCCCTGTGGTTGTGGTCGAGCTCAACGCTCACCCGCCAACGTGGAGCCTCTCCGAGCGCGCGCCCTCCGGACCGGGCCCATACTCTGCCTTCCTCCACCAAGATGCCCCGCAGGCTCGGAGCGCCTAGGTCGGAGCGAGCCCTACCATTCCAGCTCAGCCCCAGCTCGGACGAGGTCCTCACCAGCCCAGAATGCCAGTGAGCCACCCGAGGACTGCACTGGAGTGCCTTCCAGGCCGTACTAACCACCTGCAACCGCCAGTTACACTAGTGTTGCCCAGAAATGGAGCCCAAGAGGGGGGGTGAATTGGGTCTTTTAAAAATTTAACACAATAAAATGAAGGTCCAGTGGTGCTTGTGAGCAATAATAAATTTGATGCAAGATGATAGCAATAATTAAAGAGTACGAGAGGAAAAGAGCAATCACACACAAACACAAAGTTTATAGTGGTTCGGTGCAAACCTAGCACCTACATCCACTCCCCAAGCCACCCTTGGGAATTCCACTATAATCCATACCAGATTACAGTCGACTTGTTTTTCACAAGGCTTACAAGTCAAAACCTAAGTTGGTTTTGTCACCTAGGCTTACCAACAAACCTAAATACTTGTTTTGTCTTCGGGCTCATAAGTTAACCCTAGTTGGTTTTGTCCCTTTGGCTCACCAACAAACCACAATAACCTTCTTTCAAGACACCCTTAAAAGCAAGGTCAAATCACAATAAAACAGATATGAAATTTAAAAGCTACAACAAACTCTCTTCAAGAGTAGATTGGAATCTTTGAAGCTCAAAAGGATGCTTTGTCTTCACTCTTCTTCAAGATGCCTCTTTTTGGAATGAAGTAAGGTTGAGCTTGTAGGCTTTTCAGTGGAATCAAGCTAGAAAAGATTTTTTGATTTGAAGTTTGGAGAGAATATTGGCTTTTTGGCTTTTGAGTGGACTTGAATGCTCTTGAATAGACTTCTCTTAACTTTTCTCTTGCTTTCTCTTGCTTTAAAATGAGGTTGGTGGAGCTTAAATACACCAAAAACCTTCTAAAAACGGTTTGTGACTGTTGGTGCATTGGAAATAGCCATTTGGAGCTTGAAAACCAACTTCTGCAAGCCAGAAAAATAGATCCGTTAGAGCTGTCAGGCTGCAAGTGTCGACACTTGGCTGTCAGGTGTCGACACTTGATTTCTGGGTGTCGACACTTGAACATTCAAGTGTCGACACTTGATGCACAGGTGTCGACACTTGACACAAAAACCCTCAAAACTATAAAGTTCTGTATTTTCAAAAATCTCAGGCCTTGAGTCGACACTTGGAACCTAAGTGTCGACACTTGGTGTCGACACTTGAATATAGGTGTCGACACTTGGCGTGCCAAGAATTTTTGTCCGTGCCAAATGCTGAAGTGTCGACACTTGACTATCCAAGTGTCGACACTTGAGACTGAAAACATTCAGATACAAGTGTAAATGCCTCGAAAACAAAAATAAAATTCATGAATACATAAACACGTAATAGTTAAACAATTATATGCCCTTTTTCAATGAAGAGGATGCCTGGATATGTGAGAATTGCTCCGTGCCAATGTGTGCCATACACCATAAGTTTTTGGAATTTTGAGGTGCTTTCTTCCTGAAAACTCACAACTTGAAATGCTTATTAGAATATAATATGCACTCAATGTTTTGTTATTCATCAAAATCACTGGGTGGAGCCAACAACTAGAAAGGAAAGAAGCACGCTGATCGAGGTGCCACATTCCTCACTAACCACCCGGATCACCCAAGAGAGGAAGCCAACCGAGAGATTCGAATCCCGTGGGCGGCAGCCCACCATTCAAGGTACTGCCAGGTTTCCCAGAATGAGGCGACCAAGAGAAGTTTCGGAGCGCCTATCAACTCCCCTTATCATGAATCAGGAAAGTCTCCTCGGGACACCGCCGCATACGCTTGACAGCTCAGCGGGGATCCCGAGATAAGCGCTCAACGGTAACCTAGTTGCAACAAACTCGGAGGTAATACAACAACCCCAGGACATAAAAAACAGGGGGCGACAAGCCATAACAAAGAAAAAAAAGAGAGAAAGAGGTGCAACCTCCACCAGGAAGAGGGGCATGGCACCACCAACACAAGCGCAAGCTCGACCAAGAGAGCGAAGCGCCACCACTACTACCATAGTTGAAGGAAAACGAGGGATACAAGGAGAGGCGGAGGAACAGAAAACCCCTTTGTCCCCGCCATCGTTCTCCCCCTGCAACGTTTTCGTCTTCACACACATCTTTTACTCCTCCTAGTGCAGAGTCCATCAAGAGAGGCATGACCAGGAGGATCTGTTCCCCTGGATCGTCACTGTCTTGATCGTCGGAGTGCCCTCGTCGGAAACCTCAGCCCGGGTCACTAACCCCTGTCTTACAGGTCCAGGTCCACCGGACGGCGAGGCAGACAAGGAGAGCGCACCCAACTTGGAGGTCCAGGAGCAGAGGATCACCGGATAGCGAAAGGGAGCGCACTCCGGTACCGACAATAGCTACGGGCCACGACGATCCTGGCGGCAACAATGATAATTTATGATTTTACACCAAGCACCGGTCCAGCCGGTTCAGCCACCGGTCCTAAGCTAGGGATCGAATTGATACCGGGTTGTTGATTGAATTGGTACCGGACTGGCGACTGGATGGTATCGACCTGGTGATTATTTTTTAATTTTTTTAATTTTTTTAATACTATATTATATTATATTATATATAATAAATTATAATATATTTATTATATTTTAGAATATAAAATATATATTAAAATATTAAAAATATATTTTAATATATTACTATAATATTTTTTAATTAATATAATTTTTAGTTAATTTATTATTAATTTTAAATCAATATTATTTTTATATAGTTAATTAATATAATTTTTAATTAATGTTATTTGAAAATAATGTAATAATTAATATTATCAAAAAATAATATATAAAATTTTAATTAATATTTATTTTTTACTTATTATTTATTTTTTTAAAATTAAAATTAATTAATTAGAATTTGAAAAAAAATAAAGGTTATGAAAAAAAAAAAGACAGTTGAAATCGTCTGTGCTACGGGCAATTTCAAATATCATATCACATCAATTTAATTAAAAATTTCATATCAATTTTTAAATTAAATTAAAAAAATAAATTGATTTGAAATCATCTTTTGAAAAAAATAATTTCAAATCAATTTTAAACCATCTTTGTGGAAGACGCAAAAATAATTTTAAATTAATTTTAAATCATTTTTGTCATAGATGTTTTCATGCCATGCTGGCCTGCCGCATGATCCAAAAATCCTGTCACATAATCCAAAAATATCTATTTTCATAAATATATTTTAAAACATCCATATCTATAAATATTTTTTTAATATTATTTTTTAAAAAAAATTGAATTGGCACCGATGAAAAATAATAAAATATAGTAAAAATTTTAAAAACTTGTTCTCATCCTCGGTAGTGCGCTTACCGCCAAAGTGTCACGTCTTCTGGTACCTACCCTAAGGTATTTCAATGAACCTCCTACTGTGAACCATCACTTGTCAACTTTAAAGCGGTGGCCAGAGAGAGTTAAGCTCGCAGCCAATAGCTCGATACTTCATGGGTCCAACTTCTCACATGCTTTGCTTCAGATATATCGAACCTAACTTGCTTAAACACAAAGAAAAGAACAAGAAAAACCTTCTGATCCATCTGTCATCGGCCATGGATAACATTGTTTCAATCTTCCGGAACATTGCCTGGCATAAGCTAGAACTCGATCAATATCAGAACTATATGTAGGACGTCAAGGTGATGTATACCTACCGTTATCAAAGGTGACTCGTGAGTCATCATTGTATATTTTTATATTTAATACAGACGGGGTGAGTTTTCTTTTTTTTGGTCGAACTGGCAACTTTATGGAGTCCAGGAGTAAATAAACCCACTTGCATCGATCAAAATAATATCTCGAAAACAAGAGAGTAAAACTAAGTAAACCTGTGAAAACCCGGCGGCCAATGGATCGTTTCTGGATCAAAGTTGGCAAATCCATCTGTTTTCAATCCAAAATGAAAAAAAAGAAAAAAACTAAAACAGAAAACTTTGTCCTCTACTTTTTTGAACAAAAAGCTTGCCAAGAAAATTGACGAGATTGCTGTGGAGGAAAGGAAGAAGGCCGGAGGAGAGTCAAAAAAGAATGGGACTTTCGAATGGCTGGCCTTATCCATCATGGAGTTGTTGAGATTCCTAGATACTGTTCTCACTTGTTGGGAGATCCGGATAACACCTACGCAGAGCAAGGAAAAAGATCAAGAACCAACCTTCTTGATCAAGAACCAGCAACAACCTATCCTTGGATTCAATATCATGCAATAAAAAAGATATAGAGAAGAGATGTAAGAGAAAAAGAGACATTGTATTATTCCATTGAAGAAGAATCTTGTTACAAGACAAGACAAAACATCCCATGGCACCTCTTCTGAAATCCCAAAAGCTTCTCGTCGTCACCCGCACATCTTCTCTCTTGCAGGCCTCATGTCTCAGAACCCACGTACGGCCACGCATGGACAATACCTCAACATGCGCCCCTTCCTCTCTGAAACCCGAGAAGAAGCTCCACCTGTGGACTCCCTCATGCAGGATCCCTTCTTCAAAGCCCCATGGAACACCCCGCGGTCCAAGAAGTCTCCACACGGTCCAAGAAGAACTCCACGTGATATCTCTCTCACGCGCTTCTCTCTTCTCTCTTCACTGTGCAAGCTCCCATGCCAATCTCCAAGCCCTCTCATGCCCCAAGGGGCTCACGCCCCTCTCTTCTCACGTGTCCAAGCCCTCTCTCTTGAACCGTGGCCTCTCATGGTCAAGTTCCAAATGCATGCCCCCTCTCTCTTTAAATAATGGGGCGGTAGTTATCTTGGTCTTAGAGGCGGTTAGGACTCCTTACATAATTAGGCTTAGACTTCTTGATAGGTCCAATAACAAACTGGTTAGAACTCCTCACATGGTTGAGCTTCCTAATTAGTTACAACCAACCAACTAACCAATTAACTGACTAACCTCTTAACCAATTAACAAACCTGGACCCAACCCCATAATCCAATTGGGTTATGTTACAATCTTTCAAAAAACTCTCCCCAACAAATCAATATGAGAAAACCCTCAACCCCGGATCAAGCCCCCTTACCCAACTTGACTCTGGGGCCCTTATGATATAAGCCTCCCAAGCCTTGTTACCTTTCCTGGAAAACCTCCAGGACCTTCTGGAACACCTCCAGAAATCACTTGGCATGCCTCCAAGCACCTAGGGATCGCCTCCAGCATCCCTGCCATGCCTTTCCAAGTCTCTCCAAGGCTTGGGAGCACCATGCAAAACCCTATAATCTTCATCTTGGTGCTCCCAAGCCTTGGAAAACCTAGTAATATCCTCCTGCACAACCCCACTATAACTACGTGTCCTGACAGCTCCTTGTACGGATCTCCTTGCCTCTGCCTACACCCTTCAGCTGCTGATATCCCTTGGAGGCCTTTAGGATGACCGTCTCCACAGCTGAAGATCCTTGCTTGTACCTTAAACCATGATTGTAGCTTTCCTTCTGCCTGGCAGTTGCATCAGTCTTTTTCTTGGACTTCCCTGGAGAGACCACAGCGATACTGGGTCGGTACTCGCTATAACTGGAGCTCTACATGATATAATCTCCATAGAGCCACGCCAATCTCTGCACACTCTACTCCACCTGGCTAAGTGCACCCCTAGCACTCGTGCTAGGATCTGGCCACTATCCCTACACCTCCTGCTCTAAACTCATGTCGAATCCTGCTCCACTTGTGAAGCCACCTCTCCCTGGTGCTCCACCTGAAACTGAGTCCTCCTGATGCTACAGAAAGAAATTCTAAGGCCAGCCACTCAACGTTGCCCTGCTGAGCCTGCCCTGCACCTCATATCCCATCGCTGCCTTCTCGAACCCTTTGCAACTCGCGAACCCCTCCGAAATCATTTCAGATATATTGCACCCCGCAAGCTCCATCCAAAACAAAGAGCTTATCCCAACTCTTCTAACCCAATGACTAAATCTGAGAAATCTGAGATTTTCCTTTCTCCATCCCTGACAAGCTCCACGTGATCGTCTGCACCCATCATGCTATCTCCAGAGCTGACATCTACCCGTCAAAGCCTCCTCACCTCCCTAGTTGGAACATCAATCCGTGCTCCACAGCTCTTGAGACTCGTGCTCCATTGTACTTTTGACTTCAAACTGATGTCTTCCTGCTTTGTCCCTGTGATGCAACACTAACCTGTGCTTCTGCAGTTGAGCCAGATAGCTATGCAAATCTAATGCCAATGTCAAACCTCTTTTGCAAAGCCTCCGTCTTCCTTGAATCCTCCTCTCCGAATGCTCGAACTTCCGCTCTGATACCAATTATTGAGATTCCTAGGCACTGATCCTACTTGTTGGGAGATCCAGACCAGCACCTATGCAGCAAAAATAGGGAGGGAAAGATCAAGAACCAACATTTTTTTATCAAGAACCAGCAACAACATGTCCTTGGATTCAATATCATGCAACAAAAGAGATATAGAGAAGAGATGTAGGAAAAAAAGAGACATTGTATTATTCTATTGGAGAAGAATCTTGTTACAAGATAAGACAAAACATCCCACGGCACCCCTTTTGAAATTCTAGAAGCTTCTCGTCATTACCTGCGCATCTTCTCTCTTGCACGCTTCACACTCCAAGAATCCACGTATGGTCATGCACGGACAATACCTTAACGTGTGTCCCTTCCTCTTTGAAACCCAAGAAGAAGCTTTACCTACGGACTCCCTCATGCATGATCCCTTCTCCAAAGCCCCGTGGAACACCACACGATCCAAGAAGTCTCCACATTGTCCAAGAAGAACTCCACGTGATATCTCTCTCATGTGCTTCTCTCTTTTCTATTCACCATGCAAGCTCCCATGCCAATCTCCAAACCCTCTCATGCCCCAAGGGGCTCACTTCCCTCTCTTCTCATGCGTCCGAGCCCTCTCTCTTGAACCATGGCCTCTCACGGTCAAGTTCCAAATGCACGCCCCCTCTCTCTTTAAATAATGGGGCGGTAGTTATCTTGGTCTTAGAGGCAGTTAGGACTCCTTACATGGTTAGGCTTAGACTTCTTAATAGGTCTAATAACAAATTGGTTAGAACTCCTTACATGGTTGGAATTCCTAATTAGTTACAACCAACCAACTAGCAACCTCCTAACCAATTAACAAACCTAGACCCAACCCCATAACCCAATTGGGTTATGTTACAATATCTCAAAAAACTATTCCCAACAAATTAATGTGAGAAAACTCTCAACCCTGGGTTAAGCCCCCTGACCCAACTGACTCTGGGGCCCTTGGGATATAAGCCTCCCAAGCCTTGTTGCCTTCCCTGAAAAACCTCCAGGAACCTCTAGAAACTGCTTGGCATGCCTCCAAGTACCCAGGGATCGCCTCAAGCATCCCTGCCATGGCCTTCCAAGTCTCTCCAAGGCTTGGGAGTACCATGCAAAACCTTACAGGAGTCGTATTTATCTTTTCCAAAATAATCTTTTAAATCCTACCCTTCATCACCTCTAATTGAAAAAAAAGATCGAGCCTCTACCTATCTTCTCCTTCTTTCCTAGCTCCGCCAACGACAGAGACACCGAGGCAAAGCGGTTGCCATCCAAAAAAAAAAAAAATCCATCCAAATCTCCCCCTCTCTGCCTTTTAATCTAAGAATTTTGAAGAATTTTGGACCTTCTACTACCAGAAACTACCATCGCCGGTAGCCTCACCATTGTCGCCCCTCGCCAATAAGTTTTTCTCCTCCTTTGGTGGGTTACTTTGGGTTTTGGGCACTACTACAATGGCAGCATGTGGCATAGCCCCATCCATTCTTTTCCCCTCTCCTAGATCACTGTTGGTGGTTGGATCACCGCCGATAGCACCACCCCGACTTCACTTCATACCGGTCGTGCTCCGCTATGCCACCCTCTTGAAAACCCCTCCCCCGTTTTTCCTCTTTCTCAATTCTTTGGGACCATGGAAGGCTTGTTCGAGCCGAGCCAAAGAAGAAGAAGAAGAAAAAAAAGAGAAGCAGGGGAGGAAGAAAAGAGAAGAAAAGAAAAGAAAAAGAGGAGAAAGAGAAAGATGAGGAGAGAGAAAGAGAAAAGAGGAGAGAGAGGAGGAGAGAGAAAGAGAAGAGAGAGGAGGAGAGAGAAAGATGAGGAGAGAAGAGAGCAAAAGAGGAGAGAGAAGAAAAAGAGTAAAAAAAATTAAAAAGAGAGATTTAAATTTTGTGAAAATAATTTGATTGGACAATAATCAGAGAGTATTTAGATTGTTTCTTTATTAATTAACCTGATTCCTATCAACCGGATCTAAATAGATATCTAGATCGGGTCTAGCCCTAGACCAGATCAAAAAAAATCTCTTTCCTTATTTTTTTTCTTAGATTAAATTTTCTTTAAGTTATCTCTATCTTTGGTATATTTTACTATATTTGATTTGATTTAAAGATTTAATTAATGTTAAGTTATTAAAATGAGTACTTTATATATACTATGCATAGATATGTTTTGACAAAATATTGAGTTAAACATGTCTTTATTTTGAAAATGATTGTATTAAATTGCTTTAAAAAATATGTTATTTGTTGGTTGTTATGCTCTCTAGTTTGGCTATGATCATACAAGTTAGAGTCTAGTCTTCTTTTGGACCTCTAGTGGGGTGATCACTGGTACATGATCGATGAATAGTATATATAATCAGGAGCTAGTTTTCTTTCGAATCAAATCGATGGGACGATTGCTGGTACATGCTGAGGATGTATATTATCTCGTGTGATATCAGAGCTAGCATCTTTCTGGACCTCCAGTGGGGCAATCACAAACACATGACCATCAAGTAGTATGTGTAGTCAGGATCTAGTCTTTTTGGAGCTAGCCATGGGTCGATCGTGGCCATAGTTAAAGGGACTAGAAGAGTGAAGTGAAAGGGGATAGACATCCTTGGTTATTTTATTTTGAAAACATATTGTTATCAATTGTGCATTCTAAAAAGATTATATGGATTGGATTTTATAAAAAATTTATGTTGATTGATTTGATTTATTTTATTAGCTTATGTTCTATGAATAAATATTAAATTTTATACTTTATAAACTGGAGGTTTTGATAACTTACTGGACTTGTGTAGCTTATTATATCTTTCTTCCTTTTTTAGATGCTACGGAGTATTTGGGGCTTATGGTCATGCTATGAGGAGCTTAGAAATTAAAGAAAGTTTTGATGAGTTTAACTTATTCTTTATATTTAGTGGTTATGAAGTTGAATTCATTATTATTTTTATTATTCTAGTATTTTAAAGGATTTGAAAGTTAAAAGATAGGCCTTGCATATTTGATGGAATTAAACCCTTAGAATATACAGCAATCTGTCATACGTCTGGCTCAGGCATCGGGTCGGGGCGTGACAGATTAAATGATATCAGAGCAAAGATTTAATACCAACATGACTTAGTGAGAGTGGGGTAAAATTAGGCTTTTGATTGAATATCTTGAAATAATTTCAATACTAAAAGTTTATTTAATTTTCTTTAATGGGTGTATGTTATAGTCCTAAGGATTTTGTTAGGTATAAGTATAGAAGGCTTGCACAAATAAAATGTTGGGTTAAACTCTCCAAGTTTGATTTTTTTTTGGAAGAATATTTTCAAGGCTAGAAAATGGATATATGGATGCATAATCGGATTTATATTATGTTATCTTAATGTTTGACTTATTCTGGAAATCTAATCTTGATATAATTACAGGATACGACATAAGTTTGAAATTATTGAAAGTTGTTGTGTAGCAAATTATAGATATAATTGAAGGAGTTTAGTTCTTTTATAGAAAAAAGATAAAATAAAGTAAAGATAATTTAAGAAATAATATATTATTATAAATAGATCCTTCTACTTAATGTTTTGAGTTAAAAAAAAAAATATGCATACGTATTGTAATTGATATAAATGATCGAATAGTTTGTTGATTTTAGAATGATGAGATTATGTGTTATGCTTAATAATTTACTTAATTTAGACATAATGGTATATGTGAGTTTTGAATTATGTATCTTTGAGTTTTAGAAGACTTAGATTTTTTTTTGAAATTTTGAGAATGAGATTTATTTAAGGAGGGGAGGATGTAAGAACCCAGCCAGTGGGTCATTTCTAGGCCAAAGCCGACAAACCCAGCCGACTTCAAACCACGATTAGAAAAAAAAAAAGAAAACTAAAAATAGGGGACTTTGTCCCCTACTTCTTCAAGTGAAAAGCTTGTTGGGAAGATCGGCAAGGCTACCATGGAGGGAAGGAAGAAGGCTTGAGGAGAGTCAGGGAACAAAGGGACTTTCGAATGGCCAGCCTTATCCATTGTGGAGCCATGTTTATCCCCTCCGAAATAATCCTTTAAATCCCACCTTCATTGCCTCTAATTAAGGAAAAAAATTGAGCCTCTACCTATCTTCTCCTTCTTCCCTAGCTCTAGCAGTGGTTGAGCCATCGAGGTAAAGCGGTTGCCATCCAAAAAAAACCCATCCAAACCTCCCCATTTCTACCTTTTTATCTGAGAGTTTTGAAGAATTTTGGGCCTTCCACTGCTAGAAATTAGCATCGCCGATAGCCTCACCATCATTGCCCCTCGCTGGTAAGTTTCCCTCCTCCCTTGGTGGGTTACTTTGGTTTTTGGGCACTGCTACCACGGCAGCAAGGGGACAGAGCCCCATCCATTCTTTTCCCCTCTCTCATATCATTGTTGGTGGCTGGATCACTGTGATAGAACTGCCTCAACCTCACTTCATGCCAGCCGTGCTTTGGTGTTCCGCCCTCTTGAAAATCCCTCCCCCCTTTCCCCTCTTCCTCAGTTCTTTGGGATTGTGGAAGGCTCGTTCGGGCCAAGTTAAAGAAGAAGAAAAAAAGAAGCAAAGGAAGAAGAAAATAAAAGAAAATAAAAGAAAAGAAAAAAAAAGGAGAGAGAGGAGGAGAGAGAAAGAGGAGAGAGAAAAAGATGAAGAGAGAATAGAGAGAAAAGAAGAGAGAGAAGAGAAAGAGTACCAAATCCCATAAGAACTCCATAGTTAAGCATGCTTGGGGGAGAGTAGTATTAGGATGGATGACCCCCCTGAGAAGTCCTCGTGTTGCACCCCCTTAAAAATGTGAGAACCCGGCTAATGGGCCGTTTCTAGGCCTCCAACAGGATGATCACTGGCACATGACTGATATATAGTATGTGTAGTCAGGAGCTAGTTCCTTCTAGGCCTAGCCGGTAGGGTGATTGCTAGTACATGCTGAGGATACATGATATCTCGTGTAATATCAGAGTTAATATCCTTCTGAGCCTCTAATGGGGCAATCACTAATACATGATCATGGAATGGTATGTATAGTTAAGATCTAGTCTCTTTCGAGGCTAGCCACAGGTCGATCGTGATCATAGTCAGAGGGACTAGGAGAGTGAAGTGGGAGGGGATGGCCATTCTTAGTTATTTTGTTTTGAAAATGTATTGTTGTCAACTGTGCATTCTAAAAAGATTATATTAATAATGCTTTATAAAAATTTATGTTGATTGATTTGATTTATTTCATTAACTTATATTCTATGAATAAATATTAAATTTTATACTTTGTAAACTAGAGGTTATGATAACTTATTAGGCTCATGTAGCTCATTATATCTTTCTTCCTTTTTCAGATGCTATGAAGTCTTTGGGACTTAGGGTCATGCTATGAGGAGCTTAGAAATGTAAGAAAGTTTTGAGGAGTTTGACTTATTCTTTATGATTAGTAGTCATAAAGTCGAATTCACTATTATTTTTATTATTCTAGTATTTTGAAGGATTTGAAAGTTAAAAGATAGGCCTTGCATATTTAATGGCATTAGATTCTAAGGTTATGCTATCTATCATATACCTAGCTTGGGCATCGGGATGGTGCGTGACAGATTAAATAGATCAGAGCGAAGGTTTAAGACCAAGATGACATAGTTAGTAAGGGTATGATAGAATTAGGCTTTTGATTAAATATTCTGAAATAATTATCAATACTAAAAATTTATTTAATTTTCTTTGATGGATATATATTATAATCCTAAGGATTTTGTTGGGTATAACTATAGAAGGCTTGCATAAATAAAATGTTGGTTAAACTCTCCAAGCTTAATTTTTTTTGGAAAATATTATCGAGGCTAGGAAATGGATATATGGATACATAGTCAAATTTATATTATGTTATTTTAACGTTTGACTTACTCTAAAAATCTAATCTTGATATAATTATAGAATGTGACATAAGTTTGAAATTGTTGAAAGTTATTGTATAGCAAATTATGGATATAATTGGAAGAGTTTAGTTCTTTTACAGAAAAAGGATAAAATGGAGTAAAGGTAATTTAAGGAATGATATATTATTATAAATAGATCTTTTACTTGATATTTTGAATTAAAAAAATATAAATATGTATGAGTATTATAATTAATCTAAATGATTAGATAGTTTCTTGATTTTGGAGTGATGAGATTATGTGTTATGCTTAATAAATTATTGAATTTGGGCAGAATGGTATATGTGAATTTTGAATTAAGCATCTTTGAGTTTTGGAAGACTTAGATTTTTTTAAATTTTGAAGATAAAACTTATTTAAGGAGAGAATGTGAGAACCCGGCCAGTAGGCTATTTCTGGGCCTCCAGTGGAACGATCACTGGTACATGTCTGATTGACGATGTATGTAGTTATAAGATAGTTTCCTTCCGGACCTAGCAGGTGTGGTAATTACTGGTACATGCTAAGGATGCATGTTATCTCATGTAATATCAGAGCTAGTATTCTTTTGGACCTCCAGTAGAATGATCATTAGCACATGATCATGAGGCAGTATGCGTAATTAGGATCTAGTCTCTTTTGGGACTAGCCATGCACTGATCATACCATAGTCAGAGAGATTAGGAGAGTGAAGTGGGAGGGAACGGCCATCCTTGATTATTTTGTCTTGAAAATGTATTATTATCAACTGTGCATTCTAAAAAGATTATATTGATTGTGCTTTATAAAAATTTTATGTTGATTGATTTGATTTATTTTATTGGCTTATATTTTATGAATAAATATTAAATGTTATACTTTGTAAATTAGATATTATGATAACTTACTGGGGCTTATTATATCTTTTTTCCTTTTCTAGATGCTAAAGAGCATTTGGGGTTTAGGGTCATACTGTGAGGAGCTTATAAATTGGAGGAAATATTGATGAATTTGACTTATTCTTTATATTTAGTGGTCACGAAGTTGAATTCACTATTATTTTTATTATTCCAGTATTTTGAAAGATTTGAAAGTTAAAAGATAAGCCTTGCATATTTGATAGGATTAGATCCTAAGGATATGTGGCTGTCTGCAATATACATGGTTCGGGCATCGGGCCGGGATGTGAAGATTATGATGTGGTGAGCCCATAACTCACAGGTCCTATGAACAAAAACTTGGCTCTGATACCATTAAATCTATCATGCCCTGGCCCAAGGCTCGAGCCAAGTGTGTGATAAATGGCCACATATTCTTAGAATTTAATCCCATCGAATATGCAAGGCCTAACTTTTAACTTTCAAATCCTTCAAAATATTGGAATAATAAAAATAATAGCGAATCTGACTTCGTGTCCACTAAACATAAAAAATAAGTTAAACTCATCAAATTTTTTTTCAATTCCTAAGTTCCTCACAGCATGACCCTAAGCCCCAAATACTCTATAGCATCTAAAAAAGGAAGAAAGATTTGATGAACTACACAAGTCCAGTAAGTTATCATAACCTATAGTTTACAAAGTATAAAATTTAATATTTATTCATAAAATATAAGCTAATAAAATAAGTCAAATCAATCAACATAAAATTTTTATAAAGCATAATCAATATAATATTTTTAGAATGCATAGTTGGGAACAATATGTTTCCAAAACAAAGCAACCAAGGATAGCCATCCCCTCCGACTTTACTTACCTAGTCCCTCTAACTATGGCCATGATCAGCCTGTGGCTAGCCTTGAAAGAGACTAGATCCTGACTACGTATACTGTCCCATGGTCATGTGCTAGTGATCGCCCCACTGGAGGCCCAAAATGATACTAGTTCTGATATCACACAATATAACATGCATCCTTAGCATGTACCGGTGATCACTATACCAGCTAAGCTTAAAAGGAAACTAGCTCCTGACTACACATATCATCTATCAGTCATGTGCCAGTAATCGTCCCACTGGAGGTCCTAAAGAAGACTAGATTCTAACTCATGTAATTATAGTCAAACTAAAGAGCATAACAACCAACAAATAATATATTTTTTCAATACAAATTAATACAATCATTTTCAAAATAAATATATGTTTAACTCAACATTTTGCTGAAACATATCAATGCATTGCTTATATAAAGTACTAATTTGAATAACTTAACAGTAATTAAATCTTTAAATCAAATCAAACATAGTAAAATACACTAGGGATGGAAATAACTTACTAAAAATTGATTCTATCAAGAACACGTGACTCAAATCCTAGATCCTCGCCACTCTCTTACTAATAAAGGCGATGAAGGATCTGACAAAATAAGTTAATTAAATAATTAACCCGTAATCCAAGAAAAGAAAGTAAGGAAAGATATTTTTTAATCTAGTCTAGAGATAGGCTCGATCTAAATATACATTTAGGTCCAGTCATTGGGGATCGAGCTAATCAACAAGAAAACAATCTAAATACCCTATGATTAATGTCCAATCAAAATTGATTTTACAAAATTTAGATCTTTCTTGTCAAATATTTATTTTTTTGTTCTTCGATCAATTTTCTTGCTGGCCACCAGACCATCGCTGGCTATGCCGGATTCACCACCCCGACTCGCCCTCTCCATCCGGTAGTGCTCCAATGAGCCGTGCTCTTAAAAACACCTTCCCCTTTTCCCTTCTTGTTCGGGCTGAGCCAAGAAAGAAAATAGAAAGGAAAGAGAAGAGGAGAGAGAAAGAGAAGAGAGATATAGAAAGAGGAGAGAAGAGAAAAGAGAAGAGGAGAGAGAAAGAGAAGAGAGATATAGAAAGAGGAGAGAGAAAGAGGAGAGAGAAAAAGAAGGGAGAAATAGAAGAGAAAATAAGGAGAGAGAGAAGAGAGATAAAGAGGAGAGAGAAGGGGAGAGAGAAAAGAAAGAGAAGATGAGGAGAGAGAGAAGAGAGAAAAAGAGGAGAGAGAAGAGAAAGTGTAAAAATAAATAAATAAATATTTGAAAAGGAAGATCTAAATTTTATGAAATTAATTTGATTGGGCATTAATTAAAAGGTATTTAGACTGTTTCCTTATTGATTAACCTAATCCCCAATGACCAAATCTAAATGGATATCTAGATTGAGGCTAGCCCTAGACCAGACTAAAAAATCTCTTTCCTTATTTTTTTCTTGGATAACAGGTTAATTATTTAATTGACTTATTTTGTTAGAGCCTTCATTGCCTCTATCAATAAGGGAGTACCAAGGATCTAGGGTTTGAGTTGCATGTTCTTGATAGAATCAATTTTCAGTAAGTTATCTCTATCCCTGGTATAATTTACTATGTTTGATTTGATTTAAAGGTTTAATTACTATTAAGTTATTCAAATTAGTACTTCATATATACTATGCATGGATATGTTTTAACAAAATGTTGAGTTAAACATACATTTATTTTAAAAATGATTGTATTAATTTGCATTGAAAAATATGTTGTTTGTTGTTTGTTGGTTATTATGCTTTTTAGTTTGACTATGATCATATGAGTTAGGATCTAGTCTCCTTTTGGGCCTCCAGTGGGGTAATCACGATACATAACTGATAGACGGTATATGTAGTCGGAGTTAGTTTCCTTTCGGGCTTAGCTGGTGGGGCAATTGCTGGTGTATACTAAGGATGCATGTTATCTCGAATGATATCAAAGCTAGATTTTTTTTGGGCCTCTAGTGGGGCAATCACTAGTACATGACCGACGGGCAGTATGTGTAGTCAGAATCTAGTCTCTTTCGGGGCTAGCCATGAATTGATCATGGCCATAGTTAGAGGGACTAGGAGTGCAAGAGTGGGAGTGGATGGCCATCCTTAGTTATTTTATTTTGGAAGCATATTGTTGTCAACTATGCATTATAAAATTTTATGTTGATTATGCTTCATGAAAATTTTATGTTGATTGATTTGACTTATTTCATTGATTTATGTTTTATGAATAATCATTAAATTTTATACTTTGTAAACTAGAGGTTATGATAACTTACTGAGCTCGTGTAGCTCATTATATCTTTCTTCCTTTTTCAGATGTTACAAGTAATTGGAGCTTGGGGTCATGTTGTGAGGAGCTTAGGAATTAGAAGAAGTTTTGATGAGTTTGATTTATTCTTTATATTTAGTAGTCACGAAGTTGGTTCACTATTTTTTTATTATTCCAGTATTTTGAAGGATTTGAAAGTTAAAAGCTAAGTCTTGCATATTCAATGGGATTAAACCTTAAGGATATGTGGCCTTCTATCGTACTCCTGGCTCGGGCCTTAGGCCAGGGCGTGATAGATTTAAAGATTAAACCAACACTAAGGATATGGGGCAGAGGTCCTATTGGTGGCTGGATCATCGCCGATAGCACTGCCCCAACCTCACTTCATGCTAGCCATACTCCGACGTGCTACCCTCTTAAAAACCCCTCCCCCCTTTCTCCTATTTCTCGATTTTTTGGGACCATGGAAGGTTTGTTCGGGCTGAGCCAAAGAAGAAGAAAAAAAAGAGAAGCAGAGGAAGCATAAAAGAAAAGAAAAGAGAAGAAAATAAAAGAAAAAATGGAGGGAAAAATATAAGGGAAAAGAGGTGAAAGAGGATGGAGAAAAAGGAAAGAGAGGAGGAGAGAGAAAGAGGAGAGAGAAAAGGAGAAAAAAGAGGAGAGAGAGAAAGATAAGGAGAGAAGAGAGAGAAAAAGGAGAGAAGAGAGAGTAAAAAAATAATATTTGAAAAGGAAGATTTAAATTTCATGAAAATAATTTGATTGGGCAATAATTGGAGGGTATTTAGACTATTTCCTTATTGATTAAGCCAATTCTCATTGACCGGATGTAAATAGATATCTAGATCGAGCCTAGCCTTAGAACAGATCGAAAAAAATCTCTTTCCATATTTTCTTTTCTTGAATTAAGGGTTAATTATTGAAAGAACTTGTGTTGTCAGAGCCTTCATCACCTTTATCAGTAAAGGAGTGCCATATCTAGGATTTGAGTTATATGTTCTTGATAGAATCAATTTTATATAAGTTATCTCTATCCCTAATGTATTTTACTATATTTGATTTGATTTAAAAATTTAATTACTGTTATATTATTCAAATGAGTACTTTATATATGCTATGTATGAACATGTTTTGGCAAAATATTATGTTAAACATGCCTGTATTATGAAAATGATTGTATTAAATTGCTTTGAAAAAGGAGAGAAGAGAGTAAAAAAATAATATTTGAAAAGGGAGATTTAAATTTCATGAAAACAATTTGATTGGACAATAATTGGAGGGTATTTAGACTATTTCCTTGTTGATTAAGCCAATTCTCATTGACCGGACGTAAATAGATATCTAGATCGAGCCTAGCCTTAGAACAGATCGAAAAACATCTCTTTCCATATTTTCTTTTCTTGAATTAAGGGTTAATTATTTAAAGAACTTGTTTTGTCAGAGCCTTCATCACCTTTATCAGTAAAGGAGTGCCAGATCTAGAATTTGAGTCATATGTTCTTAATAGAATCAATTTTATATAAGTTATCTCTATCCCTAATGTATTTTACTATATTTGATTTGATTTAAAGATTTAATTACTGTTATATTATTCAAATGAGTACTTTATATATGCTATGTATGAACATGTTTTGGCAAAATATTATGTTAAACATGCCTGTATTATGAAAATGATTGTATTAAATTGCTTTGAAAAATATATTATTTGTTGGTTGTTATACTCTCTAGTCCGACTATAATCACATGAGTTAGGTTCTAGTTTCCTTTTGGACCTCTAGTGGGACGATCACTGGCACATGACTGATGGACGAAATATGTAATCAGAAGCTAGTTTCCTTCCGGGCCTAGCCAGCGAGGTGATCGCTGGTACATGCTAAGGATGCATGTTATCTCATGTTTATATCAGAGCTAATATCCTTCTGGGCCTCCAGTGGGCTGATCACTGGTATATGACCGTCGGACGGTATGTGTAGTCAGGATCTAGTCTTTTTAGGAGCTAGCAATGGGCCAATCATGGCCATAGTTAGAGGTACTGGGAGAGTGAAGTAGGAGGAGATGGCCATCTTGGTTGTTTTGTTTTGGAAACATATTGTTGTCAACTATGCATTCTAAAATGATTATATTGATTGTACTTTATGAAAATTTTATGTTGACTAATTTGATTTATTTTATTGGCTTAAGTTCTATGAATAAATATTAAAGTTTATACTTTGTAAATTAGAGATTATGATAACTTGCTGGGCTAGTGTAGCTTATTATATCTTTCTTTTTTTTTTAGATGCTACGGAGTATTTGGGACTTAGGATCATGCTGTGAGGAGTTTAGAAATTGAAAAAAGTTTTGATGAATTTAACTTATTCTCTATGTTTAGTGGTCACGAAGTCGAATTCACTATTATTTTCATTATTCCAGTATTTTGAACCATTTGAAAGTTAAAAGGCAGATGTTACATATTTGATGGGATTAGATTCTAAGGATATGCGGTCGTCTATCATACGCCTGGCTTGGGCGTCGGGCCAGGATGTGGCAAAACCTTTCAAAGCAATGGGACACCATAATCAGTCATGTATGAAACCATCCAATCCACCGCTTCATTTACCTTTCAGAGGCAAGCATTTGTTGATGTAACTCTCTAAAGACAAGCTGGAGAATAGATTAAGTAATATTCTTTGTGATTCTTCAAATGTCTAACATTAAGGGATGAATAGGTGTCTGCTGTGCATTGTCTCTGCAGAAGTCCAGAATGTGAATATTTTCGAGTCCCTTTCCATAATAATATAATCTGCCCGGAAGATAGTTAATCCAAACGCAAGGCTTTCCTAAGCTGTGCTTAATTTGGCCTATGAGACTATGATGTCATAAGTGAACAACCTCCTGTAGTCACAAATGTTAGCCAAATCCAAACAGTAAAAGTTGCTCCACCATATTTTCCTCTATTCTTTATGGTGCTATCAAAATTGATTTCAAGAAAATTCGGAGGTGGAGATTTCCAAGTGCAATGAAGCACATAATATGTAGAAACTATTGAAGTGGGACGTCAGATGTTTTAAACTCCCAACAATCCCTCTGATGTTTCCTGAAGTTCAAGGTATGGTGCAAAGCTTGCAAGACAAGAACTAGCGGGATCTCATTAAGAATTTTCTTTTTAAAAAATTTTGATATTAATTAAGATTTTTGGTTATTTTTAGAAAAGTTAGTAATTTATGTTTTTCGAGTTAAAATAAAATATAGAACTCTTTTTTTATCAAAATAAAAAATTTAGTAAGTTATGCAACCCCAACGTTATTTGATATGATTGAACAACAAAAGTTAAGAAGTAGCAACCAAAAACGAATGATTCGTCCTTTTAAGCTATAGCGATAGAGCATCTAAGCAGTTGAGTTCTGTTGAAGGCATCAACATTCTCCAAAGCTAATGCTTCCCAACCATTTTAAAAGGATAGGAGAATTTTTAACTACCAAGCCATTCCAACACCACCACACCAAACTTTGCAAGTATTTCAAGTGCCAAGGATTTAGGCATAGTGCAGCCAATTGTCCAAGTAGTAACATCATTTCATTGGCGGAAAAAGAATGATATGCAGAAAAAGAAAAAGATCAGCTAGTCAAAGGAAATGAAAAAAGGCTTAAGTGAGAAAGTGGTTGATGAAGAAGATTGGCTACACCAAACCATCTTCCACACTAAATCCACTACACATGGCAAGATGAAAGAATCTAGCCAAACTTTGACATCCCAAGTGAATTATGTATGTGAGAACATTACAAGAAAATAGACTATTAGCACTAATAAGGGTTTATAACAATAAAAAAATGATGGAAAAAAAATTATTAGTGATGGAATAAGAACTATTAGTGAAAGGCTAATGCCATCTCTAATACTATTAATTCTTTTTCTAAAAAAAAAATTCTGGGAAAAAGTATTAGGAATGGTTTTATAATTATTATCAATGATAAATTACCATCACTAATATAAACAATAAAATTAATGCATTACCGACCATTATTAGTAATTGTAATTTTTGCCATTGCTAATAATTTTCTCCAAAAACCCCCGGCTATCCAATTAGCCAAAAAACTTTTCCTTCCACTCGTTGCCTCCCATTCTCATTGATTCTCCCATCCCCATGCCTGCACAACCATTCCCAAGCCAAATCGGTGTTCCCCCCTACTGGATCGTCGTCCCCATGCTGGATCGCCCTCCCTGCACCACCGCCTCCCTTTCTTCTCCCCCGCCAGCCACCAGAACCAGTGTCCCCGCCTTCCCGTGCCATCGTTCCCATAGCCTTATCCCCGAATTGCCGTATCTATGGCCCTGTCCCCGTGACCCTTTTCTCATGGCTACATCATCGCGCTGCCATCCTTGAGCAGGCAGCCCATCCTCATGCTGCCATCCCCATGCCTCCGTTTTGTCCCTGCATCACTATCCTTGCACCACTATCCCATCCTCGTGCCTTAGTCCCTACGTGCTAGATCCACTATTCGTGGGACCCGCCTTCCCTTGCTATTGGTGAGTATTAGTGATGTCGATGGCGACAGAGCCATCACCAAAGTTAATTTTTTATTTAAAGTATATCAATAAAATTTAAGTAGATAATTAATTAATTAAATATTAATTTAATTAGATAATTAATTAATTAAATATTAATTAATTAATTAATTAGATATGCATAGATGCATGCCCCACATGCATGGAACCTAGTTCTCGATATGTAGAGCACAAGTGGGAGCCTAGGTCATGTGCCTTGTGCATTCAGGTTAAGGGAAGGTGCCAAGCAGCATTGCAAAAATAGGGACTAGGGTGTGCCCCGCGTTCTTGGGCCTCAGGTCCCAACCGACATCTAGGGCAATCAGCCCTCGCATGCCTCGTACACTTGGACCAAGGAAAGGTGTCAGGCAGTATTGCAAACATATATGGGAGCCAGGGCATGCCCTGTGTGCATGGGCCTCGAGTCTCGATCGGCATTCAAGATAGCTAGCCCTCGCATAAGGATCGAGTGCATATTCTACGGCATCCCATAATTAGATATTAATTTAACTAATTAATTAGGTATTTATTTTAAAAAAAATTGCATTGCATAGAGTCATAGACCCATTTTTTGATTAATGTACACATTATATAATATTTGTACATTTGTATATTTTTGTATAGGTGGGAGAATTATATATATTGATCAATTAAATGTCTAGTGTGGACAATTTAGAAAATGTAATTAAATTTATAGATAATTATAATAATCAAATGATATGTTGAAGGCTCGATAAAAATTTTAGATAGTATATTTCTTTAGTTCTCCTCACACATCTTCAGCCATATAGGGAGAACTAAAGAAAAAATACTACCTTTTTTTGATCCATATTATGTATCATTTTAGTACTATAATTGACTTATAGAATTAATGCAATTCTTGAATGAGATAGAAGCTTCTATATCTATTAGTTGATGATAGGATACATTTATTATATAAACCATTTTAAATAATAAAATAATTAATTAGCAATTGCCTTGTATTTGTACATGCAGATTTCTAAATAGTGTGCCGTAGATCATAGTTGGATAGACTATTGAGTAGTTAATGGAGTAATTTATGCTAAATATAGGGAGGGTATATTATACTTCTGTGATTATACTTTTGGGCATGCAACACTCTTATATCAAGGACATGCTCATTGCCCTCGTAAAAGATGTGGCAATAGAGAAATATGTGATAGGGACACAATCACTATCTATTTATATAGAAATGGATTTATGCTAAACTACAAGTATTGGTACCTGCATGGAAAGATAAGAGATAGTTGTAAGGATTAGAAATAAGCAGAACAGGGATACAGATAGAATGGTAGACATGGTTATAGATATGATTACTCTTGAATTTAACTAGGATGTGAAGGATGATCCAGAAGTTGGCAGCAGTGATTTCTATCGTATATTGAAAGATGTTGATAAACTACTATGACCAGGATGTGAAATACATACTGTAATATTAGCTACGTCAGAGTTGTTGAACTTGAAGGTTAAGTTTAATATGACGGTCAATTGTTATGATAGGATGGTAGAAATAATAAAATAAGCTACTGAAGAATAAAAACTTATTGAAAGTTTCTATGCTTAAAAAAAAATGATGAAAGGATTAGGCATAGGATACGAGAAGATAGATACATGCCTAATATTACATGCTCTTTTATAAGGGAGACCAACTAAAGAACTCACGTGATGCATGTGGTGAAAGCCGATTTAAGCTAAGGCAAGAGGGTAGGAATTAGTAGGACATATCATACAAAGTTCTTCATACATTCCCTTCACTCCTAGTCTTCAGAGGCTTTACTTGTCCAAGAGTACTACCGAGTAGATGAGATGGCATAAAGAAGGGATTCACAAGCATATACTGATATGAAGCATAAAAGAAATTTGATGTTTGCCACCTTTTATTTGCAAGGAATCATGCAATGTCCAATTAGATCTATCTATAAATGGGTTTACACTGCTCTCGTATGATCAGCTCTCATGGTTCTATGGCACTTACACCATGTAATAAATTCTAATACTTTATATATTCTCTTTTATATTATTTTATCATTTATTATCTAATATAACATTCTTTATATTAGATATTTTGCTCTCAGACTTAGTTTCATGGTAGAGGACCCACTCAACTCATGGCACCTTCGACTCAACTAGAGGATAGAGAGCTCATCCATATTTAGAGGTACTCGTAAGTACTTCATCTTCAATTAATATGTTTAAAATCTAGCCATTTTAGAATCAACATTTATTGTTCAAAATTAGTTTTGTAGCATATATTTAGAGAGCTTGGAATGTTTCGTGTGATTATCAAGATCATCCAATGATTGATGTCGGGGCCAATGAATGAGTTCTCCAATTAGCCATCGGGGGCTCATAATATAGCCTGAAAGATGTTCCTGAGAAGTCAAAGATGCTTAATTTTTAAATTAACAATATGTTTGTATTCTATTTATTAACGCATGCATGCTTCTACTTGCAGGAGTACTATCAATTTAAGACTTCTAAGGATGAGAAGACTAGCCATCAAACCTTTGAGAAGGTGGCCACACAGGTTCCGAGATGGACTATACAGTCTTAAGTAATTCACCATATAGCACTCTAATTCTGAGTCACCATTAGTCTGAAAGTCTTTTATAGATCACTAGATGTGAGTAGATAAATGGGAGGCACTTTATGATCAGTGAAGTAGTGAGGAGTACTTTAGTAGATGGCAGAGGGCATAATAGAATCAGACATTCCAACAAGATCCAATCAAGCACACCAACAGGCTCCATTGGCACACATGTTGTAGCAAATAGATTGATAAAAATTCTATACTTATATTAATCTCAAATTGAATTGATCATATATATATATATATTTAATTTAATTTAATTTAATTATTTATTTATTATAGACATAATAACTAGGTCATGTATCATGGTAGCTATAGTTATGGGAGGCTACATACCAGTCTAGGAGGACTGATGATTACTTAGATCCTAGATCTTAATGGATCATGGTAGCAACTTAAAATATTATTTATTAATTTTTATATTTATTAATATGTATAATAGGACTAATGAATTTCTAAATTGTATAGATAGATTATGTAGAGTACATCATATTACAGCACAGTGAGAACCCATCCTTTCAACCCCCTTGATCTTAAGAGATAGCTCAAGGCCACCGAAGGGATGAGTAGGAGCCAGATCATAGGACCTCAAGCATAGCTTCGATCCTCTAGCAGCTTGCTGGTCTTTGATGTCCTCCTCTCAAGCCTCGACGAACTAGATGTGGAGTGATGCACATGTGGAGGAGGCCGTGCAAAGGTTTTTTTGCAATAGATAGGTCAGGGATGTCTATAGCTCCGTATCATAACAGGTTCCCATAAATTAATATTTTATAAATAAATATTAAATTTTATACTTTGTAAACTAGATATTATCATAACAGGTTCCCATAAATTGATGAGTTATACTAGAACATTTTTCTAGTTTACATCTAACCAAGTCGATATCTGAATATCTTATTAGTTTAATTGAAGATTATTTGAATATCATAAACCACCAAAGCAGTACTAGATAAGTATCTATAAATTTTTTTAATAACTAGTAAGTGTAATTCCTTAGGATTTGATTGATACCTTGCACACATATATGTACTAAATATTATATCAGGTCTACTAGTAGTAAGGTAGAGTAGTGATCCAATCATACCTTTATAAAATTTTTGATCTATGCTCTTACATTTATCATCCTTGTCGAACTTACATATTAAGTTCATTGGCATGTCAATTTTTTTGGAACTCTCCATTCCAAACTTCTCGAGTATCTCCCTTGTATACTTTGTTTGGTTGATGAAGATTCCTTCATTTGTTTGCTTAATTTGAAGTCCAAGGAAGAAATTAAGTTCTTCCAATGCTCATATCGAACTCCCCCTACATTAGTTTAGCAAATTCTTGATAAAGATACTCATTAGTAGCACCAAATATAATATCATCTATATATATTTGAACCATAAGTAGATCATCATTTTTTTATTTTAGAAATAATGTAGTATCTATATTTTCTCTTCTAAAATTATTTTGAAGCAAAAATTTATTTAATCATTCATACCATGCACGAGGGACTTGTTTCGAACCATAAAGAGCTTTATATAATTTATAAACATGATTTAGAATTCATGATTTTTAAAACCAAGTATTGTTCTATATATACTTCTTTAGGAATAAAATGATTGAAAATATATTTTTAATATCCATTTGGTAAAGTTTAAAATTTATATAGCTTGCAAAGACAAGTAGTAGTCTGATTGCTTCTAATCTAGTTATAGACACAAAGGTTTTATTAAAATCTATTTCTTCATTTTGACTATAATCTTTTGCAATTAACCGAGCTTTATTTCTTATGATTTTATTATGTTCCTCTAGTTTATTTTGAAAATCTATTTAATTTCAATAAAATAATAATCTATAGATTTTTTTATAAGTGTCCATACTTTATTTCTTTCAAACTGATTAAGTTCTTCTTGCATAGCATTAATCTATTCACTATCTTTAATTTTTCAACGTCTTCAATAGACTTAGATTCTATTTGTGATGCAAAAGCTAAATAATTATAAGAGTCTCTTAAAGATGATCGAGTTCTTATTCCTTGAGATGAATCATCAATAATTAAATCTTTTGGATGTCCATGAACATACCTCCATTCCTTGGATATATCACTTTGCTTTTATTGAATTGCCTCTATTTTGTCATTCTTTCCCTTTGGATCTTCATCTTGGTTTTTGAGGGATAACTCTTTTAATGTAAGGTCTTCCACTTTCTTGGTTAGGATACTTGCATCATCATCTAAAATATCTTCCTTTCTCAAAGAATTTGTATTAGTCTCATAAAAAATAATATATATTGATTCTTTAACAACAAGTATCCTTTTGTTGAAGACTTTATATTCCTTACTAGATGAGGAGAAATCTAAGAAAATTCCTTCATCTGACTTGGTATCAAATTTTTTAAAATTATTTTTGTTATTATTTAATAAAAAATACTTACATCCAAAGTCATGAAAATAACTAATATTAGGTTTTTTATTTTTTCAAAGCTTATATGGTATTTTTTTTAAAATCGATCTAATCAAAACATGATTCAAAATATAGCATGTTATATTTATTACTGTTGTCTAACAATATTTAGGGAGGTCATCTTCACACAATATAGTATGTGACATTTCTTCCAAAGTATGAATTTTCTTTTCTACCACCTTATCCTAGGTGTTGAAAAGTTGTGTTCAATTTTTTTCATTATAAAAATTCTCAAAATTTTGGTTTTCAAACTTAGTTCCATAATCACTTTGGATTGATATAATTAAGAAATTCTTTTTATTTGCAACTTTTTGATAAAACTTAGTATACATAAAGAAAGCTTTATCTTCTTGAGCTAAGCAAAAAATCCAAGTAAATCTTAAAAAATCATCAATGATGATATGTACATTTCACTTGCCACCAAGACTTATAGTTCTAGTGGATCCAAATAAATCCATATGAATGAGTTCTAAAGATTTATTAATTGAAATCATATCTTTTGGTTTAAAAAAGTTTCAAGATTATTTTCTAAATTGGCATACATCGTAAATTTGATTCTTTTCAAACTTGAGTTTTGGCAAACATTTTATAAGATCTTTCTTAACAAGTTTTAAAATTAAATCCATGCTTACATGACCTAATTTTATATGCCATAACCAACTAGTCTTATTACTTCTTGTATTTATTGCAACAAGGTATTGGACATTCTTTAGAGATAGATGATCTAAATCTACTATATAGATATTGCCAAATCTATATCCAATGAGTACTATCCTATTTTTAATTAGACTAAATACAATATATTTAGAAGATTCAAAACAACTCTACAACTTCTATCACATAATTGACTAATACTAAATAAGTTATACTTTAAACTATCTACATATAATACATTTTCTATTAATATAGAAGGGCTAGTGCATATTTTACTAAATCCATGAATATGCCCTTTTTCATTATCTCCAAATATCACCATTTCTTCCTCTTTGCTTTCAGGATAACAAATTATGTCTTGTCACCCATCATGTATCTTGAGCATCTATTATCAAGATACCATCTTTTTTCTTGGATCATAAGATACACCTACAAGAGAAAATTAAGTTTTTGTTTTAGGTACCCAGTCATCTTGAGCCCTTCATGATTAATCTTATTAGTTCGAATCCATTACTTTTCAACCAATTTTCATTTGTTTTTTTGAAATTATAGACATAACCTTTATGTCATATTTTGCCACAACAAAAAGAAGTAATGCTTGATGTAGAACTAAGAGGGGATTTGTCAAAGATATTTTTAAAATATTTTTATTGATTTAGAGTATTAAAATCTAAGATAGCTTTTTTAATTATAGATAGTTCTTCGATCATTCAAAATTAATTGTAGTTTTTTAGAAACTTAGAGTGAATGTATTTACAAAGGATTTCAATATTTATACCTTATTTTTTAGATTTAAATTTTCTTGTGAAACACTCTCTTACTCTTCCAAAATATTTTTCTTTTCTTTTGTTAGTTCTTGCAAATTAATTTCTTTATCTTTCAAAATACTTTCCTTTTCTTTTGTCAAATCTTGCAAAGCATTTTCTTTCTCTTTCAAAATCATTTTATTTTATTTTGAAAGTTCAATATCTTGCTTCTTTAGATCTTTGTTAATTCTTCTAATTTTTCAAACTCATCTAATAATTTAGTAAATGTACTTTGTAATTTATTGTAATCTAAAGAATATTTAGAAATTACCTTACTTTCTTATGTTATGAGAGAAAGATTGGCTTCTTTAATTTCTTCTTCTTCAGAGCTTGAGTCTTTACTATCGCTCAATGTAACCATCAAAGCCTTCTTATATTCTTGGCCATTTTGAGTTGAGAGTAGTCTATTTTAAAATGACCAGGCTTCTTGCATTCGAAGTAAATGGATTGCTCCCTCTCTTTCTCTTTTTCTTTATCTTTTCTTGCCTTACCCTTATAAGGCTTTTTCTTGTAGCTTAGTGTCTTTCTTCTCGTGTATCATCCTCTTGAACCTTTTTGCAACCATTGCCATCTCATCATCTTCCTCTTTCCCCAACTCATCACTTTCTTTTTCTTTTTCTTCATGTTGCCCAGAAATGGAGCCCAAGAGGGGGGGTGAATTGGATCTTTTTAAAAAATAAACAAATATGTGAAGGTCGTGTAGTGTTTGTGGATAATGAACTTAAGTAAATGCAGCAGAAAATAATAAGTAAAGTGCAGGAATTAAAGTGCAAGTAGAGAAAAGAGATAATCATAACACAAACATAATGTTTTATAGTGGTTCGGTGTTCTCCAAACATTTACATCCACTCTCCAAGCTTTTCTTGGGAATTTTCATTATAATCTCTTTAAAGATTACAGCCGATTTGTTTTCTAAGGCTCACAAGTCAAAACCTAAGTTGGTTTTATCACTTAGGCTCATCAACAAACCTTTACACTTGTTTTGGCTTTGGGCTCACAAGTCAACCCTAGTTGTTTTGGCCCACCAACAGCCTTACAACCTACTTTCAAGAACCTTGAAAGCTAGGTCAAACATCAATAAATTCAGAATACGAGAATTTAACACAAACAAACTTTCTTCTTAGAGTGGATGTGGAATCTTTGAAGCTCTTGAATGATTGTTTGATATGACTTGACTTGGAATCTTCTCAAGAACACTTTTGAAAAGATGAAATGAAAGGCTTTTCAGAGAAATCTCTCCTTTTTTGCTTTTGGAAGTGGAGTTCTTGAATAAGAGCTTTAACTCTTGGATATTTCTTGGCTTTCAACTTTTTCTTGCTTCATAAGTGAGCTTGATGAAGCTTAAATATATGAAAAATATCCAAAAAACTGTTTTAGACTGTTAGGGATAAAAAACTAGCCGTTTATAGTTAAAAATAATGATTTCAGGCTATCAGAAAATAGATCCCTTAAGGCTGTCAGAATCTGAGTGTCGACACTTGTCTGTCAGGTGTTGACACTTGACTTCCAGGTGTCGACACTTAAACTTTTAAGTGTCGATACTTGACTCACAGGTGTCGATACTTGACACAAAAACTTTTTCATGGGCATATTCTGGATTTTCAAAAAGTCTCAGGCCTTGAGTCGACACTTGGAAACTTAAGTATCAACACTTGAATTTTAGGTGTCGACACTTGGCATGCCATAAAAAATTTTTGCATGCCAAATGCTGAAGTGTCGACACTTGGGCTCCCAGGTGTCGACACTTGGTTCTGCAATTTTCAGAAATAAGTGCCAATCAAGCCAAAAACATAAAGATCGTTAAACTTAAATGCAACAAATATAAACAATAATTGAACTTATTTATGTCCTTTTTGCATGGAAAAGACTCCTCAAATCATAAAAAAATATTTTGTGCCAAAGCGTGCCATGATACTCTAACTTTGAGAATTTGAGGTGCTAGTTTCCTGAAAACTCAGAACTAGAAATAATCATTAGTACAAAATATGTACTCAATATTTTGTTATTCATCAAAATCATAGGGTAGTGCCAACAATCTCTCCATTTTTGATAATGACAAAATCTTGAGTATATGAATATTTAAATTCAAGTTCTAGATATGATACTTCATAAGCATGATCACAAGCTCATACAACATAGCTTTACTCTCCCCCTAAGTGAAACAATTCTTATCAAAGTAAATTGAAAAGCAAGTTGAAGTATGAAATATCAAATTTGAAATCTTTAAACTAACATTAATATCCTACTCCCCCTTTTTGTCAATCATTAAATAGTAAAGGAAGTAAACTCTCCCTCAATAAATGCACTTAGATAAAAAAGGTATTAGAGCTCATTCAATATTTAGTTTTTCAAAAGTAAATAGGTATCAGAGCCGAAGAGTAGGGTATCAAACTCAAGATTGCATAAACACAGTGAATTCAATGAGTGAAATGAAATACATATAGATATATCAAATAGTATTTTCAGTATAAAATTTGCTGACTCAATCAACAACACTGAAACATACATGATACAACAAGAGTACATAAGTATGAAACATAAATCATAGATATCATACACAGAATGAACATATGTGAGGCTAATCCTCATCAGATGGAAGCTCAAAAGAAATAGGTGCACTAATCCTGGACCTAGGTACTAAAGCTTTAGGAGGTCCCTAGGCTATAACCCTACGACTCCTAGTACGAGTAGAAGGTCCAAGTGCGGCTACAACCCTAGAGGATCTAGTCGATGGAGGAGGAAGTATTTTAGCTAGAGTAATAAAGTCTGGAGTGGGATCGATCACATCAACTGGAGGAGGAACCTCAGGAGTAGCTGGAGTAGGATCATCTCTACTGACCATCTGATAACGTCCAGCAAGATCAACACTGCCATCCGAATTGCCATCACTAGAACTGTCAGTGCCACAATCTATATCACCACCATCAGCACCACCATCAGCATTGTCATGTCCATCTGGGTGGTCATCATCATCACCATCAACAAGTGGGGCTGTTGGAGCTACTGGAGGAAGAAGGGATTTGATCAAATCCTCAATACGGGCGAATCCCACCTCCATGGTGCGACATAACTCAGTATGCTCCAATGCGGTGTGGGCTCTAAGGCCCTCTATCTCGATCCTCAACTGAGTCGTCCTGACACCAAGTCCAATGATCTCGCTCTGCAGCTCAGTGAACTGCTGCCTGGAGTTCTCCTCAAAGGATATATCTGTAGCAGACGGTGGAGGAGCAGAGGGTGTAGAAACTGGAGTCACTGGCCTTGTCTCCGATGCAGGCTCAACACGGGGAGTGGTACTAACTAGCCCTGATGGCCCGGCCTCTGTCTCTTTGAGCTCATCTTCCTCATTTGGCTCCTGACCAGACTCTCTCCGAATCCAATGCCCTGCGACCAGTCGATAACCCATCTGGTAAAGGGATCGTTCATCATACACATCAGTGTGAAGAATCTCCTTGGAGGTCTCCCCCTCCAAAGGAACTCAATAGGCTCGGAATAGACGAGTCAGTGCCATCCTGTATGGCAAACAATGCCTCCTTTGGATCGCCGCATCTCGCATCTGTACCAACAATAGTGAAGGTAGATCAATCTGAATCCTTTGAGTCAAGCTCACCATGAGCATCAGCTCCCTCTCTGTAATGAAATCAAACCGACCTATCTTCGAAAGTAGAATCCGTGCCGTGATATGATGGAGTAGACGCATCTCAACTGATAGCTGGTTCGCGATGACCACCGTCACTCCATGAACATCCTCTCTTTCAAGTATACATCGAAATGCTGCCTCCTTATCCTCAATAGAAAAGGTGCAAATACCTGTATGAGGGATCTCCCAAACTCGACTCAACATCTCCTTAGACAAGGAAATTTGAACTCCTCTGACAGTGGTGCTCCACATCAAACGTTGACAATCTAATCCTCCATAAAACTCTCTCACTAGATGAGGATAATACCTCTCCTGAATAGTACAGAAAAGTACTAGTCCAGCATTAGAGAGCGTCTGACAAATTTGGAAATGCTGCCGGTCAAAAACTCTAAATCAATCCATCTACCGGCTACCACTACCTTTCCTGCCATCCTCTCTGCAGGGGGGAACTAGGAGCTGCTGAACTGCTAGACTGATCGATGTCGTGCCTGGCCTTCGACCTCCTTTCAGGTCTCTGACCAAACCTCCTCTTTACTACTAATCTCTTCCACGGACCCATTACTACAAGCTAAGCTAAGAAGGAAAAGGAAGAGAAGAGGGTAAACAAACTGAATGGGAATTGGTTTTAAGCAAGATAAGGCCAAGGGTGTGACAAAAAGAAAGGATAAATAGGTCTGGGTTTTGCTTTTTAAAATTGATACAGCTAGGATTAGTTTTAAAATGGGAATAAAATCAAATAAACTTTTGGGATTAACTGGAAAACATGAAATTGTAGATTTTAGATTTGGGTTTAATCTGAAAACATGAAATCGGATAGACTTTAGATTTGGGTTTAATCGGAAAACATGAAATTGGGGAATAAAAACTTTTTTAAAAAAATTATAACTGTTAAATAAAACAATGCCGAGTTAAAATTAGGATTTTAATGGAAAAAATAGGTTTAAATGAGGAAAAATACCAAATGGGTGGTTTTTGTCCTAAAATTTCAATCTAACAGTAAAATCAGTTGAAATAAAGGTAAAATGAGGTACTTAATGTTAAAATCAACCATATAAACCACTTAAATGAAATAAACCCAATAAATTTGAACTTAAATCAAAACATTATGGTTTTCTTCCAAAAAAAAATGCAATGCAACAATAAACGGGATGAAAACGGACGGTTTAAGTGGGGAATCGGTCCAAAATCGAGAGAAAGTCCAAGAGAAATATGGATAAAAGGGTTTCCCACCAATTTGAAACCTAAAAACGATCTAAAATATTGAAAAACTGCATTTAAATAAGATAAAATAAATAAAAATGGGAAAAACTAGGGATTACAGTTTGAAAGTGAAGGAAGAGGGAGTAGATTACCTGGATTCGATGGAGCAAAGGTGGAAAACGATGGTTCCAGAGGGTAGAGGAGACTTGGGGACCACTACGGCTCTTGAGAAAATGGGGAGAAATGAAATACAAAAGGTTCGGTTTTGCTCTAAAAAACCTAAAATTTTTGAGAGTGTCGACACTTAAAATTCCTCAAGTGTCGACACTTGGCCAAGAAAATTTCCAAGAAAAATCAGAAAAATTTTCAAAAATCAGGGAATATTTTAAAAAGGTTTTAAGACTCAATAAAAGTGATTTTTTTAAAAATGGGTAGGGTGAAATTTGAGAGAGTTCTAAGAGAATGGATCAATGATACCTAACTCTCTTCTAATCATACAGAATCTCTCTTCACTCAAGGATTTGGTAAATACATCAGTCAGTTGATCATTAGTACACACAAATTCAAGTACCACATTAGAGTTTTGTACATGATCTCTTATGAAATGATGTCTTATTTCAATATGTTTACTTCTTGAATATTGCACAGGATTCTTAATTAGATTGATTGCACTAATATTGTCACTTCTTATGGATGTCTTAATTAGTTTAATGCCAAAATCTTTGAGTTGTTTGATCCATAGGATTTGAGCACAACAGCTTCCAGCTACTATATATTCGGCTTCTGTCATAGATAGAGCAACCAAATTCTGTTTCTTGCTGCTCAATGAGATCAAATTTACTCCAAAAAACTGACAGGTTCCACTAGTACTTTTACGATCAAGTTTACACCCAGCAAAGTCAGCATCAGAATAAGCAATCAATTCAAATGAAGAATCTCTAGAGTACCAAAGATCAATATCAATTGAGCTAGATAGATATCTAAGTATGCATTTAACAACCAAAAGATGAGACTCTTTAAGGGCAGACTGATATCTTGCATACATACAAACACTGAACATAATATCTGGCCTACTAGCAGTTAGATATAGTAATGAGCCTATCATTCCTCTATAAAGCTTTTGGTCAACAGATTTACCTGATTCGTCTTTGTCAAGCTCATAAGAGGAGCTCATTGGCGTTCCTAAAGACTTGGTGTTCTCCATTCCAAACTTCTTCAGTATTTCCTTTATGTACTTAGCTTGGTTGATGAAGATCCTCTCTTTGGTTTGCTTTATCTGGAATCCGAGGAAGAAGTTAAGTTCTCCCATCATGCTCATCTTGAGCTCACCCTGCATTAACTTTGCAAACTCTTGACAGAGAGATTCATTAGTAGCACCAAATATAATGTCATCCATATACACTTATACTATCAAGATATCATCATTCTTCTTTTTCAAAAAAAAGTAGTATCTACATTACCTCTAGTAAAATTATTTTTGAGCAATAAAGAACCTAAATGATCATACCAAGCTCTTGGAGCTTGTTTCAAATCATACAAAGCTTTATGAAATTTAAAAACATGGTTTGAAAACTCAGGATTTTCAAAATCAGGAGGTTATTCAACATAAACTTCTTCGATAAAACTATTCAAAAAGGTACTTTTGACATCCATTTGAAATAATTTAAAATTCATAAAACAAGCAAAAGCCAACAATAGCCTAATTGCTTCAAGTCTAGCCACAGGAGCAAAGGTTTTATCAAAATCAATCCCTTCCTCCTGATTGTATCATTTGGCAACTAGTATAGTTTTATTTATTGTAATAATTTTATTTTCATCAAGTTTATTTTTAAAAACCCATTTTGTGCCAATAATAGAAACATTTGATGGCCTATCTACTAAAGTCCAAACATTGTTTTTTCTAAATTGATTAAGTTCGTCTTGCATAGTATTAATCCAATTACAATCATTTTTAGCTTCTTCAATAGTTTTAAATTCAATTTGAGATACAAATACTAAATAATCACAAACATTTCTAAGAGATGATCGAGTACTTACACCTTTAGATAGATCACCAATGATAAGTTCTTTGGAATATCCATGAGCATACCTCCATTCTTTAGGCAAAGGATCAGGTAATAATGCATTTTCATTTTCTTGATCTTGTCCCCTTTCAATGTTTTGATCATCTTCTTGTTCTTTGGTAGGCTCTTCATTGTTGTTCATCTCTGCAGTTCTTTTGGTACCTGTTTCATCACAAAGCCTATCTTCTTTTTTAAAAGATTTTGGTCAGATTCATCAAATACAACAAGCATAGATTCTTCAACAATAAGTGTTCTTCTGTTGAAGACCATGTATGCCTTGCTAGATGTAGAGTAGCCTAGAAAGACACCCTCATCTGACTTGGCATCAAATTTGCTTAAATTATCTTTATCATTGTTTAAGATGAAACAACGGCATCCAAAAATACAAAAATATCTAATTGAAGGTTTTCTACCCTTCCAAAGCTCATACGGTGTTTTCTTTAAAATTGGTCAGATTAAAACACGGTTCAAAACATAGCATGCAGTGTTTATGGCTTCTGCCCAAAAATATCTAGGTAGGTCATTTTTGCAAAGCATGGTGCATGCCATTTCTTCAAGAGTTCTATTTTTCCTTTCTACCATCCCATTTTATTGAGGTGTCATAGGTGCTGAAAAACTGTGATGAATGCCATTTTCAATACAGAATTTATCAAATTCAGAATTTTCAAATTCAGTTCCATGGTCACTTCTCAAAGATATTATTGAAACACCTTTTTTATTTGAAACTCTTTTATGAAATCGAATGAACGCAGAAAACGTTTCATCTTTATGTGCTAAAAACATGATCCATGTAAAACGTGAGAAATCATCTACAATAACTAGACCATACTTTTTACCTCCCAAACTAGATGTTCTAGTTGGCCCAAAGAGGTCCATATGAAGCAACTCTAAGGGTCTAGATGTAGAGACTACTCATTTTGGTTTAAAAGATGATTTGGTTTGTTTTCCAAGTTGGCAAGCACTACAAAATTTGTCATTTTCAAAACTAAGTTTTGGTAAATCATTTATCAAATTCTTTTTGCTATGTTTTGAAATCAAATGCATACTTGCATGTCCGAGTCTACGATGCCAAAGCCAACTAGTTTCCTTGATCTTGGCTTCCAATTCCACTAGGCATTGATCATTTTGAACAGGGAGATCATTAAGATCAACCATATAATTATTGCCATGCCTATGACCAATGAACTTGATGCCATTGTCAACTAGACTAGAAATAATACACATTGAAGATTCGAAAATGACTTTGAAATCCTTTTCATAAAATTGACTAATGCTAAGTAAATTATGTTTCAAACCATCAACATACAATACATTATCAATGTAAGTAGAATGGGTGATATGAACTTTACCGATTTCGACAATCTTGCCCTTTCCATTATCACCAAATGTTACATTACTACCATTTTGATATACAAGCGATAAGAACTGCTCCACATCTCCGGTCATGTGCCTTGAGCAATTGCTGTCGAGGTACCACATTCTTCTTTTATTGGTTGCAAGGCATACCTACAATAAAAATCAGGTACAGGTGGAGACTTTAAGTATCCAAGTCATCTTGGATCCTTTTAGGTTAGTGGTAATGGTTTCTTTTGAAATTCAAACTTTCTTGACATTGCTAAGTTTTCTTTTATTGCACAAGTAAGATTTATGTCCTACAATTCTACAAGTATGACAAGTAATAGATGATGATGCAGGCACAAAGAAATTCTTGAAAAATTTTTATTTCTTTTGAGTTCTGAAACTTAAACTAGCTTTATCAAAAATAGCTCTTTGATTATTTAAAATCATGTTTAATTTTTCAGAATTATATGTGAATTTATCAACAAAAAGTTTTAACTTTTCAAGTTCTTCTTTGTACTTTTTATTTTCTTGTAAAATTTTATTATGTTTTGAAAAGTGTTCATTTGGTACTGAAGGATTTTTCTTTTTCAAAGCTTCATTTTCTTTTTCAAGAAGAATAATTTTGTCATTTAACTTTTTATTTTGAAGAAGCATGCAATCATTTTCAGTTGAAAACTTGTCATTAGCTTTGACTAAATCCAAATTTTGCCTTTTTAATTCTTTATGTTTTGATTTCAGTGTTTGAAATTCTATAACTAATTCATCAAACACTTTATGCAACTCATCAAATGTAACCTCATTTTCAGTTTTGGAAAATATCTCGTCATTGTCGGCCATCAAACAGAAATTTGCTACTTCTTGCTGTTCTTCCTCAGAACTGGAGTCCTCGCTGTCACTCCAGGTTGCCATCATGGCCTTCTTTCTTAGTCTTCTTCTTCTCTTCTTAAGTAGGGGGCAGTCCATTTTGAAGTGGTCCGGTTTCTTGCATTCAAAGCATGTGGACTGCTCCTCTTTCTCATTCTCCTTCCCTTTGCTTGGCTCTCTTTTTAAAGGTTTCTTCTTGAAGTTAAACTTTTTCTTTCTCACGAACCTCCTAAATTTTCTTGTCATAAGAGCCGTCTTATCTTCTTCATCTTCTTTTTCGGAGTCCTCACTTGAATCATCTTTATTTGTAGACTTGAAAGTGATTACTTTCTTTTTCTTATCAATATCCACATTCTTTTGCTTTAATGAAAGCTCATATGTCATCAATGAGCCTAACAATTGCTCGAGTGGAAGAGTGTTGATATCCTTGGCTTCTTCTATAGCAGTTACCTTGGCATCCCATGAAGCCAGAAGAGACCTGAGAAGTTTATTTATAAGTTCACCGTTAGATATAATCTTTCCTAAGCTTCTCATGCCATTCACAATATTTATGAACCTAGTATACATCTCACTTATAGATTCAGTTGGTTCCATTTTGAACATTTCATATCTGTGAATAAGCATGTTTACTTTAGTTGTTTTTACTTGGTATGTACCTTCATGGATAACCTCAAGTGTGTCCCATATTTTCTTAACGGAGAGACAGTTAGAGATTCTATTGAATTCACTCAGATCTAATAAGAAAAACAATATATTCATAGCCTTAGCATTAAGCTCTATTTGCTTAATGTCATTCTCATCCCAATCATCTTCCATTTTTGGAGTGAGAATGCCATTAACCAACATAATAGGCTGATGAGGACCTTTGATGATTGTCCTCCAAAAATTATAATCAATGGCTTGAATGAATATGCGCATGGGAGTCTTCCAATACATGTAATTTGTGCCATTAAATAGTGGGGGACGGTTTGAAGCTTGACCTTCAACAACACCCATATCTATTGGGGCTCCCATGATCTTTTACTCAAGATCCTTGGACCTATAAGAGAGTACCGGAGCTCTGATACCACTTGTCCATAAATGGAGCCCAAGAGGGGGGTGAATTGGATCTTTTTAAAAAATAAACAAATATATGAAGGCCGCGTAGTGTTTGTTGATAATGCACTTAAGTAAATGCAGTGGAAAACAATAAGTAAAGTGCAGGAATTAAAGTGCAAGTAGAGAAAAGAGATAATCACAACACAAACACAATATTTTATAGTGGTTCGGTGTTCTCCAAACACCTACATCCACTCCCCAAGCTCCCATTGGAAATTTTCACTATAATCTCTTCAAATATTACAGCCGACTTGTTTTCCAAGACTCACAAGTCAAAACCTAAGTTGGTTTTATCACCTAAGCTCACCAACAAACCTTTACACTTGTTTTGGCTTTGGGCTCACAAGTCAACCTTGTTGGTTTTGGCTCACCAACAACCTTACAACCTACTTTCAAGAACCTTGAAAGCTAGGTCAAACAGCAATAAATTCAGAATACGAGAATTTAACACAAACAAACTTTCTTCTTAGAGTGGATGTGGAATCTTTGAAGCTCTTGAATGATTGTTTGATATGACTTGACTTGGAATCTTCTCAAGAACACTTTTGAAAAGATGAAATGAAAGGCTTTTCAGAGAAATCTCTCCTTTTTTGCTTTTGGAAGTGGAGTTCTTGAATAAGAGCTTTAACTCTTGGATATTTCTTGGCTTTCAACTTTTCTCTTGCTTCATAAGTGAGCTTGATGAAGCTTAAATATATGAAAAATATCCAAAAAACTGTTTTAGATTGTTAGGGATAAAAAACTAGCCATTTAGAGTTAAAAACAATGATTTCAGGCTATCAGAAAATAGATCTGTTGAGGTTGTCAGAACCCGAGTGTCGATACTTATCTGTCAGGAGTCGACACTTGAACTTTCAAGTGTCGACACTTGACTCACAAGTGACGATACTTGATACAAAAACTTCTCCATGGGCATGTTCTAGATTTTCAAAAAGTCTCAGGCCTTGAGTCGACACTTCGGAACTTAAGTGTTGACACTTGAGTTTTAGGTGTCAACACTTAAGTTCTGAGTGTCGACACTTGGCATGCCATGAAAAATTTTTGCATGCCAAATGTTGAAGTGTCGACACTTTTTCTTCCAGGTGTCGACACTTGGTTCTGCAATTTTCAGAAATAAGTGCCAATCAAGCCAAAAACATAAAAATTATTCATGAAACTTAAATGCAACAAATATAAACAATAATTGAACTTATTTATGTCATTTTTGCATGAAAAAGACTCCTCAAATCGCAAAAAAATGCTTTGTGCCAAAGCGTGCCATGATACTCTAACTTTGAGAATTTGAGGTATTAGTTTCCTAAAAACTCACAACTAGAAATAATCATTAGTACAAAATATGTACTCAGCATTTTGTTATTCATCAAAATCATAGGGTAGAGCCAACACTTCATTTATTGTAAACTTCAAAGCAATGATCTTCTTCTTCTTGGGCTCTTCTTCATTCTTCTGCTTCATTGTACGCTCATTAGTCATGAGTGATCCAATGAGTTATTCAAGTAAAAGATTGTCAAGACCCCACTTCTTGGATGGCAGTAACCTTTGGATCCCATGACTTTAGAAAAGACCTAAGAATTTTTTGCACAATATCGCTAGTAGAGTAACTCATATCCAAAGTTTTTAAACTGTTAGTAATATCAATACAAGAATTATACATACTAGTAATAGTTTTATTTGGCTCTATTTTGAATAACTCATACTTATATACAAGCATATTTATTTTAGTTTGCTTTACTTAATTGGTACCCTTATCAATAACCTCTAATCTATCCCAAATCTCCTAGGTAGAGCTACAAGTAGAAATTCTATTAAATTCATTAGCATATAATACATAATAATTACACATTCATTGTCTTAGCATTAAGTTCTGCTAATTTCATATCATGTTCATCCCAATCCTTTTCAAGTTTGGAGACCTTTACTCCATATACTCTAATGGTGGGTGTGTGTGGGCCATCAATTATTACTTTTCAAAATTGATAATCAAGTACTTAAACATAGATACACATCAAGCTTTTCAATATGTATAATTTATGTCGGTGACCAAAGGGGATCTATTTGAAGATTATCCTTCAATAGGAGGCATACTTAATTGGATTGCCATTTGATCTTATTCTTGATCATTTGATCAAATGTAGCTGACTATCAAGCTCTGATATCACTTATTGCCCAGCTAGACAATCCAAGAAGGGCATAAATCAAAGTTTTAAAAATTAAAACTCAAGTATGTATTGTTAGTGGAGCGAAGGTAAACAGAATTATGTGTAGAAAAATAAAAATGCTAAATCTAAAGCTAATAAGTAAGAAAGCAATCATAAACACAAGTGATTTTATAGTAGTTCACTATCCCTAACACCTACATCCACTCCCCAAGTCATCCACTGAAATTTTTTACTATAATCTTTTCTAAAGATTATAGCTAGATTGTTTTACTAGGCTCACTATCTAAACTCTACATAGATTATTTTCTTAGGCTTATAATCTAAAACTCCATAAGCCAATCTTTGGCTTAAAGCACATCTAACTTTAGTCCCAATTAAAGTAGGCAATAATAAAACAACAAAAAATAATAGGAATACAAAAGCTCCTTGAAAAGAGCAAAAATAAGCACTTATGCATAAAAGGAGACTTTAAGGAATCTTTGAAAGTTTCGATGCTTGTTTCCTTAATGGGAAGCCAATGATTGATCGAATAACTCCAGGTGGTTGGAGGTAGGAGCTCTCAAATCAAGACTAATTTTTTCTTTGTTCTTGATGATACTTGAAATATTCTAAGTTTGATTGATGTCTTCAAAGAGTTTGGTGATCTTTAAATATGCTTCCAAGGTTAAATTAGTTATTTCTTGCTATTGAAAAAGAAAATATAGCCATTAGGATAAAAACTAGGTCAATCTAAACTTTTTACAAAAGTAGCCATTATGCTTATCAGTAATCCTCGAGTTGACTCGGATCACTACTGAGTCGACTCAGATCACATCCAAGTTGGTTCAGTCCTCTATTAAGTATACTCAATTTTCTTTCTCCAAAAAGTATCTTTCTATTTTCTTCTATTGAATTGACTCAGATCTATGGAGTCAACTCTGTTTTCATCCAAGTTAGCTCAAGTGATATTTGAGTCAACTCATTAGTTAGCTTAGAAAATTGAGCTTCTGTAAAAACCGCTCCCCCTGTCAAGTCAACTCAAATTTCATCCGAGTCGACTCAGCAGCATGCCAACTAAAACTCTGCAGAATCAAGCTGAAATTCTTCCAATATGGGCTAAAACTTTGATTTTCTAGAAGTTTTATGACTTCATGTCCCAACACACTATTTTTACATAAAATCTATTGGCTTTTCCATATCTTTTGTCCTTCAAAAACTTATATTTCAAATTGATAGTTGTTACCCTTAACTTTTTCTAAAATATTAACTAATATAATTAATTAGCATCATTATATACTCAAATATTTTATTATTTATCAAAATCAATTTTTGGAGCCAATAATTTGGTTGCCATTTAAAGTATTTAAAATGTCAAAATAGTCATTTATGACCATTAGGAACTGAAAAATAGTCATTGAAAAGTTCTAAACATTTTGCATATGCTACATAACTATCCATTAGAGCTATTAGACGAATTGGAGTCAACTTGAGCTACATTTAAGTTGACTCAATCTATCCATGAGTTGACTTAGATTTTTTTGAGTCTACTCAAGTTCTCAGTCCAAAAATTATGCTCTCTATCTTAGTGGAGACATTGACTCAAATTATTTGGGTCAACTTGAATCTGACTTTGAGTTGACTCTAATTCTATTAGAGTCAACTTGATCTAGTTCTGAAAAAAAAAACTTTCTATCTTTTCAAGATCCTCTAAACGAGTCAACTCAGATTTAATTTAAGTCAACTCAAGGTCTATGCCATCTAAAAGTTTTGTGCTAGAGTTGACTCCTTGAGACTTTGAGTTGGCTCTTTATTATTCATTCTTCAAGTGGCCTTCCATTCTTGGTTTTCTTGGGCATTCACACAATATGTAGGCTTTTGAGAACTTGTCTTTCTTGAACTTCATCTTGAGCATCTAAACCCATTTTTTTCAAGGATTTAAAGCTTTTTGAAACACTTAATTAACATTCCAACAAAATATTAGTTTCATTGTATATATTCAAATATTTCGTCATTCATCAAAATCAATTATCAGATAAATAATTTTTCATGATGACAAAATTTTGAGTATATAAGAAAATGATATAAATATAGTAAATGAACTTTGAGTATCAGAGATATATAATGCAATGGTATTAACATTTTTATTATTATAGTTTTTGGAGCTTCTAATTTGAGTGCATTAGAACATATGAGTGGATTGAAAGTACATAATTCAATTGTATCAGAGCATATAGGTTAAATGTATCAAGATTTCAAATTACTTTTTGAAAATTATAATTTTAAGAGAAGTTTCAGGGCATATGATATAAGAATATATTGGAACTTATAGATGTACTAGAGCTTCTTTAAATAAGTGTATTAAAATATTCAATAAATGTATTAGAGCACAATTATTCAATTGTCAGAGCATTACAACATAGTGTTAACAGATGTATTAGAGCAATAGGTGGTAACTAAATAAATGTGTCAAAGTAATATCAAGTAAATGTATCAAAGTAGAACACAATTAAGGAACTATGTGGATTCTTTATCTGATCTTAATTATGTGAGGTTGTGCAATTTGCTTGTACTACACCCAATTTGTTTCAAATTAAAATTAGTTTGACTTAGTCAAAATAATTCAAGCCCAATCAAATCCTAATTTGACTTAAACTTGGCCCTAACTAATTAATTTGATCTAAATAAATTAATATTGTAATAATTATAATTAAATCCTCTTGTAACTTTTGCACTTTAGTCCCACTAATTTGTAATAATTACAAATCAGCCCAATTGACAATTATATTGACAATTAGGTGTTATAGCAATTCATAAATTGCTATCCAATCTAATTTTAGATTAATTGAGTCAAACTCAAATCACATCTGATCAAGTCAAATCTAATTTAACTTGACTTAAACTTAACCCAATTAATTCATTTAATCAAATCAAATTAATTAACTCTTATAGCAATAATTGTAAATCAAATTTAACCATCTGATCAATCATAATCTCAATTGTGTGTGACCCCATAGATTCTACTCTATCGATAGTAAGATATGTTAGGATCTCCATCCATAACATCATTGAAACTCCTTTCAATGGGTTGGAACTATTTCAACTTAACTTAATAAAAATTATTGATCATCAAAATAATTGTCATGAGTCTCACAATCCACTTATGATGCCTAACAGTATGTAGTAATAATCTAGTAAAATGGAATGATGAATCTCTAGATACATTTACCATGTGATACAGTCCTTCTATTGTGAGTCCCAACTAGATGGAGGTTATGGATAACTTGTTAAATCCCATCATCTATCATATGCCAAATTTATTCTACTTAAGTTCTTGATGTGAAACTTGTGGAAACACCTTTCTACCATTCACTTTACCCTGGCCAAGGTCTTCTAAACTCAATTTCAAATAAATTATATAAGACTTTTTCTTATCTACTAAGTTTGATAGATTTCATCTAGGTGCATATCTATTCGTACAACGAATCTACTGCAATCAACATCCACCGCAAGGATCCATATAGCTAGAAGACCAAGTGTATATGCAGTCAAACTACAATAACCCTACTGTGAATAGCTAAGCTCCCATAGGTCAAAGGACCAATCATACCATTGCAATATTAAGTAAGTCACTGAGTGAGTAGACATCCAAGTGACTTCTCTTTTTAGTCATACTCGGAATCGTTGTTCTCTAACAACCACCTACACTCTTGTTCTAGTGTCTCCATACTGTAGACATGACTCATCTATCTTAAAGAAAAATAATTTGTGCACCGATCTTATCGGATCAATCACCATCCCCATGTTGATCCTTTAATCGGGAGCTACTTAGGAATTAATCATCAATGATAGATGCCTTAAATTCTCAATTTTTGACAATGTGTCATCATTTTATTAGTTCCTTGGATGATTCATATATACATACATAACATGAATAAAATTGTTACGTAGTTTTATTAGTCAAAAACAAAATTATATCCTAAAATAAAAATATGCATTAGCTAGATTGACTTCTAAGGCATATATTTAATAAATTTTCACTTACACTAAAGCCAATCAACTACAGGCTTAAGTCCCATCTTTTCAAGATGGATTTTGGTCTCTTGCTGGTCAATGGCTTAGTCAGTGGGTCTACCACATCATATATAGAGACTACTTTCTACATCTCGAAGTACTCCTACATGAGATAGTCATGTATATGGTGAAATCATCTTCTATTTGCTTGGACTTCTGGTGAAATCTAGGTTTCTTAGCTGGTGCTATGGTACCATAGTTGTCGTAATAGAGTGTTATGGCATCCGATGACATCACACTCAGTTCCATAACAAACTTCCTAAACCAGAAAACTTTCTTAGCATCTTCAAAGGTGGCAATAAAGACAAATTCCATGGTAGAAACCACAATGATTGATTATTTAGAACTCTTCCAATTTACCAAATATCCATTGCATAAAATATGAAGTCTGAATTAGTGTATCTTTATACCTTCAACTCTTGTCTAGAGATCTAGAACATGTCACTAGTGCTTTTCAAGTACTAAAGAACATTCCTTACAGCTATCCAGTGTTCCCAGCCTATATTTGATTGGCATATCAAGTCATGTACATAGTATGGCAGACATGAGGTTCCCTATAAATGAAGCATAATGAATCATACTTATCCACTATCTAAGGGATAAAAGTCCCTTGGAGTTTCCATGCTAAACCTTTTTAGCATCTCCACTACACATCTTCTATAAGAGGCCAAGCATCCTCCTTTATCCCAAAACATGGGATGCTTCCGCTAGGTCTTTCATGAAGAATTTGCTAGACAACCACATCTCAACCAAAATCATTATGGGAACAACATTCTCAATTAGGAGGATGTCATCCATGTACAGTATGAGAAATATGACAACACTCCCATTGATCTTCTTGTAAACACATGATTCTTTATCATTCTTGATGAAATCAAATGATTTGATTACATTACTGGAACAAGTGTTCCAACTTCTAGATGCTTACTTTGGTCTATTACAGCTTGCTGACTTTGTGATCCCCATCACAGGAAGTGAAACCCAAAAGGTTGCTTCACATAGATGTCTTCACAAGATATCCTTTCATGAAAGTAGTATTCACATCCATTTATAAGATATCATAATCATAATATGTTGCAATAGCAAGTAATGCCCGGATGGACTTTGTATAGCCACTAGCAAAAAGGTCTACAACTTTCGCTAAAAGCCGCATATTAAGGGTCTAAACCCTTTCCATCCAATTTTGTCTACCTTTTTGTAGAACTATTTGTATCTAATAGATACTATACCATTTGATGGATCTACTAAGATTAACCATTTCATAGAGTTGATGTCTAACATTGTCTCATTATGGTTCAAATTTTGGGATCATCTCCATGTTCTCTGTCTCCCATAAGGAATATTTACTCTATAAGAGTACCTAAGTATCTTTAAGAAGGATGGAAGATCCTACTCAATCTATGAGATGAGGTATTATATGTATTGGCTCATCTTGAATAGGTTCTATAGATTCGATGACTCGTTGCTCTTCAGAGATTCTCTCTTCAAGCTCAATTCTCCTCCCACTATCTCCACTTAGGAAAACCTATTTATCCAAGAAGATATTATGTTGGGTCACTACCCTTGTGATCCTCCAGGAAGTAAAAGTAGTAATACAAAAGCTATTTTAGATACCCATTGAGAAAATCATCATAGACCTAGCTCTAACTTGTCCCCTTGTAGTCGCTAGATATGAGTCGGACATCTCCAAATCTTGAGATGACCAAGATTCGAATTCTTACCATGCTTTATTTTATACAGTATGGTAGGAACAGATTTAGAAGGAACCCGGCTAAATAGATAATTCAAAAAAAATAATGCATATTCTTGAAGAAATAATTAAAGAATTAGTGAAGCTCATCATGGACCAAAACATATCTAATAGAGCTTGATTCCTCCACAATAACATCCTAGAGATGTGTTCCAAGAGGAGTCCACTATGAGAATATGCAAATTTCTATGAGATGACATAGAAACTTTCATTATAGCATTCAACCCCTTGATATGATCAAAGAATCCCTAGAAGTCTTCTAGTTTTCTTCTTTACTTTAATCTAAATTCTTCAAACTTTCCAAAAATTCAAATTTGTATCTCCTACATATATATCTATACTACGAATAATCATCAGTAAAGATGATTGATATGGCATGACCGCTGACATGGAACCCCTGTCGGATTTGATTGGCTGCCACACAGGCAGGGGGAGCCACCTGGATTTGGCAGCCAAATGAGATGCCAAGACCAAGGCCCTATCCGAGGTTAGCTCCCCCAAGGTCGAGCCCTCGGTCGAGGTTATGCTCCTGCCTTTCAAGCCCTTGGCCAAGATCAGCTCCTTTGAGGTCAAGCCCTTGGTCGAGGTTATGCTCCTGCCTTTCAAGCCCTTGGCCAAGATCAGCTCCTTTGAGGTCGAGCCCTCGGTTGAGGTTGTGCTCCCGCCTTTTGAGCCCCTGGCCGAGGTCAGCTCCCCCAGGATCGAGCCCTCGGTCGAGGTCGTGCTCCCACCTCTCGAGCCCCTGGCCGAGGTCAAGCCCTCGACCAAGGTCATGCTCTCATCTTTTGAGACCCTAGCCGAGGTCAGCTCTCCCAAGGTTGAGCCCTCGATCGAGGTTGTGTTCTCGCCTTTTGAGCTCCTGGTCGAGGTCAACTCCCCCAAGGTTGATCCCTCGGTCGAGGTTGTGCTCCCACCTTTCGATCCCCTAACCGAGGTCAGCTCCCCCAAGGTCGAGCTCTCGACCAAGGTCGACTTCTTCCCCCACAGTCAGGTAGATCTTTCAGATGGATGCAGTCCTTTCCATGGGCACCCTTGAGCGGCCGGGATGGTGATGTCAGCAGATGGTGTCTCTGTCCCTATCAGAAGCCCTATACTACTTGGAGAGATGGGCACCCCTATGGGGTAGTGCTCCACCAGGGCACACCACTTGTAACCTTTAAAGAATGGCTTTCCACTGGGCCACGCCGCTTGCAACCCCTGAGGGATGGCATTTCACTAGAGCACATCGTCTGCGGAGAAAACATCGCACCAGAGTATCAAGCCTCTTCGCCTACTGTCGGCACCTCCTAAGGAAGGGTACTCCGCTTAGGGTGTCGTACCCCTTAACCTACTGCCTACACCACCCAGAAGAGGAAAGTCTTACCAGGGATCTTAGACACTGCAGCATCTTCTGCCATACCGGTGCCCCGCCAGGTCTCTCCAAATATGGCAGAACGATGGCAAAAAAATGCAGTACCTTATCAGAGTGTCAGGCCCCATGGCATGCCACACGCACTCACCATAAAAGAGATGCGCACTCCTTAGTACTCCACCTGCACCCGTGGCAGGCTTCCCCTAACACAGGCTATGGATCTTGTCCCCCTCTGTTGGAGGGAGAGGGGGGAAGAGTAGGCCTGCGCCTCATTTGCATGGGTGGCTCCCAGAAAGTGCCAGGTCAGGGCTCTAAGCCCCACCAGAGGCATGACGCTTCTATAAGAAACTCGAAGGGACCTCCGGTAAAGGTAAGTGAGGAAGGGCAAGTGACAAGGAACAGAGGGGAAGGCTCCAAAGGCAAAGGAGGATACATAGGGACTCCCTTAGAGCTCCCACAGTGGCAGCCATCACTACTCAAGCCATCACTGCTTAAGCTCTCATTAGTCCAACTCTCCTCCCATCATCTTCTGAATTCTCTGAGAGTGGAGATCGCTTCGGGATCCACCGAGGAAGATCTGTTTCCCTTGATCGTCCACTGACTTGACCATCGGAGTGCCTCCATCGAGATCCTCAGCCTGGGTCTCCTTTTTTTTATAGGACCAGGCCTTTACAAAATATGCCAGGCAGGAAATCCACCAACCAATGCCATGTAGGAGCTGTAGGCCACGATGATCTAGGTAGTAACAGATTAGCACGCCAAGAAGGGGGGCAGCGTAAGCTAGTCCCTTGTTGTCAGAACAGTTCAACCGGTGACATGGTGGTGATGCACGTGCGGGAAGCCTCTGTTAGTCATATGGGGGATCCTCTCCCCCGCAAGGACCTGCACAGCCCGAAGAGGGAGCTCCCTGCTCTGTCACCACCACCTTCGACGGACCCCCAGTTCGCTATGCTCACCCAGCAGGTCCAAACCTTGGCTACGATGGTGCGATAGTTGCATCATCAGCATTGATCCTTGGCAACCCAGCAGCAACTAGGAACCCCCGTGACTCAAGCCATCGGACACCGTGGTACCTTGCGATCCTTCTAAGGAAGGCCATCACACCCGCAGACCACATCTTACCACTAAGGAAGCCTTTAAACAACAAGGAAGAGACAGTGGGGTGGTTTGGCCGAATGGGAGAGTCGGTCCCCGACCTCGGACCATGCCATCTCAAGGTGCCACAAGTGTCGTCGGGGCAAGGCCCCCCGACATGGTCTCCTCCGACCCCTATCTTTCTCTCCTTCGATAGCCTCGGTGGAAGGTTCTACCGACGAGGCTATCAAGCATCAGGCTAAGAGATGCCTGGTAGAACAAGAGTGCAAACTAGCCAAGCTATCCCATCAGTTTGCCAATCTACAGTGCTCCTCATGCAAGCCCGTGAGTCATGACGCCGGCCCTCCTTTCTCCCACAAGATCCAAGAGAAACTGATTTCCAGCCAGTTTCGCATGCCTCAAGCGGATTCTTATGACGGGACCATCGAGCCCCTGGACCACCTAGAGAGCTACAAGATCCTTATGAGAGTCCAAGGGGCAATGAATGCCCTTCTTTGCATTGCCTTCCTGACCACACATTGAAAGGCCACTCGAGTTTGGTAACCCGCCTCGAGCCAAGGAGCATTGACTCATTTGTGCAATTAGAGAAGAAGTTCGTGGTGCACTTCGATGCCTGTCGAAAGGTGCCAAAAGAAGTTGATGGTCTCTTCTCCATCCACCAACAGGATCATGAGTCCTTAAGGGATTACGTGTCCCACTTCAAAGTTGTCACCTTGGAGATCTACAACCATGATGAGCCCATCACCATGTTGGTGCTAAAGAGGGGGCATAGAACCTCCCGTCTCACCTACTTCCTGGACAAGAAGCCCGTGAGAACCTACTCCGAGCTCCTTCTCCGAGTCTATAAGTACATCCATATGGAGGAGGCAGATCGCACCAGAACGAAACTAGATGGGAGGCCCTTGAAGAAGCAACCCCGGGGGGAACCCTCCGGGATGCACAGGCCCGGAGCGGCCCCAAACCTTCGGATGGGCCTGAAGTCGAAGAGTATCCCCATCCAAGAAGAAAGATATACCCCTCTCCTCGCCCCAATGTCCAAGATCCTTATAGAGATCGAAGGCGAATGCTACCTATGCAGCCCTCCCCCACTAAGGCCATCCGGTAGTCGAGACAAGTCCAAGTACTACCAGTTCCACCGTAACCAAGGTCACGACACTGAGGAATGCCACCATCTCAAGAGGAAGATCGAAGATCTGATCAGAAGAGGCTACCTCAGAAAGTTTATAGGAGGCAAAACCCCGTCGGAACCCCAAGCACTCGCGGCTCTCCATCCTATCAACAACCAGCCCACCGAGAGGTTAGTAGGCTTGATCTCTTGGAAAAAAGAGCGTAGCTCGAAAAGGACTAGAACGGGGGAAGGATTTGAGAATGTACTTTCCTTCATGAGGGAAAGAGGAATCGAGAGGAAAATATAAATAATGATGATGTTGTCGTCGAGATGATGATAGCGAAGCATCTTGTAAAATATATTATAGTCGATAGTGGAAGCTCAACTGATATCCTTTTTTATGATGCCTTCTCCAAGATGAATTTGCCTCCTACTTAGTTGAAACTAGTGCACACCTCTCTAGTCAGTTTTACTGGAGATTCGGTAGGGGTTGAGGGGCAGATTACCCTCCCAGTCACCATCGAGTCACCACCCCGACATAGCATAGTCATGATGACTTTCATGGTTGTTAGGCTTCCTTCATCCTACAATATGATTCTTGGCCGCCCCGAGCTCAACTTGCTCGATGCGATCAAATCTACCAAATGGATTCTGGTGTAGTTCCCGACCCCCTGCGGTGTGGTGAAGATGAGGGGGATCCCAACCAGTTCAACACTGCTTGCAGACCATCCCCTGGGCTAGAAGCACCGGAAAGAATCCTGTCACTGACGAGCTCGACCAAAGGGTACAGGACATCAAAGGCGGCTCGATCAAGCACCTGCTGTTGTACCCCCTCGACATAGATCCTTTGAAAATGGTATAGGTGGGGGCCTAGCTACAGGAGGACAAGAAGGCTCACCTGCTAAGTTTTCTCTGGGCAAACATAGATGTCTTCGCCTGGACCAAGGTGGACATGCCGAGAATTCCCTCCGACGTCATCACTCATAGGCTAAACGTTGATCCGAAGTGCCACCTGATCCATTAGAAGAAGAGGAGCTTCACCACGGAGAGATAAAAGGCAATCAATGAACAGGTGGAAAAGCTCCTCGTAGCCGACTTCGTCCAAAAAGTTTAGTACCCTAGCTGGCTGGCGAACGTAGTCATGGTCAAGAAGGTCAGTGGAAAGTAGTGGATCTATGTAGACTACACTAATCTCAATCGAGCTTGCCCAAAAGATGGTTTCTCCCTTTCCAAGATTGACTAGCTGGCGGATGCTACATCAGGGCATTGCTTACTTACCTTCATGGATGCATTTTCTAGGTACAATCAGATCCGAATGCACCTAGAAGACGAGGAGCACACTACCTTAATCACAGATCAAGAGACTTATTGCTATAAGATGATGTCATTCGGTCTAAAGAATGCTGGAGCCATATACCAGTGCCTGGTCAATAAGATCTTCAGAGATCAAATCGGTCACAACATGTAGGTCTATGTAGACGACATGTTCGTTATGAGCAAGCCAGAGTTGGACCATGTCATGGACTTAGCAGAGGCCTTCCAAAACCTCCATCTCCATCAGATGAAGTTGAACCTAGCTATGTGCACCTTCAGCATGGCCGATGGAAAACTCTTGGGCTTCATAGTCACCCAAAAAGGGATCGAGGCCAACCTCAAGAAGGTCCAGGCGATCATTGACATGGAGCATCCTATCTTAAAGAAGCAGGTTCAGTGCCTGATTGGCTGGATTGTGACTTTAAGCCGGTTCATCTCGCACTCTGACTGTTACTTGCCCTTCTTCAAGGTGCTAGGCAAGATGCATGACTTCTCCTAGATGGAGGAGTACCAAGAAGCCTTCGAGGAGCTGAAAAGATTCTTTACATCGCCACCACTTCTCTCTAGGCCAGAGGATGGGGAGAAGCTCCTCCTGTATCTAGCGATCTCCCTGGGCACCGTCAGTTCAGTGCTCGTTCACATGGACGGAGATGGGATCCAGAGGCCAGTGTACTATGCCAGCAAGCTCCTCCAAGATATGGATACGAGGTACACCCGTTCTGAAAAATTAATATTTGTGCTCATTATGTCTACTCAACATCTCAGCTTATATTTCCAAGCCCACCCGATCGTAGTCCTCACCGACCAACCCATGAGGGATATACTCAACTGTTCGAACATGTTTGGGCATCTGGCTAAATGGGCATTTAAACTCGGTGAGTTCGATATTACTTACCACCGAGGCCATCTCAAAAGGTACAGGTGCTGGCCAACGTTCTGGTAGAATGCACCAACATCAGGGGAGAGCTGGAAGAAACTTCTCTAGAGCATCCCATGGAACTACCAACTGATGAAATGGTTTGGGTCCTCCACGTGAATGGCGCATCCAATAGGAGAGGAAGCGGAGCCGACCTCATCCTCGCCAACCCCAATGGGGTCGTGGCTGAGTGCGCACTACGCTTCCTGTTCAAAGCTACTAATAACTAGGCCGAGTATGAAGCACTCCTCGCAAGATTAAGGGTATCCCGCGAGTTGGGTGTGTCCAGCCTAGGAGTCTTCATAGACACGTAGCTGGTTGCGGGTCAAGTCTTGGGAGAGTTTGAAGCCCGAGATCCTTAGATGGCAAAATATCTAGAGTGAGTATGTTCGAGCATGGCTGGTTCTTAGCATTTTAGCATCTCCCACATCCCCCGTGGAGAGAATGCCCACACCGATACTCTCTCCAAGCTTCTAACTTTGTCAGACTCATTGTTGGGGCATACCTACATCGATACCTGCAGGCTCCCAGTTATGAGGTGTCCGGTGAAGTCTAGCAGGTCACTCTTGAGCCTAGTTGGATGGACCGCTACATTAGGTACATCACTGATGGTACCTTGCCCGAGAACTGTGTAGAAGCCAGACTTTTCAAGAAGAAGGCTGCGTGCTTCATATTGATGGATGGGCAGCTCTACCTGAGGTCCCACTCCTACCCACTCCTGAAGTGTTTGAGACCCTCAGAGGTGGCCTACATGCTCCGAGAGATACATGAAGGCCTTTGCAGGAACCATATGGCAAGTAAGACACTGGCATACAAGGCCCTCCAGCAAGGATACTACTAGAAGACTATGAGGGAAGACATGGCTGACTTCTTAAAAAAGTGTGACCATTGCCAATGACACGCTTACATACAGCATTAGCCGACCGCACCACTCTCCCAACTCTCTGCTCCTTGGCCGTTCGTCCAGTGAAAAATGGACATCTTGGGTCCTTTTTTTTCCACGTTCGAACAATGAAGCTACTTGATAGTGGCCATCGACTACTTCACCAAGTGGGTCGAGGCTGAGCCACTAGCATGAATCACTAAAGCCAAAGCCAGGTCTTTCCTCTGGAATTCGATCATTTGTCATTTTGTTCTTCCCCACTCAATCATCACTGATAATAGACGACAGTTTGACAACTAAACATTCGAGGAGTTCTATGCTAATCTCAACATCCATCACCATTTCACCTCGGTGGCTCATCTTCAGACCAACATGGAGGCAGAGGTAACCAATCAGACCATCCTCCAAGGGCTCCACACCAGGCTTGACGAGGCCAAGGGTCGATGGACCGAGGAACTCCCCAGTATGCTTTGGGCCTACCATACCATGCCCCGACTGACAACAGGTGAGACACCCTTCAACCTTGTCTTCGATACCGAGACTGTGATCCTAATAAAGATGGGTCTGCCCATACTATGGGAAAAGCAATATGATAAAGCTAAAAATCCAGCTCGCCTTCTGCTCAACCTGGATCTGTTGGAAGAGATAAGGGATAAAGCTCAGCTCTACATGGCAACTCACAAACAACGGGTGGCCTGGTATTATAATTCTTGCATGAAGCCGAGGGCCTTCTACCCGGGTGACTTGGTCGTACGGCGAGTTGAGGTCTCGCAGCTTGGAGAATATAGAAAGCTCACCCCCAACAGGGAAGGTCCTTATAGGGTAGTCGAGGCCCTCCCTCATGGAGCCTACTACCTCGTAGGACTTGATGGTGCCAGTTTTTTTGAACTTGGAATGCTAATAATCTGAGGATGTATTACCAATGATGTAAGACTTTCTCTTATTAATGAAAAGTTTCTTTTTAGTACGATACTATTTTTCACCTATGTAGGAACTCTATCCATCGGACTCTGAGTTTGGCAATGGCAAGCCGGGAAACTCTAGAAGCCCCACACTCTATCCATCGGACTCCAAGTTCAGCGATGACAAGCCGGGAAACTCCAGAAGTCCCGCACTCTATCCGTCAGACTCCAAGTTCGACGATGACAAGCCAAGAAACTTCAGAAGCCCCGCATTCTATCTGTCGAACTCTAAGTTCGATGATAGCAAGCCGAGAAACTCCAGAAGTCCCATACTCTATCCGTCAGACTCCAAGTTCAGCGATGACAAGCTGAGAAACTCTAGAAGCCCCGCACTCTATCTGTCAGACTTCAAGTTTGGTGACGGCAAGCCAAGAAACTCTAGAAGCCCCGTACTCTATCCGTCAAACTCCAAGTTTGGCAATAGCAAGCTGGAAAACTCCAGAAGCCCCGCACTCTATCCATCAGACTCTAAGTTCAACAACAGCAAGCTAGGAAACTCTAGAAGCCCTGCACTTTATCCGTCAGACTCCAAGTTAGATGATGGCAAGCTGAGAAATTCCATAAGCCCTGTGCTCAATCTGTCAGACTCCTAATTTGGTGATGGCAAGCTGAGAAACTCTAGAAGCCCCGCAGTCTATCCATCGAACTTCAAGTTCAGCGATGGCAAGCCGGGAAACTCCAGAAGTGGTTTACATGCTCCTGGAGTGCTCCTGGAGCCCCGCACTCCAACCTGTAAGACTCTCGGTCCGGCGGAGATGGGCAATAAAACTTCCAAGGTCCCCACAGCCATCTGCTAGCTCTTAGATTAGATAGGGAGGGCTGGGACTTTGGAGACCTTATACTTAGCAATTATGGAATGGATTCATTTTTGTGCCAAGTAAAAAAAAAGAAAAGAGGAAGAGGAAGAAAAAAGAAGGATGGAAGAACAAAGCTTACTGAAGGAAAAGGAATTTCATTCATAAAGAAAAGGTGTTTACAATAAAAAGGACCCCCAACAAGCTGGGAGGTCCTCCAAAATGTCCAAATACAAAAGTAAAAAAAAAAAGTGTGGATCAAGGTGACATTGCAGGATCCTTGCTGGGATGTTGGGGGATCTCGTCGGCATCTTCTTGGCTCTCTGCCAGCGGGGTGGATGGTTTGGCTGCCTCTTCGATAGGTACCGTGTCGGCCTCTTCAGTCAGCACCTCCTCCTCTGCATCACCGCCGCATAGAAAATCGAGGATGATGGAATCTAGGCTTCGACCGGGATAAGCCTAGGCCATCTTCGCCTTGCAGTTGGTGAACCCCTTAAGGAAGGAGTCCACCACTGCCTCCCAGACCTCCTCGACAAATTCAGCCAAGGCCTTGAACCTCGGCATGGCTTTTGCAGCCTCCTTCTTGGTGGCTTCCATCAACGCCGCCGCCACAATCACCTTATCCTCCATCGCCGAAGCCCGGGCCATCACTGCCTCCAAGTGAGCCTGGAGGGTTTGGGACCGCCCCTCCAAGCACGCCACCTCTACGGTGGACTCCTCCGCCTGGTGGGTGGCCTTCTCCTTCTCGGCCACCAATGATGCTTCAGGATCTCTGGCCCACCTTTCTAGCCTAGCCATTGATGCATTTGTGTCTGCCATTTCCATCCGGAGGCCCCTGGTCCTCTCCTCCAGGACCTGCACTCACTTGGTTTGCACCCGAGCCTTCGCCTCTAGCACCTCTGAGCTCCTTTTCTGCTAGGCATCTTGCTTAGTCCACGCCGAGTAGTAATCCCAGATAAGTAGGACATCGGTAGCTATCTGCAACAACAGAAGCATTAGTGAAACTAATGATAGGCAATAATAAGAAGCAAAAAAGGAGTGAAGAAAGGAAGATTTACCGATAACAGCTGAGAGAATACTCCGGTGAGGGTGGCCACCAGCTGTTTGCTGCTCCTCTCATGGCAGTTGCATAGCTGAATAGTGAACTCCATCATCCATTCAGCTAGTGCGGGGTCGAGGGTGACCACCGCATTCGACGGCACCGCGATGGACACCCTATTCACCTTGGAAGTTATCGCCGGGTAGCTATCACCAGCCCTAGTATGGGCAACGACGAAAGCATCTTAGTCATCAGGGGTGCTGTTGCTATTTTTGCTACCGTTGGTGGTGCCGGTCTCCCTCCTGTCGCTGCCTCGGCCTCGACTTCCACCACCTTTGGGACTTGGGTGGAGGAAACCACCAATGCAGCCCGTGTAGCCTCCTCTCTGGTTATGGCTCCCGTGTTGGGCCCACGGGCTGGAAGCCGGGCATGCACCTTGGATGAGGTAGGGGCTGACCCAGCCCTCCTCTCTCCCCGGCCGACTGATGAGCCAGCATTGAGCTCCCGCCCGGACTCGTCACGGGCCCTCTTCGACGGACTCTCCCTGGGCCCGGGAGATGCATGCCTCTTTCAGGACATCTCCCAAATCTGATACGTAAAAATATTCATGCCTGCAAGAAAAAGGAAATGTTAGTCAGGTTCAAAGCCAAGAATAATTCCTATAGAAAGAAAAGTTTGGTTTCTGGGCCTCACCCAAAGTTCGGATCGGGCTGATCCCGACCTCAAATAAATTATGTTCGACTAGTAGGTCCTAAAGAGGAAGAATGACGGAGGTGACGAGCTGGTCATACACCTCCCGGTCCATGGCCTCCGCTTGGGCATTCCAGTTCGAGAAGCAATCTGGGTCACTTCAGACCCAGTCGACCGATGTAAAGAAAAACCTATTCTTCCATCCCTTGATGGAAGAAGGAAGGTTGAACTTAATGGCCCCCGGGCGGGGGGCCACGAACCACCACCCATCATCAAATGGGTAGCGCTTCAAGGTGAAGAAGGTCCTAAACAAGAAAAAATGGGCAACAATCTCGTGAAAGTGATAGAGGATGGCGAAGCAAGAAATGATCCTAATTGCATTTGGGGTAAGCTGGGCTGGAACTAGATGAAAGTTGCTAAGGAAAGGAAGAAAGGGTGTAAAGGAAAACAAAGACCCTCGAGGATGAAGTCCTCGTATAGGGCAATCAGACCCGGGCCACTAGAAGCGACCTGCTCCCCCAGTCCTAGAACCGAAAGCCGGACAAAATCCAAAATCTCATAGCTGTTTCAAAGCCAAAAGAGGTCCTCCTGGGTCATCACCGAAGCGATGCCAAAAGGATTGACCAGATTGTGATCGATAGGAAGAACAGGGGAGGAGGAGAAGGAGGAGCCCTAAGTTGACCTATGACTATTCCCGTCGGCCGGGGACCCATACGGATGCTAAGGGAGAATTCATCCTCCTCATTGGAGGAGGGAGTCCTTGGTCGAAAGGGCCCAGCTTCACCGGAGTGCCCCGAGTAGAGACATCTCCAGCCATAAGGACTCATCTTAAGTGGAAAGGAGAAGGAGACTAGAGAAGGGAAACCTAAGGGCTCTAATTGAGGTCTCCTCCAGCACAACCCGAAGGAGGAGAAGAAAACAAGGAGCAAAAGATTGACCTGAATGCCTCGAAGGGAAGGTCACAACAGGGTAGAAAAGGCCCTAGTTCTCCCTATAAGCTCAAAAGTTTGAAAGAGATGGTCAGGAAAAAAGTTTCCTCCCTTTCAAATGGCTTGACATTGCATCATGCTAATCGAAACATGCATCCTTTCAGTCCTTCGACCATTGGATGCGTGCCATGCATTGAGATCCGCTGGGAATGGTGATTCGACATGTCGAAGATCGCTTCAAGGCCGATGCCAATCATCATACTCTCCCTAAGCTCGTTGACTTGGAGTCTCCTTATTGGCATTGGGGCATGATCCGTGAATCGTCGATAGTCGAGGCATTTAATGGCACCAGATAAATGTCCTTCCACATCAGCATTACCATAACTACCTTTGCCCCGAGTACTGAGTCATGCTCAAGACTTGAGAGTGGGGGGTAACTGATATGTCATGATTGCTGACATGGAATCCTTGTTGGATTTGACGGGCTACCATGCTGGTAGGGGGAGCCACCTGGATTTAGTGGCCAGATGAGGTGCCAAGACCAAGCCCCTGTTCGAGGTCAGCTCCCCCAAGGTCAAGCCCTCGGTCGAGGTCGTGCTCTTGCCTTTCGAGCCCCTGGTCGAGGTCAGCTACCACAGGGTCGAGCCCTCGATCGAGGTCGTGCTCCCACCTTTTGAGCCCCTGGTTGAGGTCAGCTTCCCCGGGGTCGAGCCCTCGATCGAGGTCGTGCTTCCACCTTTTGAGCCCCTAGTTGAGGACAGCTTCCCCGGGGTCGAGCCCTCGGTCAAGGTCATGCTCCCACCTTTCAAGCCCTCGGTCGAGATCATGCTCGCACGTTTCAAGCCCCTGGCTGAGGTCAACTCCCCCGGGGTCAAGCCCTCAACCGAGGTCAGGCTCTCGCCTTTCGAGCCCCTGGCCGAGGTCAGCTCCCCCAAGGTCGAGCCCTCGGTCAAGGTCCATCTTCCATCTTTTGAGCCCTTGGTTAAGGTTAGCTCCCCAAGGTCGAGCCCTTGGCCGAGGTCATGCTCTTTCGAGCCCCTGGCCGAGGTCAACTCCCCCGAGGTCGAGCCCTCGACCGAGATTGAGACCTCAACCGAGGTCAACTTCTTCCCCCAAAATTAGGTAGATCTCTTCAGATGGATGCGATCCTTTCCACGGGTGCCATTGAGCAACTGGGATGGTGACGTCAGTAGATGGCATCTCCATCCCTATCAAAACCCCTGTACTGCCTAGAGAGACGAGCACCCTTATGGGGTAATGCTCCACCAGGGCATGCCACCTGTAACCTTTGAGGAACAGCTTTTCACCGGGGCACGCCGCGTACAATCCCTGAGGGATAGCATTTTGATAGAGCACGCTGCTTGTGGAGAAAGCATCCAGCAAGAGTATCAAGCCTCTCCGCCTACTATCGACACCTCCTAGGGAAGTGTACTCCGCTTGGGGCATCGCACCCCTCAACCTACCACCTGCACCACCCAGAAGAGGAAAATCTTACCAGGGGTCTCAAACCCCACAGCGTCTTCTGCTAGACCAATGCCCTGCTAGGTCTCCCTAAACATGGCAGAATGATGCCAGAAAAATGCAGTGTCCTGTCGAAGTGTCAGGCCCTGCAGCGTGCCATGCACACTCGCTACAAAAGAGATGTGCACTCCTCAGTACTCCACCTGCACCGTGGCAGACTTTCCCTGATGTAGGCTATGGATCCTATCCCCCTCTGCTGAAGGTAAAGGGGGGAAGAACATGCCTGCACCTCGTTCACATGGGGGGCTCCCAGAGGGCACCAGGTCAAGGCTCTACACCCCATTAGCGGCATGACGCTTCTATAAGAAACTCAAAGGGACCTCTGGCAAAGGTAGTGAGGAAGGGCAAGTGACAAGTAATAGAGGGGAAGGCTCCAAAGGCAAAGGGGGACACATAGGGACTCCCCTAGAGCTCCCATTGCGGCAACCATCACTGCTCGAGCCGTCACTACTCAAGCTCTCATTAGTCCAACTCTCCTCCCATCATCTTTTGAATCCTCTAAGAGTGGAGACCGCTTTGAGATCAATCGAGGAGGATCTATTCTCCTTGATCACCCACTGACTTGACCATCAGAGTGCCCCCACCGAAATCCCCGGCCCAGGTCTCAATGGACTGCATGCATCAAAATGTATCAATATATTAGTAGTCTCGTTTTCCTTTGTCCTATGTAGGGTAGCTTGGTCATCTTATCTTGAATATACAATTCATAAACTAGATATGGCTTAGTAGTCAATGAATCCAAATAGCCTATCTTTTCTCTAGTTTGTTAGTCCTTTTTTCTCTACATGACTAAAGTCTATGTCATTTATAGATCTCTCAGATCCATAGACTTACTATATGCTTAGCAACAAATACAGATGCATTCATATGCAATTGTTAGTTACAACTATGAGTAGATCTGACATACCTTCCAAAGGCATGTCATCCTTCTTATTTCTTTTGGGTATTCCAGGTATATTGGATAGTTCCCATACCAACAGTTGTGATAGTAGAAACACTTTCCCTTGTCAGTGGCCTTCTTCATGGGAGTTTCTTTCTTAAGCTCGCTCTCGATCATTTGCTTCTTAGCAAGAATGGTGCCCTTTAACCTCTTCAAGGTCCCTTGTCTAGTTACTAACATGTTTGATAATTTGACCCTTGAGTAGTTAGTCTTATTCATATGGTAGTTTACTATTAGTTATTCATAGTAATCAGAAAAGGATTGCACGATCAAATTTTAGCAATTCTTTATCAAACTGAGCTTCTCAAGCTCCTCAAAATTCTTGACCATTGTCAAATAATGATCATGGATAGACTATCCTTTGGTCAATTATCAAATGGTTTGGTAAAACATGAAAACTTGATGGAGAATATTGCTTAATAACATCTTGGAACCTAAAACCCCTTTTAAGTCCCTAAGCTAGTCTTTATAATTGTTTCTAGTTAGTTTTCTAGAAGGTTGGAGGCTGACTTTTGTTCTTGTAGAGAGTAAAGACTCTAGTTACATTTTTTTAGTATTTGTGTTTTAAATAGTTTATTTTGGGATCATTTTAAAAATAAGCAAAGCTCCCACTATTTTCTCAAATCTCTACACTCCTCTAGTATAAAAATAATAACCAGTCGTGACTAGTAGGATTTCAAGTGGCTGCTACCGTACACCTCACTTGATAGTTATTGGTATATAATACACAAATCGATGAGTGGATAACTTTTAAACAATGCTTCTCAAGCATGTTGTAGTGATATATGGTCTATAAGTTCTATAGGTCTTGCTTAACAGTTATTGACCCCATTTTTTAATTAAATCAGATATACTATTCATGTATAGGCAAAGCCATCATTGGGTCCCTCATTTGATAGTTATTGGTCCCAACCCCAGTTTTACCCTATAGAATCTTATGCTAATAAAGTGGTTGTGCCCCCTGATGTAACTGAACCACTATTTCAACTAAGAACAATCAATACTAGGAAGACACCCGCACATCTATAATAGTGAAAGATTGCTAGACTTAATATATATGAGGAGATTTAATTTAGGTCTCATCCTTTTAATTATCTACATCTTATGCAAATAACTAATTAAAAAAGGGAATGGGTAGAGCACAAATTATTAAGCACCCAAAATTCAAAACTAATCAATCAAATTAGCCAGGTAAGTGCAAGATTGGTGGGAAGCTCTCCATGCATTCACAATGATCCTAATTACGTAACCACCAATCTACCACTTTTCTTAGATACCAGTTGATCAGTTAAATTTGAATTTGGTTAGCTTTAGTGATTCATGCTTGAGCCATTGAGCCGAAAATAAGTCTATGGGTTAATCATTTTAAACACATGCATGCCAATCAATTTGATTTTCTACAACTTTTGATTTGATCTCGAGCACCCTTGTTCCAATCACAATCAACTCCTTGATCCATCACAATCAACCGCTCTTCTCGATTCATGTCCATCATGTGCTATTCAAACAACCCTTCATGTATAATCACATTACATATTTAATTTGGTCTAACCATGATCATCCCTTCATGCATGAATATTAAAAATTTAGATCTTGAAACAAAATCTTAGATCTTGGAATGCAATCATAAAAACTCAGATCTTGAAATAAAATTTTAATATTCAAACTATTAGATGTGTAGGTCCCGGAAGCAAATCTGGTAGATACATTATAATTTTCTAGGTTATCTTTCATACTTGGTCAACTTTTATCGATAAAATTGATAATTTTTTTATCCATTTATGTTTAATGTATCCATGAATCATCCAAGGAGTTAATGGATAATTACACACATTCTCAAGAGTTGAAGATTTGAGACACGTGTCATTATAGATTAACTCCTAAATTGCTCCTAATCGTTGGATCATCATGGGGATGGTGATTGATCTATCAAGATCGATGCATGGATTGCTTTCCTTTTGGAGAGACATTCTTAAGTCTATAGTATAGAGACACTAGAGTGAGAGTGCAAGTGATTATTAGAGAATGATGATATTAAGTATGACTAAGAACGAGAAGTCACTAGGATGTCTGCTCACTTATCAGTGACTAACTCGATACTGTAGTTATATGAGAAGTTCTTTGACCTGTAGTGCCTTAGCCACTCATAGTGGGGTTGTTGTAGTTTGACAATACATAAATATAATCCCTAGCCATTCAAGACCTTTTGGTGTTTGTGGGCTATAATAGGTTCGCTATAGGTATAGGGTGTGTACTTATAGAGGATCATCGACCTTAATAGTTAGAAAGTAGTCCTATACAACCTAAGAGGTCGAGTCCTTAAGTCTGTGGTCATAGTAATGTGATAATGAAAATAAATTTTCATGAGATTCATGATTGAACTCAAGCTGATTAAGTCTTGCATATAATAGATGTTTAAGGTTTGATGAGTTTTCATAACTTACATCCTATTGGGACTCTCAATAGAGAAACTTGATTACATGGTAACTATTCCTAGAGGTTCATCTCTTTATTCTACTAGGCTGCTACTACATACTGCTAGGTATCACTAGTGGATTATGAAAACTCATTGTGATCATTTTCAAATCAACGATCCTATTAGGTTTAAGCTCGAAAGTTCCAACTCATCAAAAGAAATTTTGAAAATACTATGATAAAGATCATGATATGTCTCACTACTAGACAATAAAATCTGAGTTATACACAAAAGGAGCTTGATTTGATCAAGTACTTGGATCAAGACTAAATCATCAATTGGATTGATGATTTAAATCAATTTGTAAATGTTACAAATTTAAAAATTCTAATTGTTATCGTAAGCAACTTAATTGCAAGTGTTACAATGCAATTGGACTTAATTAAATTATAGATCAAGTCCTAATTTAATTTAATTGTACTTACCTAATTTGAGGCTAATTGGGTTCAATTATCCAAGTGGAACTTGGATTGCAATCCTAATTGGATTAGGATGATGGTCTTTTTGAATTTGATATAAATCAGGCTAGAATTGGGTTCGAATTGAATCCAAATTGAAGCTAAATCGAAATAGGTCACCTTCGTCAAATGGATTGGATTGTCTCTCTCCAAATGGTTGACCAAGAAGAGGTGGGGCACTAATTTTGGCACCCCCTCTTTTGTATACATGAAAAGAAGAGGAGGCATAAGTCCCATTCTATTTGGGACTCTCTCATGATAAGACCTAATCCTAACAAATTTCAATGTGAATTAGGATTGGATAGAACCATTTTTTATCTGATTAAGATGTCAAATGGGTTGGTTTGTATGACAAATAAAAAGAGGAAGAGAGGGGCACATCTATCTCATTATAGATTTTTTTCTTCATTGCTATTGTCATCTCCATGCACCCCTCCTCTTCTTCTTCCTTATTTCCACATCAAGAGAAAGAGAGTTTAGAGAGAGAGGATTAGGGAGAAGAAGGTCGATTCTTCATCCCTTAGAATCCTTGAAGAAATCCATTCTATCTACTGAAGGGTTCACACAAAGGTTGCTTCTTCAACTTCTTGAAGAAGGATCCAAATCCAAGTTGACAAGCAAGGTCTGCAAGGAGTTAGCACTTTTGGGACCTTCGAGTTTCGATCAATGACATGCTCCATGTGGATACCAATAGAGGCCGGGCATGTGCAAGGCTTTGACAAAAATCCTGAAAATTCGCTAGTACTGACCCAATGAGAAGAGAAGAAGGAAAGTGCTTCAGGTAGGTGATCATATCACCACTTTTTCATTCCTGTTTTGATTTCATATCTGATTAAAATTTATTTTTAGCATGTATTTACATCCAATAGGTGATTTATTTATGATTAGATCAAGCATGCTTGGGTTAAAATAGTTTTAATCTGCAACTACTGCTAGGATTTTAGAAACCTGAATTTTAAGCATGCTATAAATCACCAAACCTTAAAAGTGGTACCAAAGTCTAGGTTTTCTAACATGCATGAAATAGATTTGGATCTGATTTTTCTTTGGATCTAAAAGTTAAGAATGAAGAAAAATTGATCTTGTGCTAAAATAAGATTGTTTTGATATATAGTTAACCCATTATACTGCAAAGGTTGTCCTAGCACAAAATTAATCTATTTTGAAAATAATTTTTGAAATATAAAATCAATAATTTTATATCTAAAATTTTGGTATATGAGATATATTATGTTCATTATTAGATCTGAAATTAAAATGATTAAGACTTGCATTAGACTAATATAAGGTTATCCTAGTATAAGTTGTATCCCTTATGTTGCAAAAGATATCTTAGTATGACGCAAACCAATTTTTTTAAAAAAGTTTAAAAATATTTTAATCATTAATTTAGATCTGATTTGCATGTATAAGATATGTACTTTATTTGTTTTAGATCTAATTTTTCATATATGTGATATATATTAGTTGATTTTTATATCTAAAAAATCATATATGTGATATATGATATTAGGTTTAGATCTGAAAAATATTTCGAGATTATAAACCATTAAATCATATACTTAAACATAATCTAGAAATTATTTTTAGAATCTAAATTTTATATTTATGCATGAGGGTATAGGTAGAATAATTAGATCTAGTAATTTGACTATAATTAAGATTTATGATTAGATAAGATTAGAACCTTTTTTTTAATTTTGAGTAGTTGATCAAATCTAATCAATAGTAGATTAGGATTAGATCAAAAGGGCTTGAGATTAAATTTAGTTATAGTTGGTTACATCGATTTGTATTTGATATGAATTGATTAACTTAAGATCGAATTTAGCTCAATAGATCGAGCCTGAGTTACTAGGCTGACCTATTCAATTCTAATTAACTAATTAGTGTCTAAGAAAGTCTTGATTGGTAGTTTTTGATTGGTACCATGCTTACCTGGCCCACTCGATTGGTGTCTATGAAAAGCATTGGGTTACCTCCCATAGATCTTACTTATATAGCTAACTTGGCGATTAAGTTTTGAATATGTTTGCTTATTGATTCATATTCACCCATGCCACTAAAGTTAGTCAGACATGAGATGAATTAACATGAACTAGGTATGTCAGATATGAGATGTGCTGATTTAAATCAGGTTAGTTTGACATGAAATATACTAATCTAAATCAAGTTAGTCAAACATGAGATGTACTGACCTAAACTAGATTAGTTAGATATGAGATTGTGCTAACATGAACTAGGTTAATCAAATATGAGATGTGCTGATAAACAAAGATGGGATTGAATCCAAACCTCTTTATGAATATTAAGTTTATTGGTCTTCCACCATTGTAGAGATGCAGGCATCTCTCTGGTGTTAATTATTTTTGGCTAGCTACGGTGGTTTGGTTATATCGAGGGGACACAACTACTTTAATAACATGTGATGTTGCAGGATGAAGATGGGGTTGGGTCCAATAACTATTAGGTGAGGAATCTAATGATGGCTTCACCTCTGCATTAAATGGTGCATTTGACTTAACTAAAAGAATGTGTCAATAACTGTTAGGTGAGCCCATATGACTTAGAGATCGAAGCATTGGACAATAGTCATCCACTCATTGATTTGTCCATCACCAATAACTATTAGGTGAAGTGCATGTAGATCAGTGGGACCATAGTACCCACTAAGAATCCTAGTCATGTAAAGGTTTCCATATCTTTATTGAAAAATATGAGAGATCTAAGAGAATAGTGAAAGTTCTCATTTATTTCTTAGTTTCTAGAATAAATAATTAATTAAAGTATAATCATCTAACTAGAATTTTTTCTCTCTTTAGATAATAGTGTCAGCTTTAAAGCCCTTAGTCTAAAACTTTGACTCTAACTATCTGACCAAATACTAATCACATGGACTAGCTTGAAAAAATATGAAGGATTCTTAATTTTAAAAATTTGGGGTATGTCATAGACCAAGATATAGAAGGAACTTTGAAAAGTTCAAGGGATCCAATGTACCTAGAGAGTCTAAAGAAAAGGAATGACACATCTTAAGTAGGTATTTTAATATGCTCATTATTGAAACAAACCTAACCATTTCTTTTACTTCTAGTTAGGCCATAAATTTTGGTTTTAGTACATATTTGTGCACCACAATGTAGGGTTTGGTAGAAACTAGAAGGTTAAGGGAAGGCAAAGTGATCCTTTGAGTCAACAATGGTGCAAGAGTTGCAGTTATTGCTATTGGAACCTACCCTCTTCGATTACCATCTAGGTTTTGTTTAATGCTTAGAGATTGTTACTATGTACAGTTTCTAGTAAAAATTTGATTTTTATATGTATTTTAGCATAAGAAGAATATAATTTTAATTTTAATAAAGATCACTACTCCATTTATTTAAGAAATAAGTTAGTTGTACATGGCTTTATGATTGACAATCTCTATCATTTACATATTGATGAGTCAGTTAATGTTAACGAGCAATTAGTGAATGTCGTAGATCATAATAGACTAAGAAATGATATTAACTATAAGTATATGTGGCACCATAGACTTGGTCATATTAAAGAGGATAGGATAAATAAATTGGAAAAGGATAGTATCATTTACTCATTGAATTCTGATTCATATTCAATTTGTAAATCTTGCCTTTAAGAAAAGATGACCAAGTTATCCTTTATGGGACATGGGAAGAGGACCACTGAGGTACTTGTCCTTGTATACATTAATATGTGTGGCTAATTTGATAGCAAGCCAGGGATAGGTATTTGTACTTATCTTTATCAATAATTACTTATGGTATGGGTATATGTTTTTTATAAGATATAAGTCTGAGACTTTTGAAAAGTTCAAAAAACTTAGATATAAAGTAGAAAAACAAACAAAAAAACCTCTTAAGGTTCTTTGATCAAATCGAGAAGGGGAATACCTTAATAAAAAAATTTTGGATTATCTCAAGGATAATGGCACAATCTCATAATGGACTTCTCCTGGTACATCCCAGCTCAATAGGATATCAAAAAGGAGAAATATATTGATATGGTCTGATCCATGATGAGCTTCACTAGTGTACTCTTATTTCTTTGGGGACATGCTCTTCTTTCTATAATATATATATATATATTGAATAGGGTTTTCTCTAAATCCATTTCTACCATACCATATAAGATGTGGCATGGTAAGAAACTGAGTCTTGGTCACATCAAGATTTAAGAATATCCAGCCCTATCAAAAGGCAATAGGCAGACAAGTGAAAGGCTATGTGTACAAAAGCTTATTTTATTAGGTATCTTAAAGAGTCATTAGGATATTACTTTTACTATATAGAGGATCATGATGTAATTGTGAGCCGAAATGTCATATTCTTGGAAAAACTGTTTATCCAAGATGGTGGTAGTGGAAGGTAAATTGAGCTCAAAGAGATCTCTGAGCCGATGACAGGCTATGTCTACAAAAGTTTATCCAAGTAGGCATCGCCTGAGGGGGTTCCGGCCTCCTCTCTCCCTCTACCTTGTCGAGCTCGATGACAGGGACATCAGGCACACGAGACTGAGCCAGCCTGAAAGCAGGACACATTGTACCAGGGCTGGAAGCGGTAGGAGTGGGCGCGGGCCCCTGGCTCGCCTCAATACGAGCCCTCTTCGCTGGAGCCTCCTGGGCCCCCTCGGCGGCGTCCCTCTTTCGGGCACCCTCCATCAGGCTTTCGATGGAGAACTTCATACCTGAAAAAAAAAAGACAGTTAGGCCAATCTAAAAGAAAAGAAGTGCAGAGCAGAAAATGAAAGCGAAAGAAGGAGATCCGGGGTCTCACTCAACTCCCGAATGGGACTGATCCCTGCCTTGAATAAATTTTGCTCTGAAAGCAGAACATCGAGAGCCGGGACCACATCGCCCAACATCTGAGTGTATACTTCTTGGTCCGCCGGCTCAACCTGGGAGTTCCGGTTCGGTGACCAGTCTGGCTCACTCCAGGCCTAGTCGACGTCCTCGACCGAGGCGAAAAAGAAGCGGTTCTTCCAGCCGTTGATTGACGAAGGGAGGTCGAACCTAAGGCACCTAGGCCGCGATAAAATATACCACTAGCCATCATTGGCAGAGTAGTGTTTCAGGGTGAAGAGGGTCTTGAAAAGGGAGAAACGGGCAACGAACCCATGAAAGTGACAGAAGACGATGAAAGCAAAGATGACCCGGATGGCATTGGGAGCCAACTAGGCCAGGACAAGACGGTAGTGACTGAGAAACAAAAGAAAGAAGGGATGATGGGGGAAACGAAGACCCCCAACAAGGAAGTCTTCATAAAAGGTGACCCTCCCAGGGCCACTCGAGGTTACTCGGTCCCTAGGTCCTGGGAGGGAGAGATGGATTAAATCCGGAACCCCATAGGTATCCTGGATCCAAGAAAGATCATAATTTTGTTGATAGCCCTGCTATTAACACACATCCTCCAGGTCCTGTCTTTCTTAGGGGTAAGTAGGGTAGGGACGGCACAGGGACTTAAACTCTCCCTAAGAAAACCCTTCCTAAGCAGCTCTCCCACTTGTTTCTGAAGCTCCTGATGTTCAGTGGGGTTCATCCTATAGTGGGGAAGGTTGGGCAAAATGGATCCTGGGACCAAATCTATAGCGTGCTGGATGTCCCTAAGGGGTGGCAGTTGATCAGGTAATTCTTCCAGGAAAACATCCTCAAATTCTTTCAGAGTCTTTACTACCTCTTGGGGGTGTTCTACATTGGTTGGCTCGTGACTCTCCTTGGTGGCTAGAATCCAAACAGGGGCCCCCTCTAAAATCTCTTTCTCTAGCTCCTTTGGTGTGATCAGGTTGACTTCTGCTTTCTTCTCCTTAAGGCTACTAGATCCTTTCTTGACGGGGTCCTTAGGTTGGATTGGGTTGATTGTGATATTCTTTCCTTGGTGGAGAAAGACACAGGTATTGGATCGACCATAAAGGGTGGCATCATGGTCGAAAAGCCAGGGTCGTCCTAGAATGATACTACCTACACCCATGGGTAAGACGTCACACCAAATCGATTCTTCATAGGAACTCATTTTTATCTTGATTTGGCAACTAGACTTTACAGGGATTGAAGTTGAATCTATCCAGGAGACTTTGTAAGCGTTGGGGTGGGGAACTGTGGCTAGTCCTAAAGATTTAACTGTACTCAAGGAAAGGGCATTAACATAGCTTCCACTATCAATGATGACCTTACAAACCTTATCTCCTAGCTTGATCAAGGTCTGTAGGATGTTGGTCCTATGCCAGTCTTCCTGTACTATGTTTTGGGCTAGGATGCATCGGACTACCCCTACAAGGTCTTCAGATTCATACACTTCTTCCTCTCCCTTGTACCCTTCCAATAACTGATTTTCGGGGTCATAGACGTCCTCTTCAGGTTCTACGGTTGGTTCGGGTTCAGTCTCAGTTGGTTCTTCTATGAGTAGGGCAGGGGCGGTGCACTGGCTAGCAAACTATCCAGGTTTATGACACCTAAAGCATTTACCTTGGGGATCGGGTCTCCTCTGGACTTCAACAGCCTTACCCTTTTCTTCTCTGCTATATTGGGGTCGGTTCAGGCTGGGATGACTAGGACTGGGTCAGGCTGGGTTTGGTCGACTTGGGTCAGTTCGGTTCGGGTTTGGTCGACTCAGGTAAGCTTGGTTATAACCTTGGGTGGATCCAGGGATACGGCTCGGGTTTCTAAAGGGCTCAGGTCTTCTATAGGTGGGAGCTCTCTGGAAACGCTCACAGAGCCTAGCAACTTGGTAAGCTTCTTCCAAGGTTCTGGTTGATCTAAAATACAGCTCTCTCTGAATGTCTGGGTGTAGGCCAGCCCTAAACCTAGACAGGGTTACCTCAGGTGATTCAACAACCTTACATCGCATAACATATTCATCAAACTTGGTGATGTAATCGGCCAAACTCATACTCCCTTGACTCAAGGTTTGCCATTGGTCCAATAGTTTCTGGGTGTAAGATGCAGGTAAGTATTTCCTTCTAAGCTTATCTCTCATCTCCCCCCAGGCGGTTATGGGTAATTGACCTTTCTGCTCTATGTAATTTTCAACACTGTTCTAGAACAACCTAGCTTGGTGAACCAACCTAAGCTTGGCAAACTTAAACTTAGTTCTCTCAGACATAGAGTACCAGTCGAAATACTGCTCCATAGCAAACTCCCAATCTTCATACACCCTGGGATCTAAGCTACGATTGAAAGTGGGTGCCTCAAGCTTGATGCTCCTAAGGGCTCTTTCTTCACGGTCCTCCAGATTGGGTCTCCTAAGGGCTCTTTCTTCACGGTCCTCCAGATTGGGTCTCCTAGGACGGGTATCAACAAAGGGGTCAGGGTCTCTCCCAAAGTCAATCTCAAAGTAAGGGTCTTGTGGCAAGTTTCTCTTGGGATGACGGGACTCAGGACCGGTTTCAGGTCGGGGCCTAGCAGCTTCCTCTAGGGGTCTCAGTCTGGCCTCTATTTGATCCAGTCTATTGTTCAACTGGTTGCCTAACTGGGTCATGGATTGACTTAGGGCCCCAATTTCAGCTCGTAGTTGGTCCATGGTGTTGGTAGAGGGTGGAGATGGTGGGTGAAAAGAGGTTCCTGATTTAGTGCACATGTAACAAACGATGCTACGGTTTGCTAGACCTAGGAGATCTCTCCAAGCATAAAGTCAAGAAGATGAACCTGGAAGTAGTAACTTGGCACCTGGCCAGGTAAGTGTAAGTTAGTGGAGGTTCCTCTTTGCTTGCCTAGACACCAATTGGAAATTGGCCAGGTAAGCGAACCAACCCACTTCCCTTCGGGCTGTAGTCCTTGAACCACTTGCCTAGACACCAGCTACTCAAGCACACACCAACAAGCAATCTAGCTTGGCTCGGCACTTGGGTCGACCCGACTCGTGGGTGTCCCTAGCTCACTAGAGCAGATTAAATGTCTAATCGATTTTAGTTAATGGCTAGGGTCCGATATGTCGGGTGGTGGTTTTTGGGCTAGGGACAAGTAATGAAATCCTGACCCTATGTTAATTTGACGCCCTTAAGATAAGTTATGTGAAATGAAGCACAATAATGACTAATGAAATGACTTAATTTTTTTTTTTTTTTTTGTGTCTTTTAGATGGGTGAATGCTAAACAAAATGCAGGAATTAAAACATGCAAGAACAAGCTAGATGGATGAATGAATCAAAAGATGAGATGCTTGCTGAAATAAGACCTATGATTTTCTCAGGTAGTATTTCGACTTGTAGAGATTCTACAAATTGAAATAAAATCTGAGAAAATAGGTAAAAATACCTTGAATTCAATGAGATATAACAAAATAGAAATCATAAAATTTAGATGTCTCTACAGAGAAAAACAATCCAAGGATCAGACCATATACGGGCTGATCAGAATGCAGAAAATGAAGAAAACAAAATGCACTAGTCCTAGCCTTTCTCTGATACCAAGATTGATGTGGAACAAGGGGGTAGGGCTAGGGATGCTAGATGCTAGTAAGGATGCTTACGATGCAAAGGAATTCTTTTTAGGGTTGATGAGTTTTTTTATGTTTCTTGTTGTTGTTTTTTTTTTTTTCTTAGGGTTTCGATTCCCGATCACAAGCAAAGGCAAGAAATACGAAAGAAGAGTAATGTAAGCTTCGCTAGCAGTTCAAAGCCCTAAAAGTGAAAACAAGAACATGACCCCGGGATTAAGAAACCCCGGTAGGACTAGCTCGACATACAATACCTACTTAGGAGATAGAGAGAAAGCAAACCTCACACTTCTGAAGCGCCTGGTGCAGAGATTGCTCAACTCGACGGATGCGGCCTGGATGCCCGAGCAGTCGAACCAATAGAAGCACTGGCTTTGGGTCGGGAGGTCGCGATAGCAAAGCTCACTGTCTTCGATGCCCGAGATGCCAGGGAGGACCTGTAGGCAAACAAAAGAAGGATCAGTGAGATGTGGAGATGCATGGAAAGGAACTGAGATGGAGTTGAGAAGGAGCTTCAAGCCCACTGTCCGGCTGGATTTCGAAGTCGAAGTTGGAGATAACTTGGGGCCTCTCACCCCGCAACGTCCCGAAGGACGAAGAATTGTGGCCTCAGACCACGCGACGTCCAGGAGGACGAAGGATTCGCGATGCCCTGGGGTGACAGACAGGTGGCCTCACACCACTCGACGTCCCTGGGGACGAAGGCAACTTCACTCAACCTAGTCTAAGAGACAAGGGTTGGAAGATAGAAGACTCAAGCTCTTTGTTCATTAACCATTCAATAGTTCTACAAGGGAGGGATTGGGTCCTTTAAATAGGCACCCAAGGCCCATTTGAAATTCAAATGAAACCAAATTACAAGCTTTCTTGGGTGGTGCCCAAAATTTTTATCTTCTCTTCTCTTTGGCTGACCAAAAGACTTGGATTGGGCATGGCATGTGGGAAGGCTTGGAGAGGGGGATTGGTCTCTTGACTTCCTTCATTAGCATGCTCATTTTGGGAAGAAAGCATGGGGCATGGCTTGCTTGAAGGGATGTGTTCCCTTGGACTCTTTAACGCCATTTCTTGGATTGATTCAAGGCCGACCAAGTGGAGAGCTCCTTGGACGTTGCATAGTTGAGGGCTTGGAGAGGGGAGTGTGTCCTTTGACCTTCCATCCTTGCATGAACACTTTGGGAAGAAGGCTTGGAAGGGGGCTTGCTTTGTGGCTTGGTCTCTTCAAGGATCTTCAACGCCCCTCTTTTGATGGATCAAGGCATGATGTGGGGGAGGGAAGAGGGGGATGGTGTTTCTTCCTTCCAATGTCGCCCAAGAGAAAAAGGCAAGGGGATGGCGTGTGGAAAGCATGAGGGCGCCACCTTGTTTCACTCCTTGGATGCCCAAGTGGCAACTGATGTGGCGCCACGTAGGTAGCTGAGGTGGCACCTGAGTTGGCATTATTCCAAGTGGAAGGGGTGGGTTGGCCCACAAGGACTTCACTTGGTCAAGAATGCCAGGGTGACTTCAATTGGGCTTGGGCCCAGTCCAAACTCAGACTCGAACAAATACAGGACTCATGACCTAACTTGACCCAAATTGGTCAAGGTACAGGACTAAACAAACTTTGACAAGAAATTATGAAATTTCTTTGGCTCAAGGCCTTATTACAGGACTCATAGAAGGGGAACCCTAATCTGAGATCCATAGAGGGTTGAGGAGCCTCTGTCAGATCATGGTGCCCACACCACTGAGAGATCTCATTTCCGGAAAGTTCCCCTCCTTTTCAAACTCAATCAATAGCAGCCGTACACCTCTTTCCGTCTTGGGCCATCGGATGATTGCCACGTGGAGGCACGCCCGACATCGATGCTTCAGTCCGATGGAAACTGCATCGTTTTCGAAATGGCATGTTAATGAACCATCAGACACGCACACGCGGCAGCCTCCCACAGGGTCTCGGGCGCAACAGAAGTGGCGGCAGTGATCATGGCAATTATGGCACGGGATTTTCGTCCTTTCCACGCCATCTCCGCATTAACTCCCAGGTCCCAAGTCGCGATGCTTCGATGGGACCTAGGGATGGGGGGCAACTGATATGGCTACATTGCTAACATAGAACGTGTGTCAGACCTAGCTGGATGCCTCTGGTGCCATGTGGATTTTTTCTTTCAAAATTCCTGCTCCTTCGCCAGGTGGCACCCCAAGACGGGTCCACCTCGGTCGAGTTGAGCCTATCTTTATCACTTCGCCAGGTGTCCACCCAAGAGGGGTCCACCTCTGCCGAGGTCGAGCAGAGCTCTCTTGCTCCTTCGCTAGGTGGCACCCCAAGATGGGTCCACCTCGACCGAAGTCGAGCCTCTCTCTGCCACTTCGCCAGGTGTCCACCCAGGAGGAGTCCACCTCGGCCAAAGCTAGCAGCCCCCTGCTCCCTCATCAGGTTGCACCCCCAGATGGGTCCACCTCTATCAAAGTCGAGCCGGGCAATCCTGCTCCTTCGCCAGGTCGCAACCCAAGACGGGTCCACCTCGGTCGAAGTCGAGCCTCTCTCTGCCACTTTGCCAGGTGTCCACCCAGGAGGGGTCCACCACGGTCGAAGCTGGCAGCCCCCTGCTCCCTCGCCAGGTGGCACCCCGAGATGGGTCCATCTCGGCCGAGGTCGAGCCGGGCTCTCCTGCTCCTTCACCAGGTGGCACCCCAAGATGGGTCCACCTCGGTCGAAGTCGAGCCTCACTCCGCCGCTCTGCCAGGTGTCCACCCAGGAGGGGTCCACCTCGATCGAAGCTGGCAGCCCCCTGCTCCCTCGCCAGGTGGCACCTCAAGATGGGTCCACCTCTGTCGAGGTCGAGCCGGGCTCTCCTACTCCTTCACCAGAGGGCACCCCAAGACGGGTCCACCTCGGTCGAAGTCGAGCCTCTCTCTGCCACCCCGCAAGGTGTCCACCCAGGAGGGGTCCACCTCGGCCGAAGCTGGCAGCCCCCTGCTCCCTCACCAGGTGGCACCCTAAGACGGGTCCACCTCTGCCAAGGTCGAGCCAGGCTCTTCTGCTCCTTCGCCAGGCGGCACCCCAAGACGGGTCCACCTCGGTCGAAGTCGAGCCTCTCTCTGCCACTTCGCCAGGTGTCCACCCAGGAGGGGTCCACCTCAGTCGAAGCTGGCAGCCCCCTGCTCCCTCACCGGGTGGGACCCCAAGACTGGTCCACCTCGACCGAAGTGGAGCCTCTCTTTGCCACTTTGCCAGGTGTCCACCTAGGAGGGGTCCACCTTGACCAAAACTGGTAGCCCCCTGCTCCCTCGCCAGGTGGCACCCCAGACGGGTCCACCTCCGTCGAGGTCGAGCCGGGCTCTCCTGCTCCTTCACCAGGTGGCACCCCAAGACGGGTCCACCTCGGCCGAAGTTGAGCCTCTCTCTGCCACTCCGTCAGGTGTCCACCCAGGAGTGGTCCACCTCGATCGAAGCTGGTATCCCCCTGCTCCCTCGCCAGGTGGCACCTCAAGACGGGTCCACCTCGGTCGAAGTCAAGCCTCTCTCTGCCGGTCCACTAGGTGTCCACCCAGGAGGGGTCCATCTCGGCCGAAGCTGGCAGCCCCCTACTCCCTCGCCAGGTGGCACCCCAAGACGGGTCCACCTCGGCCGAAGTCGAGCCTCTCTCTGCCACCCCGCCAGGTGTCCACCCAGGAGGGGTCCACCTTGGCCGAAGGTGGTAGCCCCCTGCTCCCTCACTAGGTGGCACCCCAAGACAGGTCCACCTCTACTGAGGTCGAGCCAGGCCCTCCTGCTCCTTCACCAGGTGGCACCCCCTGATGGGTCCACCTCGGCCGAAGTTAGCCCTACTCTACAATGCCTCGAGGAGGCATTGACATGGGCCATGAGGTTGCCACTAGAATCGGCATGCGCCGCATCCCGTACAGGGTGCCAGTACGGCCTGCAGCGGTGCATGAAACCTCGTTTATATCAAATAAGCAGGGCCCCACGATCAAGGAGTAAAACCCTCACGGACATGAGCTTGGAATGCTAGAAGCCCACCATCAACGCCCCGAATGGAGAGCTCCCATACTTGGCTCGAGATCTTGCCAGTTTTCCCCTTTCGTGACACACGGTGGATGAGGCGTGCCTGCCACTTAATTCCCAAACTTGGAGGAGAAGGGGGAGGGGAAGATTCAAAGATCTCCGGGAGCCTCTGGGAGGGGACGTGGGCCAAAGGTGGTCCGGTGGTATAAAAGGGACAGTAAAAGCAGACGGAAGGGTAAGTCGAAAAGGGGGAGGAAAGAAGAATATGAGAGAACGATCCTGGGACCCCCAAGAAGTCCTCAGGCGTGAGCTCGATGAACCCAGCGCAGCAAGCCAGGCTTCAACCCCTCTCTTCCCCACACTTCTTTTATCTACATCTCCTCTAAGCATGGGAATCCTTCGGGAACCTACCTTAGAGGACCAGTTCCATCTTGCTGCTCTCTAACTTGACCATCGGAGTGCCCTCACCGAAATCCCTGGCTCGGGTCTCTGACTTTGTTTTGCAGGATCGGAGGCTTGGAGATCTAGAGGTGAGAGAGTCCGAGAACCGGTGCCAGCTCACGAGCTACGGGCCACCACGATAAGATCGTCAATAGATTGGCATGCCAGGTAGGGGAGCAGAACATCAACCCCTGCACAGACAAGCTTTTCATGAGCAAGAGCGTACGTCGACCATGGCGGTGACATGTGGGCGCGAAGCATCCACCAGCCGAGCAGAAGAGGTTCCTTCTCCCCAGGGGCCGTGCAGCCCGAAAAGAGAACTTCTTGCTCCACCTCCTCCCCTTCAGCCATCCTCGGTGGTCGGTCCTTTCGCAGCTATCATCCAGCAGCTGCAAACACTGACTACGGTCGTGCGATAGCTGCAACACTAGCAGCGCTCCCTGGCCACTCAGCCCCAGCTAGGGACCCCTGCGGCCTGAGCCACGGGCCCCCGCGGAAGCCTACGCTCCATCTAAGGCAGGCCTTCTCATCCACAGGCAGTTACCAACCCCCGCGGGAGCCATCAGACTCCCGCGAAGAGAAACCACTCCGGTTCGGTGGATCACGAGAGTCGATCCCTGGCCAACGATGCTAAAATAGTATGGCACAGCAGGCACCATCGAGGCAAGGCCCCTCGCCAAGATCGATCGGCACCTCCTTGTCCAGCGGCCTCGGTGGAAGGTTCCACCGATGAAGCCATCTGGCGCCAGGCTGAGAGGCGTCTGGAAGAGCACGAGTGCAAGTTGGCAGAGTTCTTCCGCCATTTTGCTAACATGCAAAGCTCCCCAGCTGAGCCAGTGGGCTATAACGCTCAGCCCCCATTCTCCCGGGAAACCCAAGAGGAACCGATCCCGAATCGGTTCTGCATGCCCCAGGTGGATCCCTACGATAGGACCACCGACCCCCTGGATCACTTGGAGAGCTATAACGCTCTTATGAGGGTCCAAGGAGTGACAGACATTCTTGTGTGCATCGCCTTCCCAGCCACCCTCTGGAAGGCTGCTCGAGTTTGGTTCACCCGCCTCGAGCCAGAATCCATCAGCTCCTTCCAACAGCTAGAAGGAAAGTTTGTGGCATACTTCGACGCCTGCCGAAAGGTGCCATGGGAGGTGGATAGTCTCTTCTCTATCTGCCAGCAAGACCAGAAGATGCTGCGGGACTACGTCACCTTCTTTAAGAAGCGCTGCCCTGGAGATTTATAGCCTGGACGAACCTGTCTCCATGCTGGCAGAAGCGCGGGCTCAAGCCTTTAAAGAAGCCTGCCCCAAGGGATGTCCCTGGGACCCGGAGGCCTGGACCACCTGTGAACTCCCGTCCAGGTCCGAAGCCAAAGAATGGTGCTGCCCTGGAGCGAACCTTCACCCCTCTCCTCACTCCCAGAATGAAGATCCTCATGGAAATTGAGGGTGAGAACTACCTCCGCCGACCTCCTTCTCAGAACCCAAGGTACACGCGTGACAAGATGAAGTATTGTCAGTTTCATTGTGAGCACGGTCACGACATGGAGGATTGCCATAATCTGAAGTGCGAGATCGAGGAGCTGATCAAGAGGGGCTACCTCAGGAAGTTCATGAGGAATGAGGCCCCGATGGAGGGTCAGCCGCTCACGGCCCTTCCCCCCATCCCTATAATTGACAACTGTCCAACGGAGAAGCCGGTGGGCATGATCTCGTGGAGGATAGGGTGCACCTCGAAGAGAGCCTGGGAAGCGGGAGACCTAGAGATGACCATCGCAAAGCATTCTATATATCACATTATGGTGGATAGTGGGAGCTCTACTGACGTACTTTTTTACGATGCTTTCTCCCAGATGAATTTGTCTCATGATCAGCTAAAGCCGGTGCACACCCCTCTTGTGGGCTTCACCAGAGATTCTGTGGGGGTCGAAGGAGAGATCACTCTCCCTGTTACAGCCGGATCCCCACCTCGGTAGATCATGGTCATGATGACGTTTACCGTCATCAAGCTCCCATCACCTTACAATGCTATCCTGAACCATCTAGGGCTCAACCAGCTGGATGCGGTCATTTCCACCAAGAGGTTGCTAGTGCAGTTCCCTACCACCTCTGGAATGGGGGTGATGAGAGGGACGGTCCAACCTGTCCCGCATTGCCTGCAGACAGTCCTAGGGGCTCGGAGTGTCGAGGTCAGTTCCGACATCGACAACTTTGATCTAAGAGTGCAAGATCCCAGGGGAGGTCCCATGGAGCGCTTGTTGACGTACCCCCTCAGCTCGGACCCTTAGAAAATGGTGCAGATAGGAGCTCAACTCCCAGAAGATGAGCGGGCTCGTTTGCTAGACTTCCTCTAGATGAACGCTGATGTGTTCGCTTGGTCTACTGCAGACATGCCAGGTATCCCCTCGGAGGTCATCACCCACCAATTGAAGATTGATCCAAGGTGCCGCCCGGTCCGCCAGAAGAAGAGAAGTTTTGCTATGGAGAGATTGAAGGCCATCAATGAGGAAGTGGAGAAGCTTCTCGCCGTCGGCTTTGTACGAGAAGTGTAGTACCCTAGTTGGCTGGCAAACATGGTCATGGTGAAGAAGAGGAACGGCAAGTGAAGGATCTACATGGACTACACCGACCTCAATCGAGCTTGCTCGAAGGATAGTTTCCCTCTTCCAAAGATCGACCAGCTTGTGGTACTACCTCGGGGCATTGCCTCCTCTCTTTTATGGACGCTTCCTTCGGGTACAACCAAATCCGAATGCACCCAGAGGACGAGGAACACACTGCCTTCGTCACCGACTGCGGGACCTACTGCTATAAAGTGATGCCGTTCAACCTCAAGAATGTAGGTGCCACGTATCAACGCCTGGTCAACAAGGTCTTTAAAGACCAAATTGGCCACAACATGCAGGTATACATGGATGACATGCTGGTGATGAGCAAGCCAACCTCGGACCATGTCGGCGACTTGGTGGAGACCTTCAGCAACCTCCATCTTCACCAAATGAAGTTAAATCCTGCGAAGTGCACTTTCGGCGTATCCACGGGGAAGTTCCTGGGCTTCATGATGACCCAAAGAGGGATAGAGGCCAACTCGAAGAAGGTTCAAGCGATCTTAGACATGGAGCAGCCCACCTCCAACAAGCAAGTGCAACGACTCACCAGCCAAATAGCCACCCTGAACCGGTTTATCTCAGGTCCGCTGACCACTGCCAGCCCTTCTTCAAGGTCCTGAGGAAGATGTATGATTTCGCTTGGATGAAGGAGTGCCAGGAGACATTTGAAGAACTGAAGAAGGCATTGGCATCGTCGCCATTACTTTCCCGGCCAGAAGAGGGAGAGGAGCTCCTCCTATACCTGGTGATCACACCGGAGGTCGTCAGCTCGGTCCTGGTTTGGACAGATGACAAAGGGATGCAGAGGTCGATGTATTACACGAGCAAACTCCTCCGTGATGCGGAGCTGATGCAGAACAAAAGAGATGATGCGATGCGGATGTAAATTAAGACTAATTTTTTTTTTTTATATTTTCAGAAGTCGGCTTTGACTCAAAGGAAAGTTAAACTAAATTGAAAGAAACTATATAATAATTGAAAGCACAATTCAAAGAAACTAGATTATCAGAGTAGTTCAGAAGTAAAGGATCGCTGGGGGTTGAGAAACTCCCAGACCTAGGGTTTCGCTCTGAACTTTCAACAGGACAGAACTAAAGAGAAGGGAAGGGTTATGTACCAGGCAGTGATCTTCTCAGAGTTTGGTGGAAGGACTCTCTCGAGCAGATTGTTGGATCCTCGGATTCGGATATCTTCGCAATGGATCCTCCAATACTGGCCCTTTGGCAGAGTTGGCTTCTCCTGAACTCAGGATCTGGGAAAGAAGAGGAACAAGTTAAGGAACCAGAGACTCAAAGAAAGGATTTACCAGATAAGAAGAACTTGAAAATTGATGTTGCTGAAATCCTGATTCTCCTGGATGCTGATCTGACTTCCTCTAGGATTTGCTCTGTATTCAGAGTAGCTGATCTGGACCCGGATGCTGGTGGTCGACCTCTACTTGAAAGAGAGGGGCCGAGAGATGATGAGGTAGATTAGGGTTTGGAAGATTGGTGGAATGAAGAAGATGATGGGTGGCTAGAGTTTGGAATTGAAGTGGCTAACCTAGGGTTTTGGTAGGATTTTGGGGTTGGAGATCTCACACCTCCTTAAGGTTCCTAGGGAACCCGGATTTACTCCCTCACGGAGCTCAACACTTGAATACAAGTGCAGAAGAGAGAAACATAAAGTTGCTCACATAGAAATTGATTTCATTCATCATTATTTTTCAAAACTTACAAGAGGGGTTTATTTTATAGGTCTTTATAAGAAATCAGGGTTTTACATCTTCCCATGTGGGACTAATAGGATGGATCCTCAAATTAGGCTTGTAGAATCAAATCCTCCTCATATGGCCGGCCAAGAGCTTCCTTAAGTGTTGATTGGTGGTTCCAAATGGCAAGAAGATGGTGCCTCCTAGCCTTGCTCTTCAAGACAAAATTTTTCCTTCCATGCTTGGTTTTATTTGGAAGTATTTGGGCACCACCTAGTCTTGCTCTTCAAGACAAAATTTTTCCTTCCATGCTTGGTTTTATTTGGAAGTATTTGGGCGCCTCCTAGTCTTGCTCCCCAAGTTTTGCTCCTTTCTTTTCATAGCTTGGCTCTTATGGAATTATTTTGGGTGCCTCCTTGGATTGAGGATCCTAGATTGATCTCTCCTTAAGTGGCGCATGAAAGAAGGGACCTGCTTTCTTGTGGTGTGGGGACCAAGGCACACTGGATGGAGATGTGGCACCTCCTAGACTCTGGCATGTGGCTGGGAGTGTGGCGCCCACTTGCTTGGGCCTGGGAGAAAAATGTGGCACCCTGGACCTTGACTTGAAAAAGGTGGCACCAACCTGGAGAAGACCTAGACCACTACTAGGACTTGTACTGAGTCAACATGAATCAAAATTTAAATTGCAGGGAAATATAGACTCAAGACTAAAATTGAGTTGACCAAGTCAACCCTTATTACAAAACTAGAAAACCCTAATTCTTCGGGCAAGGTCAATCAGAGATCCAGATGAAGCCCTGAAGTCTTCTTCTGAGTTTGGTGCCCGCACCAGGAGCTCAGGTATTCTCGGTCTGAGAAACTGATTTTTGTGCTAACCATGTTCGCTCAGCATCTCAGGCCTTACTTCCAAGCATACCCCATCGCGGTCCTGACGGATCAGCCACTAAAGGCGGTGCTCAACCGACCTGACACGTTCGGATGCCTGACGAAGTGGGCGCTCAAACTCAACGAGTTCGACATCACCTACCGGCCGAGGTCAGCCATGAAAGCGCAGGTACTCGCTGATTTCTTGGTTGAGTGTGCAGGCCTGGGTAAGGGGCCGGAAGAGAGCCCCGAAGACTGGCAGCCAGAGCATGGACTAGAGGAAGACATCTAGATCCTTCATGTGGATGGAGCTTCGTACTCCGGTGGTAGTGGAGCCGGACTCATCCTTGCCAACGGCGAAGGGGTTGTCGCCGAGTGTGCGCTCCGCTTCCAGTTCGACACCACCAATAACCAGGCGGAGTACGAAGTGCTCCTTGCAGGACTAAGAGTGTCCCGCGAGCTGGGCATCGCCTGCCTCAAGGTCTTCACCGACTCGCAACTAGTGGCTGGGCAGGTCTCGGGGGAGTACGAGGCCCGGGACCCCTAAATGGCGAGGTACCTGGAGCTCGTACGAACGAGCGCAGCAGGTTTTAGGTACTTCAGCGTCTCCCATATTCCTCGAGGAGAAAATGCCCGTGCGGATGCCCTCTCCCACTTGGCAACCCTGCCGGACTCGTCGCTGGGCCACGCTTACATCGAGCACCTTAAAGCCCCGAGCTACGAGACACCCATGGAGGTCCAGCAAGTCAGCCCAGAGCCCAGCTGGATGGATAAGTACATCGAGTATATTACCAATGGCACCTTGCCCGAGGATCGTGTGGCGGTTGGCCTCATTAAAAGGAAGGTCGCATGGTTCGTATTGATGGACGGGCTACTGTATCAGAGGTCCTACTCCTACCCGCTCCTCAAGTGTCTGAGACCTGCCGAAGCCACACTCGTGCTCCAGGAGATCCACGAGAGCATTTGCGGGAACCATGTGGGGGGCAGGATGCTAGCGTATATGGCCCTCCATCAAGGTTATTTCTGGGAGACCATGAGAGAAGATGTAGCTGACTTCGTAAAAAGGTGTGATCGATGTCAACGGCACGCTATGGTGCAACGTCAGCCTGCTGCTCCACTCTCCCAGCTCTCTGCCCCATGGCCGTTTGCCTAATGGGGCATAGATGTCCTAGGACCTTTCCCTTCGATGTCCGGGCAGCGAAAATTCCTGATTGTGGTCATTGACTACTTCACGAAGTGGGTTGAGGCTGAGCCCTTAGCCCGTATCACGGAGGCAAATGTCACCAAGTTCCTCTGGAAGTTGATCATTTGCTGCTTCAGTTTGCCCCACACCATCATCACCGACAACGGACGCCAGTTCGATTGTCGGGAGTTCGAGGAGTTCTGCGATGACCTTGGAATCCACCATCGTTTCACCTCGGTGGCGCATCCTCAAACAAACGGAGAAGCCGAGGTAACGAACAGGACCATCTTGTAAGGCCTCCGGACAAGATTAGACCAGGCCAAGGGGAGGTGGGCAGAAGAGCTCCCGAGCATCCTTTGGGCATACCACACTACCCCAAGGATGGCTATAGACGAGACCCCATTCAACCTCATCTTCGGGGTGGAAGTAGTTATTCTAATTGAGCTCAGCCTACCAACCCTTCGCGTGGAGCAGTATGACGAGGCGGAGAACCCGGCCCGGCTATTGCTGAACCTGGACCTCCTTGAGGAAATGAGGGACAGGGCCCGAGTTCGGATGGCGGCTTATCGGCAACGAGTAGCCAGATACTACAACTCCAGGGTGTGACTGAAGTTCTTCCACCAGGGAGACTTAGTGCTACACCGCGCTGAAGCTTCCCAGCCACGGGAGTGCGGAAAGCTCTCCCCAAATTGGGAAAGCCCTTATAGTGTGGCGGAGGCACTCCCCCACGGGGCGTACTACCTGGAGGAGCTAGGCGGATCCCGGTTCCCTCGGACTTGGAATGCCTTAAACCTGAGGATGTACTACAAATAGTGTAAGGCTCCTTAAATTTCAGCAATAAAATCTTTTTCACCAAATGCCTACTTTCGTCTCATAGGATAAAAGCCATCTAACTTTGGGTTCGGCGAGCATGGGCACGACGAAAGCTCCACGAAGGCACGAAGTCTCCTCTGATAAAAATCCTGGAGTTCAGTCCAGAGCGTCGCATGGAATTAAATTTTGACGTGCGGCCCCAGAGTTTAGTCTGGTGGAGGTCCCGGAGACTTAGGTCTCGGTCCTACATAATCCCGGAGAACAGCTCGGTAGGTCGCGCAAGGCTTAATTCCAGCCTGCGGTCCCGGGGTTCAGTCCGGAAGTTCACAAGGAACCTGGTTCCAAAGCGAAGTCCCGGACCTCGGTTTGAAAGATGGAGCAGAACCCAGTTTGCCCATGCAATCCCAGAGTTCATCCTGGAATGCACCACGGGACTTAGTCCCGGTGACTAGCGCCGGGGTTCAGTCCGGAAGATGCACAAATATATATATATATATATATATACATATAGAAGGAACAAGTTAGCGAAAAAAGAATTTTCATTTTTGATGAAAGTTCCTTACAAAAGGGGGGCCCCGACAGGCCGGGTGACCCCAAAGAAAGAAAAAGAACACATGTTCATGCAGAAATAAAGTGAAAGCAAATAGAGCCGCGGGGCTACTTCACTGCAGCCGCGTCCTCCTCCGGCTGGGGGCACCCTCTCCACCGTCGGCATCGTCTGAAGGCTATTCGGGAGCCGCCACCTCAGCAACCGCCGCAGTCGGAGCTCCCTCGGTGGACTCCTCCCTCTGGCCGCCCAGAACTACTCCACTGAGGTTGAGCTCGAGGAAAAAGGAACTTACCTTTTCCTGGCACACCTCAAAGCCCTTCAGGAAGGAGTCAACGGCCGCCTCATGTACCTCCGCCCTGAATTCTTCGGAGGCCCGGAACCTCGGCACGGCCTCTTGCACCTCCTTCTTGGACACCTCCAGCAGCCCGTTGATGTAGGAGTTCTTATCCTTGGCTGCGCTGAGCTCCTTGAGGACCTCCTCAACCCGACGCTCTAGAGATCGGGATTGAGCTCTGAGGCATGACATCTCCACCGCATTGTCCTCAACGCGGCACTGGTTCAAGATCCTCTCCTCCGACAGAGAGGTCTCGAGCTCCATCACGCGCCCCTTGGCATGACCCAGGTCCACTTGCAGTGCCTGGTTTCTCCCCCGCAGCTCGACCCCCTTTTCCATGAGGTCCTTCACGTCAGCCGCGAGTTTGCAGAGCTTCTTCTCCTTCTCGACATCCTTCTTGGCATAGCTCAAGAAGAAGTTTCTCAGCAGTAGAATATCGGTCCCGATCTGTGCCAAAGAAGTGATGAGGTGTCAATAAGATCCAACTGGAACTTTAAAAGAGAGCTCGGGACTTACCGTGAAGAGTAGAGAGAGGATCCCTAGCAGTGCGTCAGCATAGTCCCGGTCGCCCCTCAGACGGCGGTCCCCAGAGGTGCTCGCGAACTCCATCACCCTTTCCACAAAACCTTGGTCGTGGATGATGGAGGAGCTGGCGGTGAGACTTGGGGGTGGAATGTGGGCATCGGCAGCAGGCTGGGTGGCCATCCCTTCGCCGGGCGATGCGGCCGTCGGCGGGGTTGCCGTCACCCTGGTGGCCACCGTGGAGATGATCAGCATGGCAACTGGAGTAGGCATCACCCGAGGAGGTTCCAGCCTCCTCTCTCCCTCTACCCTGTCAAGCTTGATGACAAGGACATCAAGTGCACAGGACTGAGACAGCCTGGGAGAAGGACCCATTGTACCAGGGCCGGAAACGACAGGATTGGGCGCAGGCCCCTAGCTCGCCTCAGTATGAGCCCTCTTCGTTGGAGCCTCCTGGGCCCTCTCGGCGGCATCCCTCTTCCGGGCTTCCTCCATCAGGCTTTCGACGGAGAACTTCATACCTGAAGAAAAAAAAGACAGTTTGGCCAGTCTAAAAGAAAAGAAGTGCAAAGCAGAAAATGAGAGCGAAAGAAGAAGATCCGGGGTCTCACCCAACTCCCGGATGGGACTGATCCCTGCTTCGAATAAATTCTGCTATGAAAGCAGAACATCGAGAGCCGGGACCACATTGCCCAGCATTTGAGTGTAGACTTCTTGGTCCGTCGGCTCAACCTGTGAGTTCCAGTTCGGCGACCGGTCCGGCTCACTCCAGGCCAAGTCGACATCCTCGACCGAGGAGAAAAAGAAGTGGTTCTTCCCGCCCTTGATCGATGAAGGGAGGTCGAACCTAAGGCACCTAGGCCGGGGTGAAATATACCACCAGCCATCATTGACAGAGTAGCATTTCAGGGTGAAGAGGGCCCTGAAAAGGAAGAAACGACCAAACGAACCCGTGAAAGTGACAGAAGACGATGAAAGAAAAGATGACCCGGATGGCATTGGGAGCCAACTGGGCCGGGAGAAGACGGTAGTGACTGAGAAACGAAAGAAAGAAGGGATGAAGGGGAAAACGAAGACCCCTAACAAGGAAGTCTTTGTAGAAGGCAACCCTCCCAGGGCCACTCGAGGTTACTTGGTCCCTAGGTCCTGGGAGGGAGAGATGGATTGAATCTGGAACCCCATAGGTATCCCGGATCCAGGAAAGATCGTCTTCAGTCATCGTCGAGGCATAACCGGAGGGACCAGAAGAAGAGACCTCCGCCACTAGAAGAGGAAGAGAAGAAATTGGACGTGCGGAGATTACAGGGGGAGACCTAGGATCCCTAGGGACGCCTATGGTAAAAGTCCCCGACTGAAGCAGCCTCCGGACCTCGATCGAAATCTCTTCCCCCTCTGAGAAGGAAGACGATGGAGTCCTCGGCCGAGAAGGGCCGGCCTTGTCTGGGTTTGGAGAAACATGATGGTGACGTGCCATCAAGGAAGAAGAAGCAAGAAGGAAATGGGGCTCGAAGTAGCGAGGAAACTGGAGATAGAAGAAGAACAGAAAAGGTCACAGGCACTCACCGGGATGTTTTGAACCGAAGGAATGGCAACCCCTGGGAGATGAAGGGAGACCGCTGCAACTGTCGGAGAGGTGTGAGAAAGCCGAGAGACCTCGTTTCCGGAAAGTCTCCCTCCTTTCCAAATTCAATCAACAGCAGCCGTACGCCTCTTTCCATCCTGGGCCATCGGATGACCGCCACGTGGAGGCATGCCCGACATCGATGCTTCAATCCGATGGAAACTGCCTCATTTTTGAAATGGCATATTAATGGCCCGTCAGACATGCACACGCGGTAGCCTCCCACAGGATCTCGGGCACAACAAAAGCAGCGGCAGTGATCATGGAAATTATGGCACGGGATTTACATCCTTTCCAAGTCATCTCCGCATTAACTCCCCATGTCCCAAGCCGCGATGCTTCAATGGGACCTGAGGATCGGGGGCAACTGATATGGCTACATCGCTGATGTGGAACGTGTGTCAGACCCAGCTGGATGCCTCCGGTGCCATGTGGATTCTTTCTTTCAAAATTCCTACTCCTTCGCCAGGTGGCACCCTAAGACGAGTCCACCTCGACCGAAGTCAAGCCTCTCTCTACCACTTCGGTAGGTGTCCACCTCTGCCGAGGTTGAGCCGAGCTCTCCTTCTCGTTTGCCAGGTGGCACCCAAAGATAGGTCCACCTCGACCGAAGTTGAGCCTCTCTCCGCCACTTCGCCAGGTGACCACCGAGGAGGGGTCCACCTCGGCCAAAGCTAGCAGCCCCCTGCTCCCTCGCCAGGTGGCACCCCCAGATGGGTCCACCTTTGCCGAGGTCGAGTCGGGCTCTCCTGCTCCTTCGCTAGGTGGCAACCCAAGACGGGTCCATCTCGACCGTAGTCGAGCCTCTCTCTGCCACTTTGCCTGGTGTCCACCCAGGAGGGGTCCACCTCAGCCGAAGCTGGCAGCCCCCTGCTCCCTCATAAGGTGGCACCCCAAGATGGGTCCACCTCCATCGACGTCGAACCGGGCTCTCCTGCTCCTTCGCCAGGTGGTATCCCAAGACGGGTCCACCTCGATCGAAGTCGAGCCTCTCTCTGCCGCTCCACCAGGTGTCCACCCAGGAGGGGTCCACCTCGGTCAAAGCTGGCAGCCCCCCGCTCCCTTGCTAGGTGGCACCTCAAGACGAGTCCACCTATGCTGAGGTTAGGCCGGGCTCTCCTGCTCCTTCGCCAGGTGGAACCCCAAGACGGGTCCACCTCGACCGAAGTCGAGCCTCTCTCTACCACCCCGCTAGGTATCCATCCAGGAGGGGTCCACCTTGGTCGAAGCTGGCAGCCCCCTGCTCCCTAGCCAGGTGGAACCCCCAAAGGGTCCACCTTTGCTGAGGTCGAGCCGGGCTCTCCTGCTCCTTCGCCAGGCGGCACCCAAAGATGGGTCCACCTTGGCCGAAGTCAAGCCTCACTCTGCCACTTCGCAAGGTGTTCACCCAGGAGGGGTCCACCTCGGCCGAAGCTGGCAGCCCCCTGCTCCTTCGTCGGGTGGCACCCCAAGACGGGTCCACCTCGACCGAAGTCGAGCCTCTCTCTGCCACTTCGCCAGGTGTCCACCCAGGAGGGGTCCACCTCGGTCGAAGCTGGCAGCCCCCTGCTCCCTCACCAGGTGGCACAACCAGACGGGTCCACCTCCGTCGAGGTCAAGCCGGGCTCTCCTACTCCTTCGCCAGGTGGCGCCCCAAGATGAGTCCACCTTTGTCGAAGTCGAGCCTCTTTCCGCCGCTCCGCTAGGTGTCCACCCAGGAGGGGTCCACCTCGGCCGAAGCTGGCAGCCCCCTGCTCCCTCACCAGGTGGCACCTCAAGATGGGTCCACCGCTGCCACAGTCGAGCCGTGCTCTCTTACTCCTTCGCCAAGTGGCACCCCAAGACGGGTGCACCTCGGTCGAGGTCGAGCCTCTCTCTGCCACCCCGCCAAGTGTCCACCCAGGAGGGGTCCACCTCGATCGAAGCTGGCAACCCCCTATTCCCTCGCCAGGTGGCACCCCCAGATGGGTCAACCTTTGCCGAGGTCGAGCCGGGCTCTCCTGCTCCTTCGCCAGGCGGCACCCCAAGATGGGTCCACCTCGGTCGAAGTCGAGCCTCTCTCTGCCACTTCGCCAGTTGTCCACCTAAGAGGGGTCCATCTCGGTCGAAGATGGCAACCCCCTACACCCTCGCCGGGTGGCACCCCAAGATGGGTCCACCTCGGTTGAAGTCGAGCCTCTCTCTATCGCTTCGCCAGGTGTCCACCCAGGAGGGGTCCACCTCCGTCGAAGCTGGCAGCCCCCTGCTCTCTCGCCAGGTGGCACCTTAAGATGGGTCCACATCTATCGCTGTCGAGCTGGGCTCTCCTGCTCTTTCACCATGTGGCACCACAAGATGGGTCCATCTCAGTCGAAGTCGAGCCTCTCTCTGCCACCCTGTCAGGTGTCCACCCAGAAGGGATCCACCTCGGCCGAAGCTGGCAGCCCCCTGCTCCCTCGCCAGGTGGCAACCCCAGATGGGTCAACCTCTACCGAGGTCAAGCCGGGCTCTCCTGCTCCTTCGCTAGGCGGCACCCCATGACGGGTCCACCTCGATCGAAGTCGAGCCTCTCTCTGCCATTTCGCCAGGTGTCCACCTAGGAGGGGTCCATCTCGGCCGAAGCTGGCAGCCCCCTACACCCTTGCTGGGTGGTACCCTAAGATGGGTCCACCTCGATCGAAGTCGAGCCTCTCTCTGCCACTTCGCCAGGTGTCCACCTAGGAGGGGTCCACCTTGGTAGAAGCTAGCAGTCCCCTGCTCCCTCGCCGAGTGGCACCCCAAGATGGATCCATCTCGGCCGAAGTCGAGCCTCTCTATGCCACCCCGCCCAGTGTCCACCTTGGAGGGGTCCACCTCGGTCGAAGCTAGCAGCCCCCTGCTCCCTCGCTAGGTGGTACCCCCAGACGAGTCCACCTTTATCGAGGTCAAGTTGGGCTCTCCTGCTCCTTCGCCAGGTGGCACCCCAAGAAGGGTCCACCTCGATCAAAGTCGAGCCTCTATCTACCACTTCGTTAGGTGTCCACCCAGGAGGGGTCCACCTCGGCTGAAGCAGGCAGCCCCCTGCTCCCTCGCCAGCTGGCACCCCGAGACGTGTCCACCTCCGTCGAGGTCGAGCCGGTTTCTCTTACTCCTTCGCCTAGTGGCACCCCAAGATAGGTCCACCTCGGTCAAAGTCGAGCATCTCTCTGCCACTTCGCTAGGTGTCCACCCAGGAGGGGTCCACCTCGATCGAAGCTGGCATCCCCCTGCTCCCTCGCCAGGTGGCACCCCAAGACTGGTCCTTCTCGATCGAAGTTCAGCCTCTCTCTGCCACTTCGCCAGGTGTCCACCCAGGAGGGGTCCACCTCGGCCGAAGCTGGTAGCACCCTGCTCCCTCGCCGGGTGGCACCCCAAGACGGGTCCACCTCGGTCGAAGTCGAGCCTCTCTCTACAACTTCGCCAGGTGTCCACCCAGGAGGGGTCCACCTAGGTCGAAGCTGGCGGCCCCCTGCTCCCCCGCCGGGTGGCACCACAAGTCGGGTCCACGTCGGCCAAAGTCGAGCCTCTCTCTGCCACCCCGCCAGGTGTCAACCCAAGAGGGGTCTACCTCGGTCGAAGCTACCAGCCCCCTGCTCCCTCACTAGGTGGCACCTCAAGATGGGTCCACCTCTGCCGAGGTCGAGCCGGGCTCTCCTGCTCCTTCGCTAGGTGGCACCCCAAGATGGGTCCACCTCGGCCGAAGTCGAGCCTCTCTCTACCACCTCACCAAGTGTCCACCTAGGAGGGGTCCACCTCGGTCGAAGCTGGCAACCCCCTGCTCCCTCGCCAGGTGATGCGGCACGCATATGATTAATGTTTTGAATATGGGGTTTGTAGAGCAATGAAACCTAATTATACTTAGCATTGTACTCATCTTAATAAGATTTAAGGATTATATGAAAAGGGACTATTACATGATTAGACACAACTCTAAAACTAAGAAGGAAGAAGATCTAGATAATAGGGGCTAATGATTGAGGACTTACCTTGATGAGTTTTCCAACCTTCCTATGATTCAAAACTTGAAACTACTGATGCTCTGGACTGGAGAACTTGGATAACAGTGATCAGAACCCTGAACTTGGGCTTCAGCTTGTTGGTTCATTGTCAAGGGGAACCCTGTTCACAACTCAAGGACTTCGAAGGACCCTGCAATGAAGATCAAAGTTAAGGTTGAAGGATGCAAACATAAAGAAGGGATGGGAGAACTTGTGAACAAAGAAAAGATGGTTGAGAAGATCTGGCCGACTCCAATGCCTTTGCCTTGAGCTTGGATGATGAATTGCTAGGGAAGAGAGTGGCTGTGGGCGTGGAAGAAGAAGATAGGAAAAATCTCACACATAAAACTCAATACAACTTCACTTCAAACTTCATTCATTTCCAAAATCAATCCCTTTTACAATGGGCGTCCAAGGCTTTTAATAGCCTCACAAAGCTAGCTTTTGAAATTTAAAAACTCCCCAAATCGAGGAGGATTACAAGGGGGGTTGGAGGATTTGGTGGAGAGTTTGGAGGGATGTGGGGGGGGTTGGAGGATTTGGTGGAGGACTTGGAGGGATGTGGCCAACCTCCTTGAATTTGAATCTCCCTTTTTGGCGCCCAAAGGGTGATGAGGTGGCTGGTGAAGTGGCACCTGATGACGTGGCATGGTGAGGTGGTCTTCTACTTGGATAAGAATGACATGTGCCACCCAGTGGTCCTAGTTGATGGTCCTTTTCTCTTGCTTGGTTGATGTGTCTTCTCTTCTTCATGTGGTCAAATTCTGGGGTCTAGAATTTGAGTCTTGTTGCTGGCTTTCATGGCTTTAAGACTTGATTAGACTTAACTCAACTGAATTAGACTTAACTCAACTGAACTGACTTGACTGACCTAGACTTTAAAACTTGAAATGGACTTACAAGAAATGAAATTTTAAAAGTAATTACAGGACTCAATAAACACTCTTGATTTGAAACTCAAAATTAATTACAGGACTCTTGAAAAGGAAATGACTCTTGAAAATAAAATATTTTTGAACTAAAGGATACAAGGTAACCTAATTATCTTCGATCCAAATTGGGATAAGGCTAACCTTGTTGGAGTGAAGTTTCTTTCAGCTTCTGGTGTCCACACCAATTCTCCTGGGGTGGGCAGAACTCGACCCAGTCGAGTATGGTTCAGTTTTGCCCTGGTAATGCTCGAACAAGTCTGGGTTAAGTCTTTGCAGGTCCTCTCGAGTAATCCAAGAGTTGTCGGACTCAGGTCGACCTTGCCATTGAACCAGGTATCGCTGATAGTCCTTATTCCTGGTAGTAATGATCTTGTCATCCAGGATTCTCTCAATCCTCTCTCTCTGCTCAGGTAAGGTTGGTGATGGACACTCGGAAATATGTTCACTCTCAATGAAAGTTTCTAGCTCAAAAGGCTCACTAGGTATTAGTAGTGGTTCTTTGTATTCTACTAGGTCTGAAACATCGAAGGTTGTACTAATACCCATATAAGGTGGAAGTTCCAAAACATATGCATTAGGCCCTATTTTCTTTAAGATCTTAAAAGGTCCCGCTCCGCGGGCATGCAGCTTCTTTATGGTTCCAGGGGGAAACCGTTCAGGGTTGAGCCTAATCATCGCATAATCCCCTTCACAGAATTCTTTAGCCCTCTTATGTGAGTCAGCTAAGTGTTTATAAGTTTCATTGCTCAGGTTGATCTTATTACTGATTTCTTTATGCAGATTTGTGACATGCTGTGCAAAAGACTCAGCAGACTCAGAAACTTACACAAGCACTTATGAAATGCAGACTGAACTAGGCATCTTTATTGAGAGGAATTTTATTGGACTCTCTAGGGCCTAAACCTAACAGATTAATGACTCTCTAGGTTTGACCCTGGTCTGGTATGCACATGAGAATTTACCATGGGTTCCTAGCAAATGCCATAAGGTTTTCCAAAAGTAGGTAGCAAAAGGAATAGGCTTTAAAAGCTCATGCATCCTAGTAATCTCATCAAAATGAAACTTAATGGCTCTAAAATTATGATAAGACTCAGGGAAAGGTAGGAAATAGGAATCCGAGACTTGGGATAATTTAGGAGAATCTTGAAACAGACCTTGGTTACCCATGATGACCTTAAGATTTGAATATTGATCTACAGGCAGGATGCTTCTAGGTAGTTGAAGGTCATCAGGAAAGTCTTCTAAAATAATGATTGGGTTCTTCTCAGGTACCTGAAGGAGTTCTTGTGTCGAAGCTAAAGTATTGGGTTCTTCCTGAGGGCATTGTCTTACGGGAACCAAGTCCTCACTAAATTTTGGTTGTTCTGATGTTTCAGGACTAGGCTCAATAATCTTTTCTTTACCAAAGGTTTCCTCAGGTAAGGTATTAAAGTTGTTCTCTTCATAGTCTTCCCCTTCATATTCATCTATTAAACTTATGTTAGTCTCATACACATATTTACTAGGTTCAGACTTGCCTTCTTCCTTCCCTAGCCCTTCAGTTTGAGGATACCCTAAGTATTGAGTATTCATGAACTCAACTTGTACTTCAGGGTTCTTACTCCTATCATTCATATGAGCTAATGGGAAAGTAGGAGTTGGTTGGTCTAAGGAAAATTGTTTAGCCAGCATTTGGTTCAATTGGGCCATTAGATCATTTAGGCCTTTCAGCATGGTTTCAAGATTCGGGTCCATGGCTACACTGGACTGGGCTTGGATTGGTGAATATGGTGTCCCTGCTCTAGTTGTCATGCATGCAAATGGACTCAAGCTCGAGCTAAGGTTTCCTAGACCTAGAGCACAAATTAGAGGTCTAATTAAGTGAACCAACTAGCTAGTAGTACTTATGGGACTTAGCCAGGTAGGTGGTGGGGAGTGAAGGTCCCCGATTGCCAACCTTAGACACCAATCTGAGATTGGCCAGGTAGGCGGACCAAATCACAAGCCCTGATGCACCAATCCTAGACACCAAGCCAGTAAGCACACACCAATTAGCTGACACAGTTAACTTGACCCTAACCTGAACCCAACTTGTTGGTGTCCCTAACCCACTAGGGAAATTAACGTTCTACTAAATTTTAATTAACGGGCTGGGATCGATATGCTGGTTGGTGATTTTTGGACTAGGGACAGGTGATGAAACCCTGACCCTATGTCAAATTGATGCCCTTAATTTGATTTCTCATGAGATGAATGAAATGCAAAGGTGCTGCAGAAGTGTGTTTCAATTTGAAAGTTGTGTGGAAAACGTGATGAAAAAAATGTCCAAAAATTCTAAAAAATTCACAGAGGATTCCTAACTTATATGTTTCAATGTAGATGAAAGAAATTTTAAAAATAAAATCTATACTAATCTAAGCAGATCCTACAAATAAAGATAAATAAAAAGGACATAACATAACCCTAATGATAGTGTCGAACTGTAGAAATTTTTATTTTTTTATAATTTTTTTCTGATGATGAAATTTAATATAGTGATAACTGACTTATAAAGGAACAAGAAAAAAAATATTTTAATAAAAAATTAGTGACTTGCCTTTGGAGCTGCAGACGGATTACAGTAAACAGATGCAAATTTTTAGAAAATAGAACCTAATCAGACAAGTGCAATGGCTTACCCAAAACTTCAATCTAAAAACTCATGTCTGGCCAGGGGCTCATTATTCTCATGGGTCATGACAGTGTATTGGAGTACACCCGCTCAGGAGGCGTGAATTTTAGATCTTGCTTGGATTTAAAGAAAACTATTCTACCCTAATGTAACCATGCTCTGATACCAATTTGATGCGGCACGCATATGATTAATGTTTTGAATATGGGGTTTGTAGAGCAATGAAACCTAATTATACTTAGCATTGTACTCATCTTAATAAGATTTAAGGATTATATGAAAAGGGACTATTACATGATTAGACACAACTCTAAAACTAAGAAGGAAGAAGATCTAGATAATAGGGGCTAATGATTGAGGACTTACCTTGATGAGTTTTCCAACCTTCCTATGATTCAAAACTTGAAACTACTGATGCTCTGGACTGGAGAACTTGGATAACAGTGATCAGAACCCTGAACTTGGGCTTCAGCTTGTTGGTTCATTGTCAAGGGGAACCCTGTTCACAACTCAAGGACTTCGAAGGACCCTGCAATGAAGATCAAAGTTAAGGTTGAAGGATGCAAACATAAAGAAGGGATGGGAGAGTTTATGAACAAAGAAAAGATGGTTGAGAAGATCTGGCCGACTCCAATGCCTTTGCCTTGAGCTTGGATGATGAATTGCTAGGGAAGAGAGTGGCTGTGGGCATGGAAGAAGAAGATAGGAAAAATTTCACACATAAAACTCAATACAACTTCACTTCAAACTTCATTCATTTCCAAAATCAATCCCTTTTACAATGGGCATCTAAGGCTTTTAATAGCCTCACAAAGCTAGCTTTTGAAATTTAAAAACTCCCCAAATCGAGGAGGATTACAAGGGGGGTTGGAGGATTTGGTGGAGAGTTTGGAGGGATGTGGGGGGGGTTGGAGGATTTGGTGGAGGACTTGGAGGGATGTGGCCAACCTCCTTGATGGGTCCACCTCGGTCGAAGTCAAGCCTCTCTCTGCCACCCCGCCAGGTGTCCACCCTGGAGGGGTCCACCTCGGTCGAAGCTGGCAGCCCCATGCTCCCTCGCTAGGTGACACCGCCAGATGGGTCTACCTCTACCGAGGTCAAGTCGGGCTCTCCTGCTCCTTCGCCAGGTGGCACCCAAAGATGGGTCCACCTCGGTCAAAGTCGAGCCTCTCTCGGCCACTTCGCCAGGTGTCCACCCAGGAGGGGTACACCTCGGCCGAAGCTGGCAGCACCTTGCGACCTCGCCAGGTGGCACCCCCATACAGGTCCACCTCCATCAAGGTCGAGCCGGGCTCTCCTATTCCTTCGCCAGGTGGCACCCCAAGACAAGTCCACCTTGATCGAAGTCGAGCCTCTCTCTGCCACTCCGCCAGGTGTCCACCCAGGAGGGGTCCTCCTCGGTCGAAGCTGGCTGTCCCCTGCTCCCTCGCCGGGTGGCTCCGCAAGACGGGTCCACCTCGGCCAAAGTCGTGAAAGGGATATGCCCTACAAGCCAATCTATGTTGTATCTCCCAAACCATTGTAATTGACAATTTTCTAAATAAAGGCATTATTTTTTCATCATATGCTGTGTTTATATGATGAACCCCATAGATTAGGACTATGATTTTAGGATTATGATGAGATCATACCAGTGAGACCTAAAATCTTAAAACCTTAATCTAAAGTATTCCTAGTCAAAGGAACCCTGAGTAGGAGAACAGGATTTTTCCGGTAAGACTAGCACATCCCATGTATACTGGAAAGGGTGACTGCTCTCACAGTCACTTTTGTATGACACTAATACTGGGATGTGGGTGCTCATTGGAGAATGAGTTCACTGATATGATCCAACTTGAGAACATCTAATGGAGTCTTAGCTACATGTCAATAGAAGGTTCTCATAGTGGGAGTGGTACAAGTAATCTTTTGACCTGAGACTGCCATAAGTACCTTATGTACATGAACCAATTCTTTGGTTCAATCCTAATCATGACACTAAGTCATGCACAGGATTGATACTGGGAATGATAAATTGGATATGAAGGTAATGAGTAGGTCAACAAGGAATCGATCACTCTTAGTAAGAGGAGATTGCATCCAGCTAGTTAACAATCGGATGATGATTTAGGGAATCTTTGATCAAAGTAAAGATATTAGAAATGGTTTCTAATATCAAGATAATTGAATCATCGATATAAGATTGAGCTAGAAATAAATATAATATTGGATTTGACATATATCCATATCCATAGTTATATTTTGGGTGCAGGCTGATCGAAAGATTTAATTGTACGGTAACTCTCTACTGAAGGGTAATTTGGTATTTCACCAGAATTTCCATATCTTCCGGGTAGACATGACAGGTTGCTAGACGTCAATCTTGTCTTGTGGGTTGATCAAATTCAAAGATCATTTATTAGGAAGAGTCCTAATTGATCGAATCGGGTAAGCCCGGTTTGACCTAAATCGATTAGAAAGAGTTCTAATCAAATTAGGTCAACTTGTATTCGAACCCACTACTGGCTAGATGTGGAACCTAATGGGTCACACACTTAAGAGGATTGATCAAGAGTTTAATTTGGAATTAAATCATCTTTGCAGGATAACACTCTAGCAGGTGTTGCAAATCCTAGCTTCTATTCGAATCAGATTCGAATTAGGGTTCCGGATTGGTTCAAATTAGGTTCTAATTGGATCTAATTAGACCCTAATTGAGTTAATTGGGATTATGTCTAACCCTATTGGCTATCCATGTAACTTGGCTAGCCTTCCCCCCCGCCCCCCTTGCATTTTCATGCCAAATGCCAAGAGTCCATGCGCCTATGGACTCTTGGCGCGCCCCACTTAAATCTTCGATGATTTTATTTGGGGTGGCCTCCTTTCTTAAGAATTAGCGCCTCACCTGTGTGCCCTTGGATGGAAATCCAATGGCTGGAAAGTCTTTAAGAAAGAAGAAAAACGCTAACTCTTCCCGGGCATGCGAAATAACATCTCTTCGGAGATGAAAAGTCACGACCCCTTTCTTTTTAAAACACCGTGGCTTTTTCTTTAAGAAAGGCCGTGGGATTTAATCTGAAGGGCCGTGAGAAAGTGGGAAGGGGCGTGAGAAATTGAGAAAGGCGTGAGAAGGAGTTTATGAAGAGTTTTGAAGGCGCCTCTCTGAAAACTATTTAAGGCGCATGAAAAATCAGAACTCGGGTTATATGTTTTTCTTTCTTCCTCTCCTGAAGACTCTTTTATTCTTTTCTTGCTCTTGCACTGTTTCCTTTACAGAGTACACCTCTGTCGAAACTCTGCTACTGAACAAGAATAAGAGTAAAAGTCTCCGACGGTAAAGGAAAGAAAGAAGTTATGATTTGTTCCTTTCTTTCTTACATTAAGACATCATTGTCTTAATTTCTCCTCCAACTTAAGACAAGCCTATGTCCTCTTAGGACAAAGTCTTTTCTTTAAGACAAGGGTGTCTAAAGGGCCAAGGTCTTAGTGGAAGGAGGAGAAGAGGTCAAACAAAGGGAGGCAAGCTCTTGTGTGGAGGAATTCAAGCCATAGTCCAAGCAATTGAGTTCTAGGAAGAACTCAATAGAAGGAACCATTGAAAAGAAGATAGAGTTGTCTTGATCATTGCTCTGTGTGGATCACCATCGGAGGGCGGACACTTGGATGCATGGTGAAATCAATTAGCCTCTTCAACATCAAATTTTGTTGGAATTAGCGATTACAGGTTGGTACCCTAATTCTAACAATGTATGTTTGTATGTTCATTATATGTTTTAATCCTGAATAAGGAGATCTTGGCTAGGGTATTATGGTGCCAATTTCATCATTTTGAAATTACACTTCCGCTGCGGTGCACCGGATCCCCAACAGTGGTATCAGAGCCATCCTTATTACAGTTAAAACATATGAAAATTATTCATATGTGGTTTTGTTGTAGTATCGCATGTTAGGGTTTTAAACCCTTGAATGCTGATACACTAAGCATAATTTATGGGATGCATATATGATAATTAATGTTTTGATGTATGCCACTAGTTAGGGTTTTTCACTCAAACCCTAATTATTATAGAGATATGATTAGTTTTGAAGTCATCATACTGAAATAAGGTTGCCCTGGCATAATGGTGGATCCATTATGTGGTAAATGGTTGTCCTAGTATGATGACACACTTAGCACATATATGTTTATCAGAGTGATATGATTGTGATATGTTCTATAAGAATGTGCTGGCAATTTTATAAAGCCCTCTTCTTAAAATTATATTAAGTCATAGTATATTTAACTAATAAGCATCACTGTCATGATGAACAATTGATCATTCGGTGTCTAGAAAGGTGGTTCTAGGAAGGTAAAGAGAATCGTGGTTTTTAATTGGTTCCGTTGACTGACCTGACCAATTTTTATTGGTGTCTAGGAAAGCAACGGGGGGACTCCACATCTTTCACTTGCCTGGCCGATTTGATTATATTTAAATCTTGACTAAAATGCTTAGTATTAAAAATACTATATATTGGCTTCCTTCATGCTGGATCATTATTGTGTTATGAACACATTAGGTTTGTTGTGTTATCTGCAAGACCCAATATGGTGATTAACATAATACTAGTCTAGTGCATAGATATGCTTACAGTATATTCAGTATAATGCCTTGTTGTGTTATCTGCAAGGGCATATATTGAGTACTGACTGTATAGAAATGAAAGGGTCTTGACTTAACTAGAATATATGGTTTGTTGTGTTTTCTGCAAGACTTAAATGTTCTAGAGGCCAAGTTATTTTAGAATTATGAGATATAATTGGAAGAGGTTTCCTACCTTTGAGCTTATAAAAGATTTGTTGTGTTATCTGCAAGATTTTTTATAATTTATTAGGATCTCATCTCACTAAGAAAAATTGATCAGGGTTCTTCTCGATTATCATAGTGAGGGCTATTATTTTTGATAAAATAGTGGGAGACATAATTAAATTGAAGACCTATTTATTTTGTTGTGTTATCTGCAAGATTTTTTATAATTTATTAGGATCTCAATCTCACTAAGAAAAATTGATCAGGGTTCTTCTCGATTATCATAGTGAGGGCTATTATTTTTGATAAAATAGTGGGAGACATAATTAAATTGAAGACCTAATTTAATTATGTAAGTCATTTCATGGTTGTTTGCTTATGTATTGTTCTTTATTAAATGTAGATAAATGGCATCTTCATTATCACTGCGAAGCATCTTAGATCCAACAAACTGACTGGTCCAAACTATATGGACTGGTTGAGAAACTTAAAGATTGTACTGAGTTCAGAAAAACTTTTTATATGCTTATACCCCTAGTCTTAATCCACTAGGGGATGATGCCACAAGGAAGATATGACCACATACAAAATGTGGCAGAATGACTCCCTCACTGTCAAGTATATCATACTGGCTTCTCTGACCAATGAGTTAAGAGGCAGCATGAAAGCATGGATACTTAATCCATAATGCTCAATTTAAAAGTGCTTATGGAAACAAAGCAGAACTGCTAGATACGAAATATCTAAGGCAGTTATTCCATGCTAGATTACAGAGGGAACTCCTTTCAGGATCATGTTCTGAAGTAATTGACTTAATGTTTCTTTTGCGGCAAAGCGGGACTTGGAAAAGGAATTGCAAGGCTTACCTTGCAACTGTGAAGCCTGGTGCGACAGATGCACCAAAAGGTATGTATGAGATACATACTATATTGACATTAATTCGTCTATATCAAATACTTGGGTATTGGATACCCGTGGTTACCATATATGCAAATCTTGCAGGACCTCACAAGCTTAAGTTTGAAGGAAGGCGACTTCAATCTCTACGGTGCTGGTGGTGATATCATCCAAGCAGAAGCTGTAGGGACCTATATTCTGAAGTTGCCTTCAGGGAAGATCTTGGAGTTAGAAAATTGTTACTATATGCCAAAGATTATTAGGAACATTATATCTATTCCTTTGTTATTAAAACAAGGATATGTAATGGATGTAACGAGCACTGGTTGCTCGATATGCTATCTAATAAAATTATTTGTTCTGGCACGTTTAGCAATGGGCTCTTAACTCTTTCTTCAAATAATAGTGTTTTTCATGTCAATTATAAAAGGAAAAGAAAAGACTTTAATGATACTTTACTTTGGCATCATCGACTTGGTCATGTTAATGAGTCTAGGATAAGCAAGTTATACAAGAAAAATTCCTTGATCTTTATGAGTAGAATCATTAGAACTTGCGAATCATGTCTCATAGGTAAGATGACCAAGACTCCATTCACTGGACATGGAGAAAGGTCAACTGAGTTATTAGGACTTATACATACTGATGTATGTGGTCCAATGACAACTCAGGCCAGAGGAGGATACTCATATTTTATCACTTTTATAGATGATTTATCTAGTTCGGATCTGTGTATCTTATGAAACATAAATCTGAAACCTTTGATAAATTTAAGGAGTATCAAAGTATGGTCGAAAAACAAACTGGGAAAAGTATTAAAGTTCTTCGTTCTGATCGAGGAGGAGAATACTTATCCACGGATTTTTAGACTATCTTAAAGTTAATGGAATTCTTTCTGAATGGACCCCTCCTTATACACCATAGCTGGTGCGGGCACCAGACTCAGAAGAAGACTTCAGGGCTCTATCTGGATCTCTGATTGACCTTGCCCGAAGAATTAGAGTTTTCTGGTTTTGTAATAAGGTTGACCTGATCAACTCAATTTTGAGTCTGTAATTTTGTCATTTCAATTTTTGTTGGATCATGTTGACTCAGTCCAGTCCAAGGCCCAGGTAGGTGTCATTCCCTTTGCCATAGGGCACCACATTTTCCAGCTACAAGTGGGTGCCACACTCCCTGCCACATCTCCATCCAGTGTACCTTGGTCCCCACGCCTCAAGTAAGCAGGTTCTTTTTTCTTGCACCATTTGGGAGAGAAATCCATCAAGATACCTCAATCCAAGGAGGAGCCAACTTCTTTCCAGATAAACCCAAGCCAGAGTGGCAAGAATTTTCTTGAAGAGAGGATCAAGGAGTGCCCCACAATGTTCCATAAAAATCCAAGTTTAAAAGGGAAGAGAGCATGTCTTGGGGAGAAAATCAAGGAGGCACCCAAAAGTTTCCAAAAGTGCCAAAGCCATGAAAGGAAGAAGCCTAAACTTGTGGAGGAAGACTAGGAGGTGTCCAAAAGAGCCAAACATGAAGGGAAAATCCTTGATTCATGGAGAGATACTAGGAGATACCCCCATACCTGCCATTTGGAGCTGATTTTCAAGTTTTCTTGGAGTTTTTGGGCTGCTCACTCGAAGGATCTTGGGAGAGAATTTGATGCCTAAAGTGTGGGTTAGTCCTATTAGTCCCACATGGGAAATGTATAAAATTTTATTTCTTTGTTATGTCTATATATTCAACTCTATGTACTCTTGAAGATAATGATGAATGAAATCAATTCTTTGTGAGCAACTTTGTGTTTGTCTCTTCCGCACTTGTATTCAAGTGTTGAGCTCCGTGAGGGATTGATTCCGGTTCACAGGAACCTTGAGGAGGTGTGAGATCTCCAAACCCTACCAAAACCCTAGGTTAGCCACTTCAATTCCAAACCCTAGCCGCCCATCATCTTCTTCCTTCCACCATCATCCAACCCTAATCTACCTCTCATCTCACGCCCCTCTCTTCCAAGTAGAGGCCGACCACCAGCATCCAGGTCCAGATCTGCTACTTCGAATACAGAGCAAATCCCAGGGAGTCAGATCAGCATCCTGAGAATCAGGATTTCAGCAACATCAATTTTCAAGTTTTCTTATCTGGTAAATCCTTCTTTGAGTATCTGTTCCTTAACTTGTTCTTCTTCTTTCCCAGATCCTGAGTTCAAGAGAAGCCAATTGCCAAGGACCAGTATTGGAGGATCCATTGCGAAGATTCCGAATCCGAGGATCCAACAATCTACTCGGAGAGTCCTTCCACCAAACCTGTGAAGATCACTGCCTGGTACATAACCCTCCCTTCTCTTTATTTCTGTCCTGTTGAATGTTCAGAGCGAAACCCTAGGTCTGGGAGTTTCTCAACTTCCAGCGATCCTTTACTTCTGAACTACTATGATAATCTAGTTTCTTGAATGTGCTTTCAATTATTATATAGTTTCTTTCAATTTAGTTTAAATTTCTTTGAGTTTAAGCCAACTTCAAAACATTAAAAAAAAAAATAATAATCTTAATTTACTTCCGCATACGCTTCTTTGTTTTTTGTTCTGCATCATTTTTGGTATCAGAGTTTCCGTTCTGCATCAATCTTGATATCAGAGCTTCGTTCTGCATCATTCTTGGTATCAGGCCCTATCTAGGGTTCTTGCTTGTTGATTATTTTTTCGTTCCTTTTTACTTTTGCTGCCTGGAGTAGACTCCCCTGGCCGTCCGATCCTAGGAACAAGTGAGACGCAAGCCTCCTCCTCCCATTCTATGGGGGTTCCTAGGGCGTGTAGGGGTGCCGCTGGGTAGAAGAACTTCTAGGCAGGGATTGTAAACGGGACACACGTTCTATTTTCTGCCAGTAACTATCCTGTTATTTGAATTGTTTCTCCCTGTAAAAAATTCCAAATGAAGTAATTCTTATTTGGTGGAACCAATATAATTGAAAGTAATTTACATAAAATTTTCATGATTTATTCGTTTATGTAGATTTTCTGAGATCAATTTTACTACTGTTCTGCTTTTTATTTTCTGCAAGTTGTGTTTTTATTTGAGTGTGCATAAATGAATCTATCTTAAGGGCACCGAAGTTGCAACATAAGGGAAGGATTGAGACCCTCTCCTTAGCCCAAAATCACCTCCCGTGCATTCGAACCTAAGCCTTTAATCTTAAAATTAATTAGACGTAATTTGCCCTAGTGGGCTAGGGACACCAACTGGTCGGGTCTAGGCTAGTGTTGAGTCAGTTTGTCTAGTTACTTTGTGTGTGCTTTGTACTCAGTGTCTAGAATGGTGGTTCAGGGATTCTATCCTGAAGGGCTTGTGTGCTGGTCCACCTACCTGGCCAATCACTGATTGGTGTCTAGGATTGGCAATTAGGGACCTAACACTCCCTTACATCTGCCTGGCTGAGTTTGAGTTACTAAGGCTAGCTTGCCACTCTGATTGGGCATCTAGTTTGGGCTCTAGGTCTAGTTAGCCCGTAGTCGTTTCAGTCGAGTCTCATTGGTGTGCTTGCTTGCATCATCATGTCCACCTGGAATGGAGTACCCTACCAACCTGGTCAAACCCAACCTGATTTAGAGGCCATGTAGAACTCTTACCGAAAGTATGACCAAATTGAGTCAGGATATGAATGAGGGTTTTGCCAGTTTAGAGACCGAGCCAGGGACTTGAGAAACGTAGACATCAAAATTGGACCCCTGATCAAAATTAATAGGCCCAACCTCCCCATGCCAGGAGCCTAGAAGGACCTTATACCGTGATCCCGAGCATAACCCTAGGAGCTACATCCATACTTGGTTGACTCAGAAAAGGGACCCGTTAGGAACACGAACCTTATGCACCATTTTGATGGAAGACAAGAGACATATATTAAGGGGAAGAACAAATGGATCGGTATTTTGAGTGCACTAACATATCGGAATTAGGACAAGTTAGGTTGGCCAAAACCAAGTTCACCAAACATGCTAGGTCTCATTGGTATGCTATTGAGCGTGAGTGTTATCAAAGAAAAGAGGAAATATATACTTGGAGAGATATGAGAAGTAAGTTGAGAGATAGGTACTTAGGTAGATCCTATGAGAAAAGACTTTTAGACCAATGGTACCAAATACGACAAGGTAATAGGTCTGTGTCTAAATATATCGAGGACTTCCAGTGGTATGACATGAAATGCAATACCATTGAGACCGAAGCTCAAATCACATCGAGGTTTAGGGTTGGGTTACACCCAGACATTTATAGGAAGCTATTCCTTGAAAAGACCAATAACTTAGACCGAGCCTACCAAGAAGCCCAAGACTATGAGTGTTCTTTAAGATATAACCAATCAAGTACTTTGGACTTAAAGCCAACCTCTACCAACTTGAGTCAAGTTCCGATTGATCCGACACCCATAGTGAACCAGACTTTTGTTTGTCAATTCCCACTTGTGTCACCTCTTGACCAGAAGGATAACACTGAGAAGGAGAGGCATGGCCATCCCAAAATTAGACTTGACCAGAACCTTTCAGTGAGATTGAGGAAGAAATATATGAGCCTGACATAAGTTTGATAGATGAATATGAAAAAGAAGAATTTGAGGATATCTCTCCCAATAATTCAATTAACCAACTCCTACCTGATGGGGTTATTGAGGGGACCCCTGCCACTCAAGGAATTTAGGAGCTAACCCTAAGAGAAGACCCTTTTGAGGAAGTTCAGGAAGAGGAAATTGCACTCAATGAGAGTTTAAGTGAGAATACCCCTGAACTCATCGAGGAATCCAAAGAAGATACCCCTGAGTCAAATCTGGTAGAGAAGAGTGAAGAAGGAAGGGGTTCACAAGAATTTCCCATTGAGAAGGTCCAAGAACAAGAAAAAGACAGTAGCTTAGAAGACTTTCTAGATAAACATTCCAAAGACCTTCCTGATAACCTTCCACTTTCTAGGAGCACCCAGCCTACCCTAGAACTTGCACTTGTAGACCCTCCTAGAGCAAATCATGAGGTTTGGATGAGTGCACCTATAGAACAATGTCCTCATTTTAAGGTCATCCTGAATAACCAAGGTATGTTTCTTGTTTCCTATAAGCCACCTCAAAACTTTGATTCTTATTTCCTACCCTTCCCTGAATCTTCTCATGTTTCTAGAGCTATGGGATTACACTTTACTGAGATTTCTAGGTTGCAAGACTCCTTAGAACCTATTAGGTTTGCCACCTACTTCTGGAAGACCTTATGTCACCTACTAGGAACCCATGATAAGTTTTCATGCTCTGCATGCCATCCTCCGACCCAAGGTCAAACCTAGAGAGCCTTAGTTTGTTAGGTTTAGACCTAGGGTTCCTTTGGAATAAAGTCCATTCTTTAGGAATGCGTCGTCAGTCTAGTTTAGTTTTTCTTGACCCTTTACTAGGCTTTGGCTCAGTTTTTGGTTTGATTGAGAGCACCAGGAGTTGAGATTTGTATTTTGTCTAGGGCTGAAATTGCATTCAATGTTTCGATCAATAGGTCTATAGGCTAGAGTCCCTTTGAAATTGTTCATGGATACAAGCCTCACACACCACTTGATCTGATTTCACTATTAGCCCACACACACAAGTCTCTTGATGCACTTGCATAGCATGTAAAGGACTTGCATAAAGAAATTCATGCCAAAATAACTTTAAGTAATGAAACTTATAAGAAGTTGGCTGATTCTCAAGGACGAGTCAAAACTTTTGTTGAGAGAGACTATGTAATGATTAGGTTAAGGCCTGAGCGGTTTTTTCCTAAAACCGTTAGAAAGTTACATGCTAAAGGAGCTGGACCATTTAGAGTAGTGAAGAGAGTAGGATCCAATGCCTATGTGCTCGAGTTGCCTCCAGAACTAGGCAATAGCTCTACTTTCAACATTACAGACCTAGTAGAGTACAGGGAGCTAGCTGTGATTCCCAGTGAGCCTTTTAAACCTAATCCTGTTATTGAGAGTGATCCCGACCCTGTGTGTCCACCAACAAACTGGCCCGTGAGGAAAGAGCAGATTGAAAAGATCCTGGATGATCAGGTTATCTCTACTCGTAATCGAGGATACCAAAGATACCTGGTCCGTTGGCAAGGAAGGCCAGACTCTGATGACTCTTGGATCTCCCGAGAAGAATTACAAGATTTGGATCCAGACCTCTTGGAGAGATACCAGAGCCAACTTGAGCCTTACTCGACAAGGTCGAGTTCCTCCCACCCCGGGAGAATTGGTGCGGGCACCAGACTCAGAAGAAGACTTCAGGGCTCCATCTGGATCTCTGATTGACCTTGCCCGAAGAATTAGGATTTTCTGGTTTTGTAATAAGGGTTGACCTGATCAACTCAATTTTGAGTCTGTAATTTTGTCATTTCAATTTTTGTTAGATCATGTTGACTCAGTCCAAGTCCAAGGCCCAGGTAGGTGTCATTCCCTTTGCCATAGGGCACCACATTTTCCAGCTACAAGTGGGTGCCACACTCCCTGCCACATCTCCATCCAGTGTACCTTGGTCCCCACGCCTCAAGTAAGCAGGTTCTTTTTTCTTGCACCACTTGGAAGAGAAATCCATCAAGATACCTCAATCCAAGGAGGAGCCAACTTCTTTCCAGATAAACCCAAGCCAGGATGGCAAGAATTTTTCTTGAAGAGAGGATCAAGGAGGTGCCCCACAATGTTCCATAAAAATCCAAGTTATAAAAGGGAAGAGAGCATGTCTTGGGGAGAAAATCAAGGAGGCACCCAAAAGTTTCCAAAAGTGCCAAAGCCATGAAAGGAAGAAGCCTAAACTTGTGGAGGAAGACTAGGAGGTGTCCAAAAGAGCCAAACCATGAAGGAAAAATCCTTGATTCATGGAGAGATACTATGAGATACCCCCATAACCTGCCATTTGGAGCTGATTTTCAAGTTTTCTTGGAGTTTTTGGGCTGCCCACTCATGGAAGGAGTCTTGGGAAGAGAATTTGATGCCTAAAGTGTGGGTTAGTCCTATTAGTCCCACATGGGAAATGTATAAAATTTTATTTCTTTGTTATGTCTATATATTCAACTCTATGTAACTCTTGAAGATAATGATGAATGAAATCAATTTCTTTGTGAGCAACTTTGTGTTTGTCTCTTCCGCACTTGTATTCAAGTGTTGAGCTCCGTGAGGGATTGATTCCGGGTTCCACAGGAACCTTGAGGAGGTGTGAGATCTCCAAACCCTACCAAAACCCTAGGTTAGCCACTTCAATTCCAAACCCTAGCCGCCATCATCTTCTTCCTTCCACCAATCATCCAAACCCTAATCTATCTCATCATCTCACGGCCCCTCTCTTCCAAGTAGAGGCCGACCACCAGCATCTAGGTCCAGATCTGCTACTTCGAATACAGAGCAAATCCCAGAGGAAGTCAGATCAGCATCCAGGAGAATCAGGATTTCAGCAACATCAATTTTTCAAGTTTTTCTTATCTGGTAAATCCTTTCTTTGAGTATCTGGTTCCTTAACTTGTTCTTCTTCTTTCCCAGATCCTGAGTTCAAGAGAAGCCAACTCTGCCAAAGGACTAGTATTGGAGGATCCATTGTGAAGATATCTGAATCCGAGGATCCAACAATCTGCTCGAGAGAGTCCTTCCACCAAACTCTGTGAAGATCACTGCCTGGTACATAACCCTTCCCTTCTCTTTATTTCTATCCTGTTGAATGTTCAGAGCGAAATCCTAGGTCTGGGAGTTTCTCAACCCCCAGCGATCCTTTACTTCTGAACTACTCTGATAATCTAGTTTCTTTGAATTATGCTTTCAATTATTTTATAGTTTCTTTCAATTTAGTTTAACTTTCTTTGAGTTTAAGCCAACTTCAAAACATTAAACAAAAAATAATAATAATCTTAATTTACTTCCGCATACGCTTCTTTGTTTTTTGTTCTGCATCATTTTTGGTATCAGAGTTTCCGTTCTACATCAATCTTGGTATCAGAGCTTCCGTTCTGCATCAATAGCTAAATGGTATAGCTGAAAGGAGGAATCGTACCTTATTAGATATGGTACGATCCATGATGTGCTTCACAAATTTATCCATTTCCTTCTGGGGTCATGCCCTAGAAACTGCTGTTTACATTCTGAACAAGGTACCTTCTAAATCCGTTGTTAATACTCCATATGAAATTTGGAGTGGAAAGAAACCATATCTTAAATATTTCAAGGTATGGGGATGTCCAGCTTATGTTAAAAGAAATTTTGGACATAAGTTGGAACCTAGAATGGATAAATGTCTATTTGTAGGATATCCTAGAGAAGGTAGAGGATATCTGTTCTACCATCCTACTGAATAAAAGATTTTTGTCAGCAGGCATGCCACTTTTCTAGAAAAGGAGTTCATTTTAGAAAAGGGCAATGGTAGAACTATTGAACTTGGAGAAGTACAAGAAACACAGATAGACAATTCTCAACCATTAGAACATATAGAGTTAGGACAGAACAAGAACACAAAACTCCTCCCCGTAGGTCTGATAGAGTGCCACGGGCACCTGAGAGGTATGGGTTTATTATTGAAAATAATGAAGCCCAAGTCATTCAAAATGATGAACCTTTGACCTATACGGAAGCTATCTTGAGTACTGATTCAGATAGATGGCAAGAAGCCATGGAATCCGAAATAGACTCTATGTATGTAAACCAAGTATGGTCTTTGGTTGATGCACCAGAGGGTATTAATCCTATTGGGTGCAAATGGGTCTATAAGAAAAAGATTGGGGCTGATGGCCAAGTTGAAACCTATAAAGCCAGATTAGTGGCTAAAGATTTTAGACAAAAACAGGGAATTGATTATAATGAAACATTCTCACCTGTTGCCATGCTCAAATCAATACGGATTTTACTTGCTATAGCAGCATATCATGATTATGAGATATGACAGATGGATGTGAAGACTGCATTCCTCAATGGTTTTCTTGAGGAAGAAGTCTACATGTCATAACCATAAGGTTTTATTTCAAAAAAAAAACCTAATCAAGTATGCAAGCTAAAGAAATCCATTTATGGATTAAAGCAAGGTTCAAGGAGTTGGAACATCTGCTTTGATGAAACTATTAAAAGGTTTGGTTTTATCAAAAATGTGGATGAACCCTATGTTTATAAGAAGACTAGTGGGAGTGCCATAATCTTCTTGGTTCTGTATGTAGATGACATACTCCTCATTGGGAATGATATCCCAATGTTGCAATCAGTCAAGGTTTGGCTATCAAACTAGTTTTCCATGAAAGATTTGGGAGAAGTATCCTATATACTAGGTATTAAGATCTATAGAGATAGATCTAAGAGGATGCTAGGTTTATCCCAATCTAGGTACATTGACTTAGTGCTGAAAAGATTCAGCATGGATGGAAGTAAAAGAGGTTATCTTCCTATGAGTCAAGGCATACATCTTTCTAAAAGGATGTCTCCTAAGACACCTGAAAAAAGAAATAGAATGAATTCTATACCCTATGCTTCGGCAATAGGGTCCATAATGTATGCCATGTTATGTACTAGGCCTGATGTGGCATATGCTTTAGGCATTGTCAGTAGGTTTCAGGCTGATCCAGGAGAGGATCATTGGAAAGTAGTTAAAAATATTCTTAAGTACCTAAGAAGGACTAAGGATATTTTTCTGGTTTATGGTGGTTCTGATCTTAAACTAGAGGCTTATTCTGATTCTAGTTTTCAATCAGACCCTGATGATAGCAAATCCATTTCGGGATATGTTTTTACCCTAAATGGTGGAGCAGTGAGTTGGAAGAGTACCAAGCAGCAGACTGTAGCTGACTCAACCACAGAGGCAGAATACATAGCTGTTAGTGAAGCCGCCAAGGAAGCAGTCTGGATGAAGAAGTTCATCACAGAGTTGGGTGTTGTTCCTGAAATTGAAAACCCAGTGCCACTTTACTGTGACAACACTGGGGCTGTTGCTTAAGCTAGGAACCAAGAGCTCATCATAAGTCCAAGCACATTCTGAGACGCTTCCATCTTGTCCGAGAAATAGTAGAGAGACAAGATGTCTACATAAATAGAGTTGATACAAAGAACAATGTAGCAGACCCGTTCACTAAGGCTCTACCACAGTGTGATTTTGATCGCCACCTCGAGTGTATGGGATTAAGATTTAAAGGCGATTGGCTTTAGTGCAAGTGGGAGATTGAAAGGGATATGCCCTACAAGCCAATCTATGTTGTATCTCCCAAACCATTGTAATTGACAATTTTCTAAATAAAGGCATTATTTTTCATCATACGCTGTGTTTATATGATGAACCCCATAGATTAGGGCTATGATTTTAGGGTTATGATGAGATTATACCAGTGAGACCTAAAATCTTAAAACCTTAATCTAAAGTATTCCTAGTCAAAGGAACCCTGAGTAGGGGATCAGGGTTTTTCCGGTAAGACTAGCACATCCCATGTATACTGGAAAGGGTGACTGCTCTCACAGTCACTTGTGTATGACACTAATACTGGGATGTGGGTGCTCATTGGAGAATGAGTTCACTGATATGATCCAATTTGAGAACATCTAATGGAGTCTTAGCTACATGTCAATAGAAGGTTCTCATAGTGGGAGTGGTACGAGTAATCTTTTGACCTGAGACTGCCATAAGTACCTTATGTACATGAACCCATTCTTTGGTTCAATCCTAATCATGACACTGAGTCATGCACAGGATTGATACTGGGAATGGTGAATTGGATATGAAGGTAATGAGTAGGTCAACAAGGAATCGATCACTCTTAGTAAGAGGAGATTGCATCCAGCTAGTTAACAATCGGATGATGATTCAGGGAATCTTTGATCAAAGTAAAGATATTAGAAATGGTTTCTAATATCAAGATAATTGAATCATCGATATAAGATTGAGCTAGAAATAAATATAATATTGGATTTGACATATATCCATATCCATAGTTATATTTTGGGTGCAGGCTGATCGAAAGATTTAATTGTATGGTAACTCTCTACTGAAGGGTAATTTTGGTATTTCACCAGAATTTTCATATCTTCCGGGTAGACATGACACGTTGTTAGACATTAATCTTGTCTTGTGGGTTGATCAAATTCAAAGATCATTTATTAGGAAGAGTCCTAATTGATCGAATCGGGTAAGCCCGGTTTGACCTAAATCGATTAGAAAGAGTTCTAATCAAATTAGGTCAACTTGTATTCGAACCCACTGCTGGCTAGATGTGAAACCCAATGGGTCACACACTTAAGAGGATTGATCAAGAGTTTAATTTGGAATTAAATCATCTTTGCAGGATAACACTCTAGCAGGTGTTGCAAACCCTAGCTTCTATTCGAATCGGATTCGAATTAGGGTTCCGGATTGGTTCAAATTAGGTTCTAATTGGATCTAATTAGACCCTAATTGAGTTAATTGGGGTTATGGCTAACCCTATTGGCTAGCCATGTAACTTGGCTAGCCTCCCCACCCGCCCCCCTTGCATTTTCATGCCAAATGCCAAGAGTCCATGCGCTTATGGACTCTTGGCACGCCATTTGGAAGAGTCCATGGCGCATGGACTCTTGGCGTGCCCCACTTAAATCTCCAATGATTTTATTTGGGGCGGTCTCCTTTCTTAAGAATTAGCGCCTCACCTGTGTGCCCTTGGATGGGAATCCAACGGCTGGAAAGTTTTTAAGAAAGAAGAAAAATGCTAACTCTTCCCGGGCGCACGAAATAACATCTCTTCGGAGATGAAAAGCCGCGACCCCTTTCTTTTTAAAACACCGCGGCTTTTTCTTTAAGAAAGGCTGTGGGATTTAATCTGAAGGGCCGTGAGAAAGTGGGAAGGGGCGTGAGAAATTGAGGAAGGCATGAGAAGGAGTTTACGGAGAGTTTTGAAGGCGCCTCTCTGAAAACTATTTAAGGCGCATGAAAAATCAGAACTCGGGTTATATGTTTTTCTTTCTTCCTCTCCTGAAGACTCTTTTATTCTTTTCTTGCTCTTGCACTGTTTCCTTTACAGAGTACACCTCTGTCGAAACTCTGCTACTGAACAAGAATAAGAGTAAAAGTCTCCGACGGTAAAGGAAAGAAAGAAGTTCTGATTTGTTCCTTTCTTTCTTACATTAAGACATCATTGTCTTAATTTCTCCTCCAACTTAAGACAAGCCTATGTCCTCTTAGGACAAGGTCTTTTCTTTAAGACAAGGGTGTCTAAAGGGCCAAGGTCTTAGTGGAAGGAGGAGAAGAGGTCAAACAAAGGGAGGCAAGCTCTTGTGTGGAGGAATTCAAGCCATAGTCCAAGCAATTGAGTTCTAGGAAGAAGAACTCAATAGAAGGAACCATTGAAAAGAAGATAGAGTTGTCTTGATCATTGCTCTGTGTGGATCACCATCGGAGGGCGGACACTTGGATGCCTGGTGAAATCAATTAGCCTCTTCAACATCAATTTTTTTTGGAATTAGCGATTATAGGTTGGTACCCTAATTCTAACAATGTAAGTTTGTATGTTCATTATATGTTTTAATCCTGAATAAGGAGATCTTGGCTAGGGGATTATGGTGCCAATTTCATCATTTTGAAATTACACTTTTGCTGTGGTGCACCGGATCCCAAACAAGTCGAGCCTCTCTCTACCACTTCACCAGGTGTCCACCCAGGAGTGGTCCACCTCGGTCGAAGCTGGCAGCCCCCTGCTCCCTCGCCGGGTGGCACCCCAAGACGGGTCCACCTCGACGGAAGTCGAGCCTCTCTCTGCCACTTTGCTAGGTGTCCTCCCAGGAGGGGTCCACCTCGACCGAAGCTGGCAGCCCCTTGCTCCCTCACTGGGTGGCACCCCAAGACGGGTCCACGTCGGTCGAAGTCGAGCCTCTCTCTGCTACCCCGCCAGGTGTCCACCCAGGAGGGGTCCACCTCGGTCGAAGCTGGTAGCCCCCTACTCCCTTGCTAGGTGGCACCCCAAGATGGGTCCACCTCTGCCGAGGTCGAGCCAGGCCCTCCTTCTCCTTCGCCAGGTGGCATCCCCTGATGGGTCCACCTCGATCGAAGTCAGCCCTACTCTGCAAAGCCTCGAGGAGGCAGAAACACGGGCCACGAGGTCGCCACTAGAATAGGAGTGCGCCGCATCCCGTACAGGGTGCCAGTATGGCCCGCAACGATGCACGAAACCTCGTTTATATCAAATAAGCAAGGTCTCATAATCGAGGAATAAAACCCTCGTAGACAGGAGCCTGGAATGCTAGAAGGCCACCGTCAACGTCCCGAAAGGAGAGCTCCCGCACTTGGCTCGAGGTCTTGCTAGTTTTCCCCTTTCGTGATACGCGGCGGACGAGGCGTGCTGGCCACTTAACTCCCGGACTTGGAGGAGAAGGGGGAGGGGAAGATTCAGAGATCTCTGGGAGCCTCCAAGAGGGGATGTGGGCCAAAGGCTGTCCGGTGGTATAAAAGGGACAGTAAAAGCGGACGGAAGGGTAAGTCAAAAAGGGGAAGGAAAAAAGAATATCGAGAGAACGATCCTGGGACCCCCAAGAAGTCCTCAGGCATGAGCTCGGTGAACCCAGCACAGGAAGCCGGGCTTCAACCCCTCTCTTCCCCACACTTCTTTTATCTACATCTTCTCTAAGCACAGGAATCCTTCGGGAACCCGCCTTAGAGGACCTGTTCCATTTTGCCGCTCTCTAACTTGACCATCAAAATGCCCCCATCGGAATCCCCGGCCCGGGTCTCTGACTTGGTTTTGCAGGACCGGAGGCTTGGAGATCTCGAGGTGAGAGAGTTCGAGAACCGGTGCCAGCTCATGAGCTACGGGCCACCGCGGTAAGATCGGCAACAACAGTAATGCTGGGTTCACAAGATTAATGGATTCAACAACTTCTTCATCCTTAATTTCTTCTATATAGGCTTTCAAATGCTGGCCATTTATCTTAAAAGTATTTCCCTACTTGGGGTCTTTAAGTTCTACGACTCTGTAAGAAAACACATGAGTCACTATAATAGGACCATCCCATCATGAGTGAAGTTTTCCAGGAAAAAGTCATAATCTAGAATTATAGAGCCACACTTTTTTATTAGGCTTGAATATTTTTCTATTAATGAATTTATCATGATATGCCTTAGTTCGAGCCTTGTAAATTTTTTAACTCCCATAAGCTTCATTTTGTAGCTCTTCTAACTTATTCAATTGAGATTTCCTATTAGAACTTGCATTCTTCATGTCAAAATTAAATTGCTTGATGGCCCAAAATGCACGGTATTCCAATTCTATAGGTAAATGACAAGCCTTACCAATCACTAATCAGTAAGGAGACATTCCTAGAGGGGTCTTGAAAGTAGTTCGCTAAGCCCATAATACATCATCCAAACGTTCTGACCAATCTTTCCTATCGAGTCTTACCATTTTCTCAAGGATATGTTTAATCTCTCTATTCGATACCTCAACCTGGCCACTAGTCTAGGGGTGGTAAGGTGTAGCTACTTTATGGGTAATTCCATATTTTTTCATCAATCCTTCAAAATGCCTATTCGTGAAATGCGCACCCCCATCACTAATAATAATCCTTGGGCATCCAAATCGACTAAAGATGTTACGTTGAATAAACCTGACCACAACTTTATGGTCATTGGTTCGAGTTTCCATAGCTTCTATCCATTTTAACACATAATCCACTACTACCAGAATGTACTCAAATTTAAAGAAAGGAGAAAATGGTCCCATGAAGTCAATACCCCATACATCAAAAATTTCAACAACTAAGATAGGGGTTAGGGGCATCATATCTCTCTGTGAAATATTCCTCATTTGTTGACATCTAAGGCAATTACGGCCAAATTCATATGCATCTTTGAAAAGAGTTGGCAGTAAAATTTACTCTACAACACCTTCGTTGTAGTTTTTCTTCCACTAAAGTATCCCCCACAGGCAAAAGAATGACAAAAAGTGAGTATGCTTTTGAATTCACTCTCAGGGGACATATTGTCTAATCACCTAATTTGAACAGTACTTAAACAATTCAGGTTCCTTTAAAAAATAATATTTTATCTACGAGAAAAATCTATCTTTTTCTTGTTTAGACTAGTGGGAAGGAATTTATCCCATTGCTAAGTAATTGACAATATGGGCAAACTAGGGAAGACTACTAAAAGAAATTGAGAATAGTTGTTCATTAAGGACTCTATCTTTGATTGTTTCTTTATTATATTTTACCAAGATCCTAGAAATATGATCTGCTACCATATTTTTGGAACCCTTCTTATCTAAAGTTTCTAATTCAAATTCTTGTAATAGAAGGATCCATCAATCAGTCTAGGTTTTGTATCTTTTTTAGATAGCAGATGCTTCAGTGCTACATGATCAAAATAAACTAGGACCTTAGACCCTAACAGATAAGATCAAAATTTTTTTAGGGCAAATACAACTGCTAGTAACTTTTTTTTAGTGATAGTATAATTCATTTGTGCATCTGAGAGAGTTTTGCTAGCATAGTAAATTACATAAGGTTCCCGATTAAGCCTCTATCATAAGACTGCCCCTACAGCATAATCAGAGGCATTGCACATAATTTCAAAGGATAGGATCCAATCTGAAGGCTTAATAATTGGTGCAGTAGTCAAAGCAATTCCGAAAATATTATAGGCGGCCAAACATTCTTTGTTAAAATCGAAAGAATTGTCTTTGGCAAGAAATTTTACTAAAATCCTTGATAAAGCATCTATAAAAACCAGCATGGCCAAGAAAAAATCATACTTGTCTAACTGAGGTTGGGGGAGGCAGTTTCGAGATTAGTTCATCCTTAGCTCTGTCAACCTCAATTCCTCGCTCGAAAATAATATGGCCGAGCATGATTCCCTTACAAACCATAAAATGGCTCTTCTCCTAACTCAAAACTAAATTCATCTCCCTACATCATTTCAATACCTTAGTCAAGTTCCGGAGGCAGCCATCAAATGAAGATCCAAACACAGAAAAATCATCCATAAACACTTCAAGAAACTGACCAATCATATCAAAAAATATGGCCAACATACATGGTTAAAAGGTGGCCGGTGCATTACAGAAACTAAATGGCATGCATCTAAAGGCAAATGTTCCAAAGGGACAGGTGAAGATGGTCTTTTCTTGATCTGCAAGAAATACTGGGACCTGGTTATATCCCGAATATTCATCCAAGAAATTAAAGAAACTCTGCCTTGCTAGCCGTTCTAAAATTTGATCAATAAAAGGCAATGGAAAGTGATCTTTCCTAGTAATGGCATTCAATTTCTGATAATCTACACACACTCTTCAACTAGTTATTGTACGAGTGAGAATTGACTCGCCCTCTTCATTCTTTATTACAGTAATACCTAACTTTTTAGGTACTACTTGGGTTGGACTGACCTATTGGCTATCTAAAATTGGGTAAATAATACCAACATCAAGCCATTTTACCACTTCTTTCTTAACAACTTCCTGCATGTTCGGATTTAGCCTCCATTGCATGTCTCTATATGGTTTGGCTTTCACTTCATAATGAATGTGATGCATGCAAACGAAGGGTTAATTCCTTAAGATCAGCTTTTGTCCATCCAATTGCTTCTTTATGTTCTTTAAGTACATCTACCAATTTATCTTCCTGATCAAAGATTAGGGTAGATGCATGATTACCGGAAGGGTATAATTGGATCCAAGAAAAGAATATTTCAACTCTGCGAAAGAGGTTTCAACTCTAGCAAGGGTGGTGCTTCTAAGGATGGTACTAAAGGGCTTGATTGAGTCGGTAATTATTCATATTTCATGTTCTAGGGAGGAGTGGTGCTAAACTTAGGTGGTTTTAATAACATATTTACCTCTTTGGTATAGCCGTCAACATCAAAATCATCTATTCCAAAACATATTAGACATGCTTGTAGAGGGTTCGAATCAAGCAAAATAGGGAGTTGGTTGATTATGTCATAGGTCTAAGAGGGGTATTCTTAATATGGTTATTATTGACTTGATTTTTTACTAAATTTTCTAACCGTACTAGATTCTTTTGACAAATGCCAATTAAATTATCAATTTTATCTATGAAGGTTGAAAGGTTGCAGCAAATTGATTGGGATCCATTTTGTAATATACAAGAGCTTTATTTCAGTGTAGATTGATGCTAAAAAGTAGATATCCTTGGGAAGTACTTTCATGTATTTCAAAGTAGGGTAAGATTCCTTAATGAGTGAAGATTCCAACAATTCAAGATTCAATAGAATTTTCAAGATGCAATGAAAATTTTCTAGAGAAATCTGGTATCAATCTAGGATTTGATTTTAAAATTATCAAACACAGATATTTCCCTTATCGAATCTAGTTTTCAAATCTATAATTTTTATAATTTTTTTGATAATCCTATTAATAGAAATCGATGAAAGAACAGGGGTTATGTAGTTCTGTGGGTTGCAAATTTCTACATGCACAATCAAAAATTTTAGATCAAACTGGCATGAATCCTAAAGCAAGTTTATAGACTTTCATACATAAAAATTCTTGAAATCAAGTCTAGTTTTTAGAGCCATTTTTTTACACTCTAGAAATGGGACTTAGGGTTTGAACTGAGATTGTCCAAAACTATAGGTTGCAGAATTCTAAGAACAGAAATTGAGAATCTAATTCTAAATTAGCATAAATTTTAGAGCAATCTCACAAATCTACAAATGTAGAAATATTTGCTTTCGAGCTTATTTTCCAACAGAGTAATTTTTATAATTTTTGGAGATTTCTATGGACAAACTTCCTAAAATACTAAAGGGTGTGCAGGGTATGCAGATGGCTGAATAATGCTGAATATGAAAAAAAAAATCCTAATTAATGTGATGCAAATATTTTTAACCTAACCTAAACTGCGCTCTGATACCAAATTTAAGCTAATACGAGATGACCTAATCTAGGGATGCAAAAGATGGGACTAATGTAAATTTTTTTAAATAAAATTATCAGCAAATTGAAACTATAATCAAAATTAGCTACTTCAATTTTTTTATGATTATGGAAGGAATTAAGCTATAATTGATTTTTTTTAATAACACAGGAACCAATTAAAAAAATTCTAAATCTTAAGAATAGGTTCATGGATAATTAAGAAACTACCCATAAGTTTAGGCCTAGCACATGCAATTAATATATTAATCTAATAAAAACAAAGAGTTTTGCTTACTACCAATATCAATTAAATATATTTTTTAAATAAATGGAGACGGTGCTCACAAACTTGATCGTGGTCAAATATGGAAGAGGAGTTGTAGACCAAGTCGGGTTGTGATCCTAGTTGGATGGCAAGTCCAGTAAAGCCTTCAGACCTGGAATACCAATTCAAGATAATAGCCATCAATAAATTATCCCAAATAGGCTTAAGATTCAATTAAGCCCAAATTTAGATATTGATAGGGGTTTCCGGATTTGCTCTGAAAAACATGCTATTTTCACGTTCAAGCATGCGCCTTCTCAGTCATGTGAACAAGGTACTTGGGGAGCAAAGATTGGCTGACTTGGAGGAGTTGATCAATGGGTCGGCGGTGGTCACGGTAGACGGTCCAGATAAATAAATTAATCCCAATTTTTCCAAGCTAACCCAAGTGGAAAACACCTAGACAACCCAAAATGAAGTTGGTAGGGAGCTGGGGGTTATGCTTTCACATCGTATTAATTATAGTGGTTGGCATGATATTGAGTACAACCCTGTCACGAGTATAAAGTGATCTTAGTATTTAGTATGAAAGAATTATTGAAAATTATGATATGACAAAATGATAGATAATTTATGACTTTGTTTATAAGTTAGTATAATTAATGAATTTGTTTATACTATGTATTGGAAATCATATTTATGTAAATTGTATGATTTATGTATATGCAAAAGCATGTTTGATTTATGATTTATTATGAAAAGTTTTATCTTCTAATAACAATCATTTTCTCTAAACGATTTCCTGATGCATTTACAAACTTATGCTTGATTCAGTTAGGAAATTTAGGTTTTGCTTACTAGGCTAGCATAGTTTATACCTCTTTTCTTTTTTTCCTAAGAAATAGGATAACTAGGGATGAAAAATAGTTCGAGCTTTGGAGATCATGTTAGTAAAATGATTTTGTAGCAAAATTTAGTTCTCTAATTTATTATAAATTTGTAGTTGGTTTTAGTATTTAATTTCGAATTTAGTCACTTTGGACGAGTATTTATTTAATTATTCAATGGATGATGATTAAATATTTTATTTTTATTTAAGATTACAATTGATTGGCTTCATATTATCATGAGCTGTATCCCTCAGTAGCATAGCTATGTTATATCCTGAATTTGAGATATAATATTTTATGGTATCAAAGTAATAGATTTGATCATAAATAAAACTTAAAGTCTAGTAATGGATAAGCAGGCCTCGTTTGGTTAGATCACAGTTAGTTGAATAAGAGTGGGGAGCAGATAAGTATTCTTAGCCTTTATGTTGTTCATTTGTGGAAAATTGATTAAAGTTAATATTTTTAATAGATGAAAATGAGTAACAAAGAGGAGAAAGTTAGCAAATTTGGCTACTAGGAGAAGAAGAATGAGAGTAACTATAGGAGGAGATGACAAATAGCCAGTTGAGTAGGTCCTAATGCACTAGCTACTAGAGAAGACATTGCTGGAGTGTGCCAGGAGATGGCCTAGCTTTTTCAATAGTAATAATACTCGAACTACACCATCTTTAAAGTCATACTATGAGGTTCAAAAAGCTAAATCTACCACTATTTGGGAGTGGAGTAGATCCTTTGGTTATGGAAACCTAGATTCAAAAAATAGAGAAGATGCTCAATGCTTTATAGTATCTTGAGGATGTGAAGGTTAGGTTGGCCATACCTATGCTCAAAAGAAATGTTGAGTTTTGGTGGATTGTAATAAAAGTTGCATATGGGACGGCTGATGACCAAAAGATATGGGAGGAGTTTAAGAAAGTAATTTTTTATTAGTATTTTCCTAAGTCAGTGAAAATAAAAAAGGAGAACAAGTTGTCATTGAGAAAAAAAGATGATATGATAGTACTAGAGAATGCAAACAAATTCAATGAGTTAGGACCCTTCTATCCCTAGCTTATATAATCTGAAAGGAGCAAAGTGAATAGATTTGAGCATGGTCTAGGACATAAAATCCCATCTCACTTGTCCTCTCACCTTTTTAATAACTACAAAGATGTGTTGGAATGGGCTTCAAATTTTGAATTGGATATAAAAAGGTTAGAATAAGAGAAAAGTAATAGAAAGAGGCCCAAACATGCAGGAATTCAAAATGACCAACAGGAAAACTCAGAGAATGACTCTAACAAGAAAGGAGCAGAGACTTGCAAGTATTGTGGTAAAAATCATGATGGACCTTATCTTAAGAAGCTTGGAGCATGTTATCAATATGGCAAGAGAGGATATGTTGCTTGAGAGTGTCCTAGTAAGAAAATGAATGGCTCAAATCTACTAGACTAGCTAGGCAAGGATAAAAAGGGAATGCATGAATATCCATCTTGACTCTCCAAGACACTATGACAAGCAATGAAGTAGCAGTAGGTACAAATCCAATAAACTCAAAAGATGCTTGTGTGATTATTTGATCATCGGTCTTTAATTTCTTTTATCATTTGCTATATCTTTGAACCATATTTCCTAGAAACTAGATAAGCCACTTCCAATAAGTTATTCATGATGACCTTGTCATATTTCTATCCTAAAAGCCAATTTACCTGAGCATATTTTTATTCTAGAATATAATTTTGTATTTAATTAATAAAACTAGATAACAATTCCATTTATGTTATGTATGTATCCATGAATCATCTAAGAAATTAATAAGATGATGACACATATTCTCAAGAGTTGAGAATTTAAGGTATCTTTCATTGATGATTAATTCCTAAATAGCTCCCGAGCAATAGATCAACATGGAAATGATGATTGATCTGGTGAGATTGGTGCATGGATCATTTTTCTAGGATAGATGAGTCTTAAGTCTATAGTGTGGGGATACTAGAACAAGAGTATAGGTGGTTGTTAGAGAATAATGATTTCAAGTATGACCAAAAGAGAAGTCACTTGGATGTTTGCTCACTTGTCAATAACTTGCTCAATGTTGTAGTGATATAATTGGTCCTTTGACCTATAGTGCCTCGGCTATACTAATAGTCAATGCTGATCCATAGCTATACTTATAAGGAAGTGATGGGGATATCAATAAGAAAAAAATATTTTCAACTAATTCTCTTTGGTTTTTCAGCTAATATAGTCTACTAAAATTTAATAAGAGCCTTGGAATGAAGCCCACCAAGCCCATGAAGCCAACTCTACTTGAAGCACAAGTCCATGAGCCAACTCATGAAAGAAAGCCACCTTTTCTTAAGTCAGCTCAACCCAGGTCAAGCCCAACTTCCAACAAGCAATGACGCCACCCAAATCAAAGCCCAAGCAAATCATGACGCCACCTTCTGAAGCCAATTTTCCCTTCACATGGAGGATGCATCATCAAGCATTCTTGGGGGAAAAGGATGGACACCACATCAAGCATTGTGAAGGGAGCATACAACCACTTTCCACTCCCCCAACAAATCTCCAACCAACTTGACATGCAGGATGCCACATCACACGCCACCTAAGGTTCCAAAACAACAAATGAAAGCCATGTCATTGCCACCTTGGTGCCACATGTCAAGTTGTTACAACCTCCTACCCATAAGTTGTTTCTAGTTACAACTATGTAACCTAAGTTGTTAGATCTAACTAGAATAGTTAGCCTAACCTAACCCCTTCCCCCTCTCTCTCTTGGCCAACCTCTATGCCTATAAATAGGGCTCCAAGGCCTCTCTTGTAAGGAATTCCATGTTATGAAAATTTTTGAGAATTAAAGAAGGTTTTCTTCTTGTTGAGTTCCATCTTGTGTTCTTGAGTGGAGTGAGTGAGTTCTCTTTAGTTTGAGTGTTTGAATTTTTGTTTGAGGAGAGGGTGAGAGGCCCTTGAGCTTGTGTTTGAAAAGTGGATTGCCCTTGCAAAGAGCGAAGGGTGGGATGCCCTTTTGATTGATCCAAGATCAAGTTCCAAAGCTCCAAGCCGCCGGCCTATAGTCTTCTCCTTTCTTTTCTTGTTTCAATTCCAACCTCAATTCTCCTTCCACACCTAATCTTAGGTTTTGTTGTAGGTTCTCTCAGGTCCCAAAGTCAAGGACAAAGGTCTCGATGCCATGGATTAAGGCCAAGGTAAGTGCTAAAGTAAGGAGTGCTAATCTTTCCATCTAGTTCTCAATCCTTGAGTGTTGAGAGCTTTTTTTTCACTAAAATATTTTAGCCATCATTATTGGTAGGAAAAATCTTCCTAAGCTTCATTAGATCTGATCATTTGAAGGTTAACTTGCCCTAGTAGTGATGGTTTCCTTGCCATGAAGATCCTAATCTTTATTTTGAACTAGATCTACATTGCAGGTGTTGTAACTTAGATCAACTAGTCTCCTTATAAAAATTCTTTCCTTGGATTAATTTAGCCCATTTATTTGATAATTAATTGCTTAAGCTTTCTTGCTGGTTAGCTTGCTAAAACTCTCTATCCATCGTTTCATTTTTGTCCCACATCAATTTTTGGTATCAGAGCTTATGGTTTACTAGGTCAAGTTGCTGAATTTTTGTTCCCTTTGTGTGTTGCTTGCCTTCAAGTCCAAAATTCAAATCCAAAATTTGAGATTTAAATTTTAAAATTTAGGATATAAAATTTAGTTTGAGATCTTAAAGTTTCAATTTAAATTTTAATTTTTTAATGATTTTTAAATTTAAATTTTGAATCTAGTCAATTGGAGGTTTGCTGATTGCTGAAATTTCTATACTAGCACCAATCCAAGTTTTCCATGAATTTTTAGTATTTCTTTAAAAGGTGAATAAAATCCAAAAAAATTCTTTTGATACATTTTAAAAGTTTCAAATCCTAAATATAAAATTTAAAAAATATTTTTCTTGGGATATTTGGATTTTAAAATTCATATTCTTAGGTTGTTTCCTAGAAGCTGTTCAAATTCTTTTTTTCCCTCCCTTAAGTTTAATTTTCAAAAAAATTAAAAAATATTTTTTATAAATTTCAAATTTGAGATCTGAAATTTAGATGTCAAAATCTGATAACTCTAATTTAAACTTCAAATTTTAGAAGGGTTTTAAATTTGAAATTTGAATTTTGAGTCAAGATAGTTGGAAGTTTGTTAAGTTGCTAGAATCTTCTAGTAACCACTTCTCATAACAACTTCCCTAACCAAATTTCGAAGTTTTTTGAATTCAAATCTTAAAATCTGAGATCTTGATACTGAGATCTAACTAATCCACTTTTAGTTTTAAATTTTGGGGAATTTAAATTTTAAAATTTTGAATTTTTAAAACTAGTTAGTTGGAGGTTAGTTAAGAGGCTGAAATTTTTACACAACCACTTTTACCTCCAAGAACGAATTTTCAAACATAATTCAAAATTTAAAATTTAAAATTTGAGTTTTAAAATTGAGATTTCTAGATCTGAAATTTTCAATTTAATTTTTGAATTTTTGAAACTTTGAATTTCGGGTTTGACTCATAAGTTTGTGCTAGTTTACATATCTTGTTAGCTAGTTGGTTGTTTGTGCATCCATTTCAAAATCATTTTAAGGGCATTCAATATAATATAAGGGAAGGAGGTAATAACCTTTCCTTAGCCCAAAACAACCATCCATCATTGTGCATTGACCTAATCTTAATTAAAATTGAATATGAACCTAAACTAGAGACACCCACAAGTCGGGTTTAAGTGCAAGATGAGCCAAAGTGCTATTTGAGTTTGTACTTACTCCTTAGAAATTGGTGTCTAAGGCTAGAGGTCCAATGGCAAATACCTTAAGCAGACTTGCGGTTCTTTAATTGGATCCTCGCAAGAGCGAGGGGGCCCTCCCACATTCCCACATCTTACCTGGCTAGTGAAAAGGATAATTGCATCTTTAATTAGTACCAAATTAAATCCTATATTTTAAACTTCTAGGTCTAGGAACCCTAGAAGCTAGATTTGTATTGCTTGTCTATTAGGTCAAAAGTTTTAGACCAACAGTCCTATACTCAGTCTGGTTTACCTATGGATCCCAATTTTGAATTCTTTATGAGGACCATGACTGAAAAGTTTAATATCCTAACTAAATAATTAGGATTAATGAACAAAGAGTTAGGACAAATGGACAATCAAATCGGGAACCATACTAAGCCCAAATCACCTAGTCCACCTCCCCTTGGTCCAAGAGCCCAAGTCATGATCTCACCCCTGAGTATAATCCTGGATATCCCTGCCAAGACTTTGTAGATCAGGAGGAGAGAGTCTTTAAGAGCAATCGACCCTATGCACCCACTTTCGATGGAAATTTAGATCCTGAAATGTATGTCGATTGGGAGAAGAAAATGGATCAATACTTTAAGTTTGATGAAATTGTTGCCCAGTAAGCAACCCAAGAGGGGGGGTGAATTGGGTCTCTAAAAATTTAAATGCAAGTGTGTGCACCAATCCAATAATTAAACTTAGTACTATGAATGCAAGTGTAATATGCTTTTAATAAGTAAGCAGCGAAAATATAAAAGCAATTAAAGAAGAGCAAATGAAAGAGACAAGCAACCATAAACACAAAGAAAATATAGTGGTTCGGTGCTATCCAATGCACCTACATCCACTTCCCGAGACCCACTTGGGAATTTACTCTAATCTCAACCGATTATAGCCGATTAGTTTCCGGGCTCACTAATCAAAACCTGACTTGTTTTTACAAGACTCACAAGTCAAAACCTCACTTGGTTTTCCGGGCTAACCAAGAACCTAAATGGTTTTAAGGCTAACCACCAACCTCCCTTGGTTTTGCGGGCTAACCAAGAACCTAAATGGTTTTCAAAGGCTTACCAATAACCTCCTTGGTTTTTCAATAGGCTAACCAAAAACTTTTATAACAAATATAGGTTTGAAATAAATAAATAATGAAAGCTTTCTAATAAAAGCAAGTATCTCGAAGCTTTGTTGTAGTGCTGCCTCCAACTTGAGAAAGCCTCTTTTAATGCTTAAGAAGGTTGATCTTGAAAGCTCTTGAAGGCTCTTGAATGCTTGGAGACTTGCTTTTGGCTTGGAAGTAGTTGAGCTCAATGAATAGGAGTGAATGCCCTCTTTTCTTTTCTCTTGGTTATTCCTTTTTCATTCTCTCTATTTTTGATTTGATTTGAATCAATTAAATACCTTCCCAAGGCCTCAAACTCAATTTCTAGCCGTTAGACATGAAAAACTAGCCGTTGGGAGCCAAGAGGAGTGAGTTCTGCATTTGAAAAACTAGCCGTTATTGTTCTCAGAACTCCAAGTGTCAACACTTCAAGCTATGAGTCGACGACACATAGGGTTGGCACTTGCACTCCATGAGTCGACACTTAGTTCAAATATCTTTAATAAAACTTTCTGGAGTTTTCAGATTTGTCGACACTTTTTCTGGTGAGTCGACACCTTGAGTTGACACTTAGAATCCATGTATCGACACTTCAGGCAAAACTTTAACTTCAGCAAGTTCTGTAACCCAAAAATCTCAAGCGATGAGCTGATCCATGTGTCGACACTTTGAGTTGATACCAAACATTCATGTATTGACACTTTAGCCATGCCACTGAAACTTTCTTTATGTACCGGCTTGAGTTGACACTTTCTCAGACATGTGTCGACACTTGAGTCATGTGTCGACACTTTGAGTCGACACTTCATTGAGATTTTCATAAAAACAACTGAACTTTTTCTGAAACAAAATTGTGTTGACTTCTTGTATCCTTTCAAGCATTCTTCAACTATCAAAGTCCTCTTTGAGTAGATCTTCCATCCATATTTGAGACTTTTCAATTAATCAATCTTTTGTTAAGTTGATGAGCACCTTTTTCTATAAGAACATACTTCAAAGAAATCATTAATACTCAACTTACACTTAAGCGTTTTGCTTAACATCAAAATCAATAATAGAGTCAACAATCTTTCCCTTTTTGATGATGACAAAACCTTTAAGTATAAATTGCATAATCAAGGCTTTCAAAGGAAATTTTCAATGTGCATAGAGATTATTGCAAAAGGTATTGAAGAAATTAAAAGTGATGTATCAGAGTTAAGAGTATTGCTATAGCTAAGAGTATCAGAACTCAAAAAATATATGAGATAACATCATGTATCATGATATTCTAAGAAAAATGCTCAAGAGAGATAATTTCAGCAATAAACAATACTCCCCCTGAAGAGATGATCCATAGAAAAATTAGTGGACATCTTTTAAGCATCAAAGGAATAGAATTGGACAAGGAATTCAATTCAAATCATATTTTCAATACAAAAGAGGTATTGAAACATAGAAATTTTCAATACTCCCCTTCACTCAATGCATAAAAATTTTCAAAATTTTCAAAATTATAGAATTTTAAATTTCAAAATTTCTCTTTCAATCATACAAATTTATACTTATTTCTCATTTATGCTTATACTAAAGTTTTTCCCCCTTTTTGTTATCATTAAAAAGGAAGGAAGAAATAAATGAGTTTGAATAAAGAAGTAAGCCATTCACTCAATCATAAAGGAAGACAATAAATTACTGAGAGTAACTATTGCATTTCATTCACTCAAAGTCATAAGGTGAAACATAATATTTTATTCACTTAAAACAAGTTTGATACATAAAGGGAACATCAAAATATACAAAAAGTATAGAAATATAAATCATATAAAAACTATCCTAAGCATCATCCTCATCATATGAGGATCTAATCTCGATCGGTCTAATATCAGTGAAAGCATGAGATCGGGACCACATCAATCTAAGATCACGAAGATGAGTCCTGGTCGGTCTGGAAGGAGTACGATGACCACAACCTCTACATCGAATATAAGTCTTCCATCTAGCTGGAGCAAAAAAGGTAGAAGCTATGTCATCAGCAGGAACAGAGTTGATCAGAGTGACATACTCAACAGCTGTCGGATATGGTGTATGGTCAACAAAGGACCGGAATCAAGATGGTAGAAACTAGGTGTGTAGAAACCTAGCTCCCGAATAAGAGAAGATGTATACAATGATGGTGTATCAACTATAGGTGTATCAAAAATTGGTGTATCAGCTGAAGAAATGATAGGTGTATCAATGATAGGTGTATCAGCTAAAGAAATGATAGGTGTATCAACAATAGGGGAATCAATAACAGGTGAATCAAAAATAGGTGAAAGTATAGGAATGGCAGAATGATCAACAAATCTAGAATGTGGTGTTGATATGATAGGAGTCTAAAAGGATGAACTCGAAGGATCATGAATGGGACTCCTAAGTAAGTCAGCTGCTGTCTTCGGCACTGGCTTTGTCATCACATATGGAAAGTCAAATCTATCAGAGTCAATCTCGTCATCATCATCATCTCTGTCTGGTCCTAGAGCAGGTAGAACTGGAGCTGAATCTAGAACACTCCCAGAAGAGGGTCTAAATAGTGCAGACAATATAGTAGTGATGCCATCACTCAATCCTCGATGGCTCTCTCTTGTCTCTATAATGAAGCTGTCAAGTTGCTATCAAATAATCATAATATCCATCTTAATTCGACCAACTCTATCTATAAGACTCTCTTAAGCTCCTAGAATATTTGACTGTGCTGGCTGAGGCTGGGTAGCTAGCTCAGATTGAGGAGCAGGCTCTGGCTACGCTGCTGGCTCAGGCTGAATCTCAGGTAGATGTGCCTCTGAAGGTCCTGCCTCACCTGAATATATCTGCTCCTCCTCTACAGTGTCCTCTCTTTGTCATCGGCCTGTCCCGATACTCGACGACTCCATTAGCCTTTGACCAACTGATATCCCATCCAATGAAGTGATATGATGTCATAAACATTAGTGTGTAAAAGCATCTGGTAGGGCTCATCATCAAATATCACTCCATATGCTTTGAAGAGCAAGGTCAAGCCCATCCTGTAGGGCAAACATAGTCTTTGACCAATCGATGCCTCCATCATCTGATGTACCATAAGTACTGGAAGGCAAACTGGTGCATGTTGAACTAAGGAGACCATCACAAGTAGCTCTCTCTCTATGATGTAGTCAAAACATCTGGTCTTCGGTAGAAGAATCCGAGCAACAATATGATGCAATAACCTCATCTCAGCAAAAAGTCGGGATGCTGCAATAGTGGCTCTCTCAGGTAGAACATCTGACTCGAAAATGCACTAGAGTCCACTGAACCTATCCACTAAGCTATCAACAACAGATCCTATCAGGGGTATATCCTATACTCTGCTTAGAACCTTTGCAGTCACCGGGATATCTTTGCCACGAACCTATGCTATCCATCCATCACTGCCATGGGCTAAAGATCCGTAGAACTCTCGTATCAGGCCTGGGTAGAATCTCTCAGTCAACGAGCAAAATGAAGTCAAACCAGCATCTCTAAGCCACTAACCAATCCAAAAGTGCTGTTGGTCGATGAATCCAAAGTCTACACAGCATTCTCCGATAATTATCTTCGAACCCATGTGACTGGAAGCTGGAAAAAGTGGTTGAGCAGGTGGATCAGGTGCTCTAGCTTCATGTCTGGCTTTAGTCCTTCTCTCTTCTTCATGATTGGATGGCCTAGGGCGACGAACAACTTGTTTTCTAGGACCCATTCCACAAATTCATGGATTGAATAAGAAAGGAGAGGAAACCTAGGGTTTCTATGGTTCAAAATGGAAATGGAAGAGGGATTGTAGCAAAAACTGAACGAAGAACTATTCAAAATGGGAATTTGAGAGGGTTTTTGATGAAATTTGGAGGGAAACAGTGGTTAGAACAGTGCTAGGGCAAGTGTCGGCTCGAAATGGAAAGAAATGGGGAAGAAAACACTTCGTTTTCACCTTTATTCTCGGTCTGCAGTCATTCATGTGTTGACTCATGACACAGGGCCATGTGTCGACTCACGACACTCGACACATCAAGGTGTCGACACATACAAGTGTCGACACATGACTTAAAACCAAAAAAAAAGAAAATGAAGTGCAGAGCAAAATCACTAGGAATTCAATGACATTCAAGATGATTAAATGTAATTGATATAAAATTTGATCTTTTATGGGCCAAGGAGTAGAAAATCTTAATCAAAAGGATTAATGACCCCAAGTTCTCTTCTAATCATACTGAACCGATCTTCTTGGAGAGGCTTAGTCAAAATATCAGCTAATTGTAATTCAGTACAAACAAATTCAAGTACAACATTATTATTTTCAACATGATCTCTAATAAAATGATGCCTAATTTTAATATGTTTACTTCTAGAATGCTGAACAGGATTCTTAGTTAAGCAAATAGCACTAGTATTATCACATTTTATGGGTGTGCAAGATAAATTGATTCCAAAATCTTCAAGTTGTTGCTTAATCCATAAGATTTGATCACAACAACTTCCTGCTGCAATATACTCAGCCTCAACTGTGGATAGTGCAACTAAAGTTTGTTTCTTGCTAAACCAGGAGATTAAGTTAACTCCAAGAAATTGGCAAGTTCTACTAGTACTTTTTCTATCTAGTTTATATCCAGCAAAATCAGTATCAGAATATCCAATTAAATCAGCAGATGAGTCTCTAAAGTACCACAAGCTAATATAATTATACCAAATAAGTATCTAATAATATGCTTAATAGCCAACAGATGAGATTCCTTAAGCTCAGACTGATATCTAGCATACATGCATATACTGAACATTATATCTGGTCTACTGGCAGTCAAATACAATAAAGAGCCAATCATATCTCTATATAATTTTTGATCAGCAGATTTACCAAGCTCATCTTTATCAAGTTTACAAGAGGGGCTCATAGGTGTACTTATTGACTTAGTAGTCTCAATCCCAAACTTCTTTATGATTTTCCTTGTATACTTAGCTTTGTTGATGAAGATTCCATCTTTGATTTTCTTGATTTGGAGTCTGAGAAAGAAATTGAGTTCTTCCATCATGTTCATTTCGAACTCACCCTGCATTAGCTTAGCAAACTCTTGACAAAAAATCTCATTAGTAGCACTGAAAATAATATCATCAACATAGATTTACACTACTAATAAATCATCATTTTTCTTCTTCAGAAATAAAGTTTTATCAACATGGCCTCTAGAAAATTTATTTTTAATTAAAAATTTGCTGAGTCTTTCCTACCATGCTCGGGGTGCTTGCTTTAAACCATAAAGTACCTTGTGCAATTTGAAAACATAATTAGGATGTGTATGATTTTCAAATTCAGGTGGTTTTCAACAAAAACTATTTCTGCTATATAGCCATTTAGAAAATCACTTTTAACATCCATTTGAAATAATTTGAAATTCATAAAACATGCAAATTCTAAAGTAGTCTAATTGCCTCAAGTCTAGCAATAGGAGCAAAAGTTTCATCAAAATCAATTCCTTCCTCCTGATTGTAGCCTTTGACAACTAGCCTAGCTTTATTTCTAATAACAATTCCATTTTTATCTAACTTATTTCTAAACACCCATTTAGTACCAATAATAGAAACATTAGATGGTCTTTCTATTAATGTCCAAACATTATTTCTATCAAACTGAATTAGTTCATCCTACATAGCATTTATCTAGGTAGGGTCTTTTTCAGTATCTTTAAAATATTTAGGCTCTACTTAAGAAATTAAAAAAAATATAATCACATTCATTTCAAATTGAGGATCGAGTTCTTACTCTTTTTGATGGAACACCTAAGATTAATTCCATAGGATGTCCATGAGCATACCTCCACTCCTTAGATAGATCTTGGTACTTTGGTGTGGATTGTATGGCTTCACCTTTTTCATCTTGGTCTTGATTTTCTTCATTGTGTTGAGAGGGTTGATCATCCAATGTCAACTTTTGCAACTTATCAGCACCTGCACATGCATCAGAGGTATCCTCTTTTCTGGAGGATTTGTTAGTAGACTCTTCAAAAACTACATGTATAGACTCCTCTATAACTAGGATTCTTTTGTTAAAAATCTGTATGCCTTGCTTGATGTAGAGTATCATAGAAAGATACCTTTATCAGACTTGGCATCAAATTTTTCAAGATTGTCTTTAACATTATTCAAAATAAAATATTGACAACCAAAAACTCGAAAATACTTCAAAGTTAGTTTTCTTTGATTCCAAAGTTCATAAGTTTTTTTAAGATAGACCATATTAAAATATAATTTAAAATGTAACGTGCAGTATTAAATGCTTCAACCCAAAAATATCTTGGCAAATCATTTTTGCAAAGCATAGTGCATGCCATTTCTTCTAAAGTACAATTTTTTCTTTCTACTACCCCATTCTGCTGAGGTGTCCTAGGTGTAGAAAAATTATGTTTTATACCTTTTTCATTACAAAAACTTTCAAAATTTTGATTTTCAAATTCAGAACCATGATCACTTCGTATGTAAATAATAGAAGTACCTTTTTCATTTGAAACTTTTCAGTAAAACTTTACAAATGCAAAAAATGATTCATCTTTATAAGTAAGAAAGAAAACCTAAGTAAATCTTGAAAAATCATCCACTATAACCAATCCATATCTTTTACCTCCTAGGCTAGATGTTCTAATTGGTCCAAAGAGATTCATATGGAGTAGTTCTAATGGTCTACTAGTGATAACAAAATCTTTAGGTTTGAAAGAAGTTTTAACTTGTTTTCCAAATTGGCAAGCTTGATAAACTTTATCTTTTTCAAAAACTAGTTTTGGTAAATCTCTTACTAAATCCTTTTTACAAAGTTTTGAAAGTAAGTACATACTAGCATGTCCTAGTTTTCTATTTCAAAGCTAGCTAGTCTCATCTTTAGTAGAATTTATTACAACTAGGCATTCTTCATTAGGCAAGGGCAGATTATCTAAATCTACCAAATAAATATTACCATGCCTTTTTCCAATGAATTGTACTCCATTTTTATCAAGACTAGCAATCATGCAAAAAGATGATTTAAAAATAACTTGAAAACCTTTATCACAAAACTGACTAATACTTAAAAGATTATGCTTCTTATGCTTCAAACCTTCAACTAGAAGTACATTATTAATACATGTAGAAGGGGTGATGTGAACCTTATCGATGCCAATGATTTTTTCTTTACCATTATCTTCGAAGGTCACACTCCCTCCATTGATTACCTCAAGAGAGGTGAATTACTTCATATCTCCTGTCATGTACCTTGAGCAACTACTATCAAGATACCATAGTCTTTTGTTCTCCTTGGTTGCAAGACACACCTGTAAAACAAATCAAGTTTTGTTTTTAAGTACCCAAGCCAACTTGGTTCCTATAGGGTTAGTTCTTAAATTGGTTCCTTTTGGAACCCAAACTTTTCAAGAGTTATTAATTTTTCTCATATTACATTGAAAAGCTTTGTGTCCTTGTTTTTTGCATGAAAAGCATGTGATACTAGATGATGCAGGTACAAAAAAGTTTTTCAAATACTTTTCTTATCTTTGGGGTCATAACCTAATCCTGCTTTGTTAAAATTGGCTCTTTGGTTGTTTAAAAGAAGATTTAGTTTTTCTAAGCTAAAAGTAAACTTTTTAACAAAATATTTTATTTTTCAAGCTCATTTTTGTAATTTTTGTTTTCTAATTCCAAATCCTTGTTTTTCTTCAAAAGATCACCATTTGTAATGATAGTCTTAGGTCTTTGCAAAACATCGTTTTCCATGACTAAGGCCTTATTTTTCTTTTCCAAAACATCAAGTTTAGTTTTTAATTCACTAACTTCATTCAAAAGAGAATTGTTTTTATGAGAAAAACTATTTGCATGCTTTTTCAACTTATTATTTTCAGTTAAAATCAGTTTGTAATCATGCATTAATTCATCAAAATAAAATCTATTTCTGCATCAAAAGTTACCTCTTCCTGCTCTTGATGTGCCATGAGGCATAGGTTTGCAATTTTAGCTTGTTCTTCCTCTGAACTAGAGTCTTCACTATCACTCCAGGTCGCCATCATGGCTTTCTTCCTAAGCTTCTTTCTTGACTTCTTTAGAAGAGGGCAATCAAATTTATAGTGACCAGGTTTCTTGCACTTGAAGCATGTGGGTATTTCCTTCTCCTTTTCCTTTCCCTTCTCTTTAGTTGATTGAAACTTCTTCTTATAGGGAAACTTCCTTCTCTTCATGAACTTTCTGAATTTTCTAGCAAGGGGTACTTCTTCACTCTCTTCTCCTCCTTCTTCTTCAGATTTATCATTTGAGGATTCTTCTTGAACAATAGATTTGAATGCAATCCCCTTTTTCTTCTTGTCCATATCTATAGACTTTTGCTTTAGGTTGAGCTCAAAGTCATGAGCGATCCCACTGATTGCTCCAATGGTAGCTTGTCAACATCCTTAGCTTCTCGGATGGCAGTCATCTTTGGATTCTATGATGTTGGAAGTGACCTGAAAATTTTGTTGACAAGATCAGCATTAGACATTACTTTTACTAAACTTCTCATTCCATTTACAATATTTGTGAATCTTGTATACATATCAGTGATAGACTCATTTGGTTCCATTCGGAACATATCATATGTGTGCACTATCATGTTCACTTTTGTGTTCTTCACTTGATCGGTACCCTCATGGGTAACTTCAAGTGTGTCCCATATTTCTTTGGCAGATGTGCATATAGAAATCCTATTAAACTCACTAGGATCTAATACACAATAGAAAAGATTCATTACTTTCGCATTGATCTTGAATTGTTTAATATCATTTTCATCACAATCCTCTTCGAGCTTTGGGATGGAAACACTATTAACTACAATCGAAGGAATATGTGGACCTTTGTCAATAACCTTCCAGAAATTATAATCAATAGAGTGCATATATTTTCTCATCCTAGTTTTTTAATAAGTATAATTTGTTCCATTGAAATATGGAGGTCTATTTGAGTCTTGTCCCTCAACTTCGCTAGTACCAAAGGGGGCTGTCATAGATCTTTACTCAAGACAGTTAGTGTTGGCTTTGGCTCCTTAATTTTGATGATTAACAAAAGGTTGAGTATATGTTTGGACTAATGTTTCATTTCAAGATAAAGTTTCAGGACTTAGATTATTCAAAAAGAGTATCAAGAGTACAATGATGAAACCAAGCTTGCTTGATTTTGGAAAGAGCTTTTCTACTTTGAACAAGATCAAATTTCTCATATAGGACCTTATTATTAAGAAGCAATTGACAAAAGTAACAAAGGCTTAGAGAAACTCAAGCATGGAACGCACCTCTCCAGAGTTTCAGAATATTTCAGACCAGAGGTCAACACCCAGAGGTCGACACCTTGCCAAAGGTCGACCACCAGAGGTCGACTCATGAAGAAAAGAAAAGTTCAGCTAGGCCGGCACGGCAAAATTTCAGTGGCACGCTCCAGAGGTCGACCACCAGAGGTCGACACCTGTCCAGAGGTCGACACCAAAGGTCGACTCATCGCCTGAGAATTCAAACTGGGCAGAACTATGGTTTTCTGGATTTTTGCCTAAGATAAACTGGAGGTCGACTCATGAGGTCGACACTTGATCCAGAGGTCGACTCATGAGGTCGACTCATGGCATAACGGCTAGTTTTTCTAAACTTTTGATTTGATTTCTAACGATCATAAACGGCCATATTTTTGATTCTAACAGTCTTGTAGAGTTGTTTCAGCTTGAATGAGGTATTTAACCTCCACATAACTTCAAAAAAGACAAGGAGACAAAGTGAAAAAGAAGAGAGTGAAAGTACAAAGCCTTCAATCAATTCTAAGCCAAAAAGAGTGAGAAAACTAAGAGATTCCTTAGCCAAAAGCTTTCCATCTTTGAGGAATCCAACTTTCAAGTGTTTGGCATTTAGTGAGGTCCAAGATTCCAAGAGAAAGGCTTGAAGAGTCTCCATCAAGAGCTACATCGAATTACTTTTTGCTCAAAAGGAGTTTGTCTTGTTTTATTCATAGCATTCATATTCTTTTTGTCCTAGGCTAGTTTCAAGGGAATTTGAAACTAGTGTGAGGTTTGTTGGTGAGCCAATTGATAAAACCAACTAGGGTTGCTTGTAAGCCCGAAGCCAAAACAAGTGAGTGAGGTTTGTTGGTGAGCCAATTGATAAAACCAACTAGGGCTGCTTGTAAGCCCGAAGCCAAAACAAGTGTGTAAGGTTTTGACTTGTGAGCCTTGTAAAACAAGTTGACTGTAATCTAGAGAAGATTATAGTGGAAACTCCCAAGTAGAGCTTGGGGAGTGGATGTAGGTGCTAGGTGCACCGAACCACTATACTTCTTGTGTGTTTGCATTGCTTTACTCTCTATCTTCTTTTGCTCTTTAATTGTTGTTATCTTTCATTGCTTCCGTTGCACAATTACTTGAGCACTATCACTCTTCACCTTTGAACTTGATAGCATATATATTGCTTTAATTTTTAAAATACCCAATTCACCCCCCCTTTTGGGCACAATATCTAGGCAACAAGTGGTATCAGAGCACTGGTACTCTCTTGTAGGTCCAACGATCTTGAGTGAAAGATCATGGCCGCCCCAATTGGAATGGGTGTAGTTGATGGTCAAGCATCAAATCGCCCTCCTTTCTTTAATGGCACAAACTACACTTACTGGAAAACTTGTATGCGCATTTACTTACAAGCTGTAGATTATAATATATGGAGAGTAATTACTAAAGGGCCTCATCAGCCCACTCACTTGGTTAATGGCATTATCACCTCAAAATCTGAAGAAAAATGGGATGACATTGACATCAAACAAGCTGAGTTAAATGCTAAGGCGATGAATTTGCTATTCTGTGTACTTGACCCAAGTGAATTTAATAGAATATCAAATTGTATTTCCGCCAAAGAAATTTGGGATACACTTGAGGTTACCCATGAGGGTACACACCAAGTGAAGACCACAAAGGTGAACATGCTCATTCATACGTATGAGATGTTCAGGATGGAACCAACTGAAAGTATCAGTGAAATGTATACTAGATTTACCAATATAGTAAATGGTATGAGAAGTTTGGGAAAAATTATATCTAATGGTGAACTGGTTAACAAACTTCTCAGGTCTCTTTCGGCTTCATGGGATGCGAAAGTAACAGCCATAGAAGAAGCCAAGGATGTCAATACTCTACCTCTTGAGCAGCTTCTTGGATCACTGATGACTTACGAGCTTTCACTAAAGCAGAAGACAGTGGACAATGACAAGAAAAAGAAAGCCATATCCTTCAAGTCCACTACAAAGGAAGAGTTAAGTGATGAATCAGAAGAAGAAGCTGATGATGATGAGACAGCCCTCATTACAAGAAAATTCAAAAGATTCATGAGAAAGAAGAAGGGCTCTACAAGAAAAAGCCATAAAAAGGTGATCACAATAAAGATAAAGAGAAAGAAAAAGAAAGAGATCCACCCATCTGCTTCCAGTGCAAGAAGCCTGGACATTATAAAATGGATTGCCCTTTGCTTAAAAAGAGTCGAAGGATGTTGAGAAAGAAAGCCATGATGGCTACCTGGAGTGAGAGTGAGGACTCCAGTAGTGATGAAGAGCAGTAGGTACTCGCCAACCTGTGTTTTATGGCCAATGAAGATAATGAGATAAATTCTGAACCTGAAATTGAATTTACTTTTAATGAATTACATGATGCTTTTGATGATTTAGTTATGGAATATGAAAAATTAAAACTGAAAAATAAGAAATTAAGAAAGCTAAATCATGAGCTTACCAAAAATTCAGACAAGCTTTCAACTGAAATTGAAGACTTAATTCAAGAAAACAAGAAATTAACTGAACATGTAAAGACCTTGAAAAATGATAAGGACAATCTTTTAAAAGAAAATGATTCTTTGAAAAATAATAGAAGTTTTGAAACTAATGAGAAAATTGAAAAACAAAACAAAGAACTGTTGCTTCAAAACAAGAATTACAAAGAATAGTTAGAAAAAGTAAAACCTTTTGTAGAAACGTTTACTTATAGTTCAGAAAAATTAAGTATGCTTTTAAACAGTCAACATGCAGTTTTCAACAAAGCTGGACTTGGATTTAAGCCACAGAATCAGCAAAAACTTTACAAAAACTTTTTCATACCTGCATCTTCTAATATTACCTGCTATGCATGTGGTAAGTTAGGACATAAATCATATATTTGTAATAGAAGAAAATTAAATACCTTTGGAAAGATTTGGGTTCCAAAAGGAACCAATTTGACTAACCCTAAAGGACCCAAGATGACTTGGGTACCTAAAGTTTCAACTTGATCAATTTCTGCAGGTGTGTCTTGCAACCAAAAATAAAAGAAGAATGTGGTATTTGGACAGTGGTTGCTCAAGGCACATGACTGGGGATGTGAGGCAATTCTCATCACTAGTAGCTATAGATGGTGGAAACGTTACTTTTGGTGATAATGGAAAAGGCAAAATCGTCGGAATTGGTAAAATCCATGTCACCCCTAATGCTTATGTAGATAATGTATTATTTGTTGATGGCCTGAAGCATAATCTTTTCAGCATTAGTCAGTTTTGTGACAAAGGTTTTAAAGTAATTTTTGAATCATCTTTGTGCATGGTGTCTAGTCTAGATGTCGATGGCATCAAGTTCACTGGTCATAGGCATGAAAACATTTACATGGTTGATCTTGATGATCTAGCCATGGAAAGTGGTCAATGCCTAGTGGCTAGGAAAGCCAAGGCAAGTGAAACTAGTTGGCTTTGGCATCGTAGGTTAGGGCATGCTAGTATGCAGTTGATTTCAAAATTAAGCAAAAAGAATCTTGTAAAAGAATTGCCAAAACTCATATTTGAAAAAGATAAGATTTGTGCTGCATGTCAATTTGGAAAACAAACTAAATCTACTTTCAAACCTAAAGGAGTAGTATCTACTACTAGACCCCTTGAATTATTGCATATGGACTTCTTTGGACCAACCAGAACCACTAGTTTGGGAGGTAAAAAATATGGGCTAGTAATTGTAGATAATTACTCATGATTTACTTGGATAATGTTTTTAGCTCATAAAGATGAAGCATTTTCAGCTTTTGTTAAATTTCATAAAAGGGTTTCAAACGAAAAAGATCTCACTATTGTTTCTTTGCGTAGTGATCATGGAACTGAATTTGACAATCATGATTTTGAAACTTTTTGTAATGAAAATGGCATTAGTCATAATTTTTCTGCACCTAGGACACCTCAACAAAATGGGGTGGTAGAAAGAAAGAACAGGACTCTTGAAGAAATGGCACGTACAATGCTTTGCAAAAATGATTTACCTAGATATTTTTGGGCAGAAGCCATTAATACTTCCTGTTATATTTTAAATCATGTTTTAATTCGACCTATTTTGAAGAAAACACCATATGAGCTTTGGAAAAATCGAAAACCGAATCTTAAGTATTTTCGTGTATTTGGTTGCCGCTGTTTCATATTAAACAATGACAAAGACAATATCAGTAAATTTGATGCCAAGTCAGATGAGGGTATCTTCTTAGGATACTCTACTTCTAGCAAGACATACAGGGTCTTCAACAGAAGAACTCTTCTGGTTGAAGAATCAATTCATGTAGTGTTTGATTAATCTAACGAAAAATCTTCTAGAAAAGAAGATTTTATTGATGATGAAACAGGTACAAAGAAGCTTGAACAATTGACAATCAATGAAGATGAGCCCAAAGGAGATGATGATCAAGAAAATGAAGATCAAACTCAAGAGATCAATGCAACTTCACCAAAACCTTTACCTAAAGAGTGGAGGTATGCACACGGACACCCCAAAGAGCTAATTATTGGTGATCCGGCAAAGGGAGTAAGTACACGCTCTTCTATTAGAAATGTTTATGATTATTTAGCTTTTATATCTCAGATAGAGACTAAGTCAATTGAAGAAGCTGAAAAAGATTGTAACTGGATTAATGCTATGCAAGATGAACTAAATCAATTTAAAAGAAATAACGTTTGGACTTTAACTGAAAGATCCCCTAATGTTTCTGTAATTGGCACAAAATGGGTTTTCAGAAATAAACTTGATGAACATGGTATTGTAACTATAAACAAAGCTAGACTTGTTGCTAAAGGCTACAACCAGGAAGAAGGGATCGACTTTGATGAAACCTTTACTCCTGTTGCTAGGCTAGAAGCAATTAGACTTTTACTTGCTTTTGCTTGTTTTATGGATTTCAAGTTATTTCAAATGGATGTTAAAAGTGCTTTTTTAAATGGATTTATTGAAGAGGAAGTTTATGTTGAACAACCTCCTGGTTTTGAAAATCATGAATTTCCTAACCATGTTTTTAAATTGCATAAAGCATTGTATGGTTTAAAGCAAGCTCCTAGAGCTTGGTATGATAGATTAAGTTCATTTTTGATGAAGAATGATTTTTCTAGAGGTAATATAGATAATACATTGTTTTTGAAAAAGAAAAATGATGATCTCTTAGTAGTACAAATCTATGTAGATGATATTATTTTTGGTGCTACTAACGAATGTCTTTGTCAAGAATTTGCAAAGTTAATGCAGAGTGAGTTCGAGATGAGCATGATAGGAGAACTCAACTTCTTCCTCGGACTCCAAATTAAGCAAACCAAAGAGGGGATCTCCATCAACCAAGCCAAGTACACAAGGAAAATATTGAAAAAGTTTGGGATGGAGACTACCAAACCAATAGGTACCCTTATGAGCTCTTCATGTAAATTAGACAAAGATGAATGTGGTAAATCAGTAGACCAAAAATTATATAGAGGCATGATTGGTTCATTGCTATATCTAACTGCCAGTAGACCAGATATAATGTTTAGTGTTTGTATGTGTGCACGTTTTCAGTCTACTCCTAAAGAATCACATCTCTTAGCTGTAAAACGTATATTTAGATACTTATCTGGGTCAATTGAAATTGGTCTTTGGTACTCTAGAGAGTCATCATATGAATTGATTGCATATTCTGATGCTGATTTTGCTGGGTGTAAACTTTATCGTAAAAGTACTAGTGGAACTTGTCAATTCCTAGGAGTTAATTTGATTTCATGGAGCAGCAAGAAATAGAATTCGGTTGCTCTATCTATGGTGAAAGCCGAATATATAGCAGCTGAAAGCTATTGTGCTCAGATTCTATGGATCAAACAACAACTCGAGGACTTTGGCATCAAACTAACTAAGACACCCATAAGATGTGATAATACTAGTGCAATCAATTTAACGAAAAATCCTGTACAACATTCAAGAAGCAAACATATTGAAATAAGACATCACTTCATAACAGATCATGTTCAAAACTCTAATGTGTTGTTAGAATTTATTTATACTGATTATCAATTGGCTGATATATTCACAAAACCATTGAATGAAGATAGATTTTGTATGATCAGAAGAGAACTGGGAGTCATTGATCCTTTTGCTTGAAACTTTTCAATTTTCATTAAAATTCCTCAAAAATGATTTATAAATTCTCAAATATGTTTAAAGCTTATTTTTCTAAATTTTATCAATTTTTTAAATTTTATCGAATTTTATTTTGGCTAATTTATTTTTGGAGGTCGACACTTAAGTTTTTGGAGGTCGACACTTGAGGTCGACCCCGGAGATTTTTAGAGGTCGACACTTGAGGTCAACCCCTGAGAGTTTTTAGAGGTCGACACTTGAACGGAAATTTTGTTTTTAAAACCCGTCCGCAAGCCTTTTTTCTTCCATTTCCTTCATTTTCTCCTTCATGTGGTCCCCCTCCAATGCTCCTAAACCTCTAAACAATGGATTTCCAACCCTCTCCTTCATCTTTTTGGGTAATCCTCTCCTCTCCTCTTGTTTTCTTTTGAACCAAACCATTTTTTGACCGTGTTCTTGGTTTTGGACAACCGAAAGCTTTTGCCTCTATCTACCCTCAAATATTGGTTGTTTTTCAATTGAAATCACTTATTTCTTACCTCCGTTTCTTGCATTTCCTCCATTTACTCTCGATTTTCTACATTTTCACAAACCCTATCTTACCATTTCACCATTTCCTCTTTTACTCAACCCGTGAACCTCTCTTCTTCTCTCTTTTCTTGGTTCCTTTCCTCTTAGCTCTGCATTACCCTACTTCTCCCTAATTTACCCCTCTTCCATCCATATGGGTCCAAGAAAGCACTTGGCAGTAAGAAAAGGAGAATGGAACAAGGCCAAAGTAGCACTGAGCAATGAAGAAAGGTCAGACATGAACGTGAGCCGTCCCCTGAGCCACCTACACCAGTGCCAGCCAGTTTAGTTTAGAAGAGCATTGCGAGTGGGAGACGTGTAGATATACCTTGCTGGGATCAGCATCACTTTTTTATAGGAGATGTGCTGAGAGATGCAGGTCTGGTTCACTTCTGCACGATGACTGAGAGATTCTACCCAGACCTCATCAGGGAGTTCTATGCATCCATGGCCACTGATGGCATTGGATGGTCAGCTACTGTTCGTGGGATCGAGATTCCAGTGACACCAGAGGTCATCAGTCGTATTTGGAGGATTCCACTTCATGACACAGCTGCCACTTCTATCAGCGACAGAGAGCACGCCTTCAGATGTATCCTAGAGCGCGAGGATGTTAGCGGCATTTCCACAGTAGCCGCTAACCAGCTTTCACTGGAGATGAGAGTGCTGTATCACATCATCGCCCGTATCTTGATTCCGAAGAGCGGGTGGTTCGACTTTATCACTGAGCATGAGCTGGTGTTGATGGTGTCCCTGAGACAGCGGACTCCCATCAACCTTCCCAGGATCATGCTTCAGCAGATGGGTGAGGCAGCATCTCATAGGAGACTAGTTCAGCCATATGGCATGGGGCTGACACAGTTATTTAGAGAGTATGGAGTTTCATTTGATGGTATACCCTTCAGTCAGCTGCAGCATACTGATACATATGGAGAGAAATCCCTGCATAGGATGGGATTTCGACTGATTGGTGACTGTTGGGTGTGACGAGAGTCTGGCCAGGAGCCAGATGAGGAGGATGAGATCCGAGCAGCTGAGGCAGGGACTTCAGAGCCTACTGATCATGGTACACCTCCTCGTCCAGCACCAGAGTCAGAGACTGCGGAGCCAGAGCCATCACGCCACCACCCTCATCAGCTCCAGCACCTACTGCTACTGCTACACCACGGAGGACTACAGCGAGCATATCAGACTTTGAGCAGAGAGTGACTGATCACATTTCAGAGGTCCGGAAAGAGATTGCTGGTGTACGACAGGAGCTACATGATCTGCGGATCCACACAGATATGCACATTAGAGCTCTCTCAGCTAGTGTAGATGCAGGATTCCGATAGATCCTCAGCCTACTGAGATTAGCATTGCCACCAGGGACTGTAGATCCGACAGTGCCTCCTCCACATTCTGATGATGATGATGATGATGACTTTAGTGGATACAGTGACAGTGATGGAGATCAACCTGGAGCAGGTAGCTCTGATATTCCACCTACTGATCCGATTCCAGAGATTCCCCCTTCTGCTGATCCTCCTTCTACTGATCTTCCCAGTACTGATCCTCCAACTACAGATGTGCCAGTAGATACTGAGATTACTGAGTCACTTTTTGAGACTATTACAGGGATTCCGGATGATAGAGATGAGCATACAGAGACAGATATTGATGATCCCACTGCTTATGAGCTTGTCAGCAGGCACACTCCAGCTCAATCTACTCAGCATACTGATCCATCTACTCCTTCTGCTACTGCTTCTATTAGGACACTTATGGAGTCTTTTCCTCGGACCTATAGATCTCGTAGGACTACCCCTAGGTCTGGTCCCTCTTTGAGGACTTGGAGTCTCACTCATAGGACTCCAAAATCCTCATCTAGGATTTCGACTCCTATCTCTTTTGATATACCTTCTGATGAGGAGTAGCCTCATAGATTTACTTGATGTATGTTGTACTTGATGTATGTTGTACTTAGTTTGCTTTGTATGATCTGATGTATCAGTGTTTTGTGCTTACTATGTAAGCAATTTTGTAACTGAATACATTCATATATTTATCTATATTGTGATATTTTACTGTCTGATACCAGCTCTTAGCATTTATCCTTTTAAACCCTCAAGTTAGCACATTTTTGTTATATCGAATGCACAAATTGAGGGGGAGCATGTATTTTATGCAACTAAGTATTTCATTGCAATGGAACATAATTTGTTTTTATCTTTTACTACAAAGAATGCGCTTTTTGATTCTTGATAAAAAGGGGGAGTATAGTAAAGTTTGTAAAGTATATATGATAAAGTATGACTCTTTCAAAGTTTGTAAAGTATAAATGGTAAAGTATGACTCTTTCAAAGTTTGTAAAGTATATATGGTAAAGTATGACTCTTTCATAGAATAGAGTAAAGCTATTATGGTTCTTATCTTTTTGACTCATGAGAATGTTTTCACAAGAAGAAAGAAGTAAATGAAAAGTAAAATCTTTCATAGAGTATAGTAAAGCTATTATGGTTCTTAACCTTTTTGAATCATGAGAATGTTTTCACAAAAAAAAAAAAAAAAAAGATGAAAAGTAAAATTTTTATGATATACTCATGTATGTGAGATTTCTTTGAAAATTTTTATTATTGATATATTTTGCTTTTGGACTTAATTGCATATATACTCAAGGTTTTGTCATCATCAAAAACGGGGAAATTATTGGCTTTGGCTCCTTAATTTTGATGATTAACAAAAGGTTGAGTATATGTTTGGACTAATGTTTCATTTCAAGATAAAGTTTCAGGACTTAGGTTATTCAAAAAGAGTATCAAGAGTACAATGATGAAACCAAGCTTGCTTAATTTTGGAAAGAGCTTTTCTACTTTGAACAAGATCAAATTTCTCATATTGGACCTTATTATTAAGAAGCAATTGACAAAAGTAACAAAGGCTTAGAGAAACTCAAGCATGGCACGCACCTCTCCAGAGTTTCAGAACATTTCAGACCAGAGGTCGACCCCCAGAGGTCGACACCTTGCCAAAGGTCGACCACCAGAGGTCGACTCATGAAGAAAAGAAAAGTTCAGCTAGGCCGGCACGGCAAAATTTCAGTGGCACGCTCCAGAGGTCGACCACCAGAGGTCGACACCTGTCCAGAGGTCGACACCAAAGGTCGACTCATCGCCTGAGAATTCAAACTGGGCAGAACTATGGTTTTCTGGATTTTTGCCTAAGATAAACTGGAGGTCGACTCATGAGGTCGACACTTGATCCAGAGGTCGACTCATGAGGTCGACTCATGGCATAACGGCTAGTTTTTCTGAACTTTTGATTTGATTTCTAATGGCCATAAACGGCCATATTTTTGATTCTAACAGTCTTGTGGAGTTGTTTCAGCTTGAATGAGGTATTTAACCTCCACATAACTTCAAAAAAGACAAGGAGACAAAGTGAAAAAGAAGAGAGTGAAAGTACAAAGCCTTCAATCAATTCTAAGCCAAAAAGAGTGAGAAAACCAAGAGATTCCTTAGCCAAAAGCTTTCCATCTTTGAGGAATCCAACTTTCAAGTGTTTGGCATTTAGTGAGGTCCAAGATTCCAAGAGAAAGGCTTGAAGAGTCTCCATCAAGAGCTACATCGAATTACTTTTTGCTTAAAAGGAGTTTGTCTTGTTTTATTCATTGTATTCATATTCTTTTTGTCCTAGGCTAGTTTCAAGGGAATTTGAAACTAGTGTGAGGTTTGTTGGTGAGCCAATTGATAAAACCAACTAGGGTTGCTTGTAAGCCCGAAGCCAAAACAAGTGAGTGAGGTTTGTTGGTGAGCCAATTGATAAAACCAACTAGGGTTGCTTGTAAGCCCGAAGCCAAAACAAGTGTGTAAGGTTTTGACTTGTGAGCCTTGTAAAACAAGTTGACTGTAATCTAGAGAAGATTATAGTGGAAATTTCCAAGTGGAGCTTGGGGAGTGGATGTAGGTGCTAGGTGCACCGAACCACTATACTTCTTGTGTGTTTGCATTGCTTTACTCTCTATCTTCTTTTGCTCTTTAATTGTTGTTATCTTTCATTGCTTCCGTTGCACAATTACTTGAGCACTATCACTCTTCACCTTTGAACTTGATAGCACATATATTGCTTTAATTTATAAAATACCCAATTCACCCCCCCTCTTGGGCACCTTATCTGGGCAACAGTTAGACCTATAAATTGAGAACAGGGCTCTGATACTACTTGTTGCCCAGTAAGCAACCCAAGAGGGGGGGTGAATTGGGTCTCTAAAAATTTAAATGTAAGTATGTGCACCAATCCAATAATTAAACCTAGTACTATGAATGCAAGTGTAATGTTCTTTTAATAAGCAGTGGAAATATAAAAGCAATAATTAGAGAAGAGCAAATGAAAGAGACAAGTAACCATAAATACAAAGAAAATATAGTGGTTCGGTGCTATCCAATGCACCTACATCCACTCCCCAAGACCTACTTGGAAATTCACTATAATCTCAACTGATTATAGTCAATTAGTTTTCTGGGCTCACTAATCAAAACCCAACTTATTTTCATAAGGCTCACAAGTCAAAACCTCACTTGGTTTTCCGAGCTAACTAAGAACCTAAATGGTTTTAAGGCTAACCACCAACTTCCATTGGTTTTGCGGGCTAACCAAGAACCTAAATGATTTTCAAAGGCTCGCCAATAACCTCCTTGGTTTTTCAATAGGCTAACCAAAAACCTTTACAACAAATATAAGTTTGAAGTAAAGAAATAATGAAAGCTTTCTAATAAAAGTGAGTATCTCTTTGAAGCTTTGTTGTAGTGCTGCCTCCAACTTGATGAAGCCTCTTTTAATGCTTAAGAAGGTTGATCTTAAAAGCTCTTGAAGGCTCTTGAATGCTTGGAGACTTTCTTTTGGCTTGGAAGTAGTTGAGCTCAATGAATTGGAGTAAATGCTCTTTTTTCTTTTCTCTTGGTTATTCCTTTTTCATTCTCTCTATTTTTGATTTGATTTGAATCAATTAAATACCTTCCCAAGGCCTCAAACCGGTTTCTAGCCGTTAGACATGAAAAACTAGCCATTGGGAGCTAAGATGAGTGAGTTCTGTATTTGAAAAACTAGCCATTACTATTCCAAGAACTCTAAGTATCGACACTTCAAGCTATGAGTCGATACATGGGGTCGGCACTTGCACTCCATGAGTCGACACCTAGTTTAGATATCTTCAATGAAGCTTTCTGGAGTTTTTAGATGTGTCGACACTTCTTCTCATGAGTCGACACCTTGAGTCGATACTTAGCATCCATGTATCGACACTTCAGGCAAAACTTCAACTTCAGCAAGTTTTGTAACTCAAAAATCTCAGGCAATGAGTTGATCCATGTGTCGACACTTTGAATCGACACCAAACATTCATGTGTTGACACTTCAGCCATGCCATTGAAACTTTCTTTGCATACCAGCTTGAGTCAACACTTTCTCAGACATGTGTCGACACTTTGAGTCGACACTTCACTGAGATTTTTACAAAAATAACTGAACTTTTGCTGAAACAAAATTGTGTTGACTTCTTGTGTCCTTTCAAGCATTCTTCAACTACCAAAGTCCTCTTTGACAGATCTTCCATCCATATTTGGGACTTTTCAATTAATCAATCTTTTGTTAAGTTGATGAGCACCTTTTTCTATAAGAACATACTTCAAAGAAATCATTAATACTCAACTTATACTTAAGCATTTTGCTTATCATCAAAATTAATAATAGAGTCAACAGAAATGTCGAAAGTAAGGAAGTGTCAATTTGCCAAATTAAAGTTAGTCCGACATGCTAAAACATATTGGGAAGAAGTTGAGCATAAAAGTTATTATAGTGGGGATAAAATAATTACTTGGAGAGATATAAAGAGTAAACTGAGGGAAAAGTACCTAGGTAGATATTATGAGCAAAGACTTTTAGACCAATGGTACAGATTGAGACAAGATAATGCAACTGTATCTAAGTATATTACTAAATTCAATGAGTTTGTCGGGAGATGTAGCACGACCGAATCTGAGGCAAATATCATATCTAGATTTTGAGCTGGTCTACATAAGGACATCCAGTAAGAATTGTTTCAATGAAAAATTTACTACCTAAAAGAAGCTTTTCAAATTGCTAAGAAATTTGATACAAATCAGAAGGAACTCTTGATCAGTCGACCTAAGTCCAGCAGGAATAATACATCTAGACATAGGCCTACTTCTAGTCAGATTCCTTCAAACAAACCAACTCCTATTATCCCAGTAGTTTGTAAGGAAGAAATCCTTGAACCTATTGAAGAGCCAAAAGTAGAAATATATGAAGCTGAATCCAGTCTCATAAATGAATATAAAGAAGATAAAGAAGAGACTAAGCCCACTAAAAAATTAGAAAAAAAATATCCTGAACCTATTGAAGAATTTAAAGACAAAATAGAATCAAAGTCTTGTCCAAATGAAGGGCTAGAAAGAGAAGATCCTAAACCTGTTGAAGAACTTAACGAAGAAGTTTATGAAGCTAGGTCTAATCTTATGGATGCGTATGAACAAGAACAATTGCTTGAGGATAAAATAATTATCCAACTTAAAGAAATCAACAACGAGAATAATCAACTTGAAGAAAATGAAGTCCAGGAACAAAACTATGAAGAGCAATCCAAGGAGATAATAGAGGACCCGGAATTAATCAATATTGAGGATTTAGATCTAGAGATTAATAAAGGATCACCTAATAGGATATTGACCATCAAAGAAAATCTAGAACCAATTCCAAAAAATCAAACCCAAGAAATTGTGGAACCGTTAAAGGATTATTAATATGTATTCCCTGATAGTTTCCCTGAGCCTGATTCACCCTTCTGGAACATCCCCAATCCTAGTCCACCAAGCTGAGACATCCACCATACCATTGATCTAGCCCCAATAATATTCAACAGTTACTTTTGGAAGACATTATGGCATTTATTAGGCACCAAATTAAGATTCACTACCACCTACCTGAAGTTGTATGCCAGAGTCTTCAAAGCCATTTAGGGGAATATTGGAAATTAGAAACTTTTGTTTTCTAGTCTAATAATAAAATTTAGTCCATAGATAATAAAGTCCATTTGAGCTTGTTTTATTTTCGAAGTCATTTGTGTTTGTCTTTTGCCATTTTGTGTCATCTATGTTTATCTTTTAATATCATGATGTTATTTGACCTTTCCATGCATAAGTGTCCATGACTGCGAGAGTCATATGCATAGCATGATTAGCAAGAAAATCCATTTGAGCAATGAGATTTATAAGCATATGATTAACTCCTGTAAAAGAGCCAAAGAATTTCATGAAGGAGATTATGTCATGATTAGGCTCAAACCTGAATAGTTCCCACCAGGAATTATTAAAAAAATTACATGCTTGTGGTGCAGGTCCTTTCAAAGTAATAAAGAAGATTGGATCAAATGCTTATGTGCTAGATTTACCATCCGACATTGGTATCAGTTCCACTTTTAACATTTCAGATCTAGTAGAGTACAAGGAACCAACAATGATACCCAGTGAACCATTCGGGCCTGATTCTACCTTTGAGAGCGAGCCAACCCTTGAGTGTCCACCAGCCATATTTCCAAAGCAGGGAGATAGGATTGAGCGAATCCTAGATGATAAGATTATCACTACTTGAAACAAGGACTATCAACACTACTTGGTTCATTGGCAAGGACGACCTGATTCTGAAGACTCATGGATTACTTGAGAGGACCTACAAAGAATTGACCCCGACCTACTAGAGTATTACAAAAGTCAGAATGATTCCTACTCAATAGAGCCGAGCTCTTTCCACCCCGGAAGAACTAATGGGGATATCAACAAGAAGAAAACATTTTTAACTAATTCGTTTTAATTTTGCAACTAATATAGTCTACTAAAATTTAATAAGAGCCTTGGAATGAAGCCCACTAAGCCCATGAAGCCAACTCCACTTGAAGCACAAATCCATGAGCCAACTCATGAAATAAAGCCACCTTTTCTTAAGTCAGCTCAACCCAAGTCAAGCCCAACTTCCAACAAGCCATGACGCCACCCAAATCAAAACCCAAGCAAATCATGATGCCACCTTTTGAAGCCCATTTTTCCTTCACATGGGGGATGCATCATCAAGCATTCTTGGGGGAAAAGGATGGACACCACATCAAGCATTGTGAGGGAAGCAAACAACCACTTTCTACTCCCCTAACAAACCTCCAACCAACTTGACATGTGGGATGCCACATCACATGCCACCTAAGGTTCCACAACAGCAAATGGAAGCCATGTCATTGCCACCTAGGTGCCACATGTCAAGTTGTTACAACCTCCTACCCATAAATTGTTTCTAGTTACAACTGTGTAACCTAAGTTGTTAGATCTAACTAGAATAGTTAGCCTAACCTAACCCCTTCCCCCTCTCTCTCTTGGCCGACCTCTATGCCTATAAATAGGGCTCTAAGGCCTCTCTTGTAAGGCATTCCATGTTATGAAAATTTTGAGAATTAATGAAGTTTTTCTTCTTGTTGAGTTCCATCTTGTATTCTTGTGTGGAGTGAGTGAGTTCTCTTTATTTTGAGTGTTTGAATCTTTGTTTGAGAAGAGGGTGAGAGGCCCTTGAGTTTGTGTTTGAAGAGTGGATTGCCCTTGCAAAGAGTGAAGGGTGGGATGCCCTTTTGATTGATCCAAGATCAAGTTCCAAAGCTCCAAGCCATCGATCTATAGTCTTCTCCTTTCTTTCCTTGTTTCAATTCCAACCTCAATTCTCCTTCCACGCCTAGTCTTAGGTTTTGTTGTAGGTTCTCTCAGGTCCCCAAGTCAAGGATGAAGGTCTCCATGCCATGGATCAAGGCCAAGGTAAGTCTTAAAGTAGGGAGTGCTAATTTTTCCATCTAGTTCTCAATCCTTGAGTATTGAGAGCTTCCTTTCCACTAAAATATTTTAGCCATCATTGTTGGTAGGAAAACTCTTCCTAAGCTTCATTAGATCTGATCATTTGAAGGTTAAGTTATCCTAGTAGTGATGGTTTCCTTGCCATGAAGATCCTAATCTTTGTTTTAAACTAGATTTACATTATTGGTGTTATAACTTAGATCAACTAATTTTCTTATGAAAATTTTTTTCTTGGATTAATTTAGCCCATTTATTTGATAATTAATTGCTCAAGTTTGCTTACTAGTTAGCTTGCTAAAACTCTCCATCCATCATTTTATTTTTGTCCCACATCAGGAAGTCTAAGAATGAAAATCCTAAAAGTGATCTTGAAGAAAAAGTCTATAATAGCATATCTAGAATTAGTTGACAACTATGATAACTATGACATTATTAATATTACACCAAAGAAATAACTAGAAATAGAAGAAGATAGATGTATATTGAACTAATCTAAAGAGATTGAAGATGGGAACAAGACTGCTATTTTCCATACCCTTGTTAGTCAAGATGATAAAATCTACAAAGAAAATATCAATAATGGTTGCTGCATTAATGCCATCTCCCCTGATGATGTTTCACACATAGATTTAGTACCTATAGATCACTTGAATCCATATAATGTGGCCTGGATAAGTACTCCATCTATCCCTCATAAGCATAGGTGTCTATTGAACCATGTTTATCCCAAAGAGTGTTATGTTATGGTCCAAGTTCTTATGTTTTGAAGGCATTAATTACTTCCATGAGAATTTGTCTTGTATTCAGACCACAAGACCTTCAAGATTCTAGATTTATGGAATAATTTAAGTCCTAAACCTGAAAATTAGATTAAGTTCCTTCAGGCCTACACCTTTGTTATAAGGTATGAAGTAGACACCAAAGCTACTGAGTTATTCTCTTATAGAATGGATCTCTTATCGATAATAAGTATAAAAGTTTTATACTTTAATAATTAAAAAAAGTATGATGAATGCCCAAACTTAAAAAAATAAAAAAATAAAATATAAAATAAAAATAAATAATATTATTGTATATCTCATTATATATGTTAGAGTATCAGAGTCAGCATCATCCTTTGCCGAGCATGTTAGTAGTCTGCATAAAGAGAACAGTAATAAAATTAATATAAGTAATCGAATAAATTATTAGAAAATTCTCACCAACAAGTCAAAGATTTTACTAAGGATAATTATATCATGATTAGGGTCAGACTTGAGCAGTTTTCATCAGGAATCATTTGGAAGCTACATGATTGAGGAACAGGTCCATTCAAGATTTTAAAAAAAGTTGGACCTAATATATATATTAATGAACTACCATCTAGCTATGGGATTAATTCAACTTTCAATGTAATAGATCTAATTGAATATAAAGAACTAGCATTGATACCTAGTGATCTGATTGAGCCTGTACCATCCTTTGTGAGTGACCCTTTCCCTAGAATGTCCATAAGCCCAATGAGAGAGCATGGTGAGATCAATCACATCATGGATGAACAAATCAAGTTCACTAGGGATTGAGACTATCATGGCTATTTGGTTTCTTGGTGAAGCAAGTTGGAGTCATAGGATACCTGGATTGTCCAAGATTTTTAGAGCAATAAAGAGCTTGACTCAATGGAGTCGAGTTCTTCCCACTCTAGGAAAATGATGAGAACATCATCTAGTACGGATTTTGATGCACACCTAGTATTTTTTTGAGCAAATACATGTATTTATTTTTTATTTTACCTAGGTGTATTAGGATTGGGCTTATTTTTATTTTTATTATTTTGTTTCTAGCACATGCATAAATCTTAGAGCATGAAACTAGATTAGTTTAAAGTTTTTTAGATTAGTCTACTTATTTCAGATTAGTTTGAAGTTCTAGTATTTTGGTTGAGTTGGTCTCCAGATTATTGAGGACTAGAGTCTATTTAAAGAGATCTTGTAATCAGGAAAAAATAAATCAAGAAATTAAGAAAAAGACTTTGGAATTTCCCGACTCCTTCCTCCCCTGTATTCTCTTTCTCTTCCTATCTCTTCTTCTTCCTTCTCTTCTCTTTCTCCTCTCTTCTTCTTCCCCTACTTCTTCTCTCTTCCTGTTGCCTAGAAATGGAGTCCAAGAGGGGGGATAAATTGGGTCTTTAAAAAAATTTAAGCAATTATGTGCTGGTCTTGAAGTGTTTGTGAGAAATGGGATTAAACTCAAAGATATGTAGTGGATAACAATAAATTAAATGCAAAGAATAAAGTGAAAGAAATAAAAGGAGCAATCACAAATAAACACAAAGTTTTATAGAGGTTCGGTATACTCCAAGCACCTACGCCCACTCGCCAAGCTTCCCTTGGGAATTTCAATATAATCTCTTCAAAGATTACAGTCGACTTGTTTTCCAAGGCTCATAAGTCAAAACCTAAGTTGGTTATGTCACCTAGGCTCACCAACAACCTTTACAACTTGTTTTGTCTTCGAGCTCACAAGTTAAACTCTAGTTAGTTTTGTACCTTTGGCTTACCAACAACCTCAACAACCTACTTTCAAAAATCCTTGAAAGCTAGGTCAACAAGTATAAAGATAAATGTACAAGATAAAAGCACAATCAAACTCTCTTCTAGAGTAGAGTGTAGAAGCTTTGAGGCTCTTGTTGATTGCTTGATTTGACTTCTCTTTGGAATCTCTTCAAAGCCACTTTTGGAATGTTAAAATGAAAGAGGCTTGTAAGCTTTTTCAATGGAATCTCTCCTTTTTTGATTTTTGGAAGTAAAGTTCTTAAAATAATCTTTATCTTTGTATGTTCAATGGTATTCAATGCTTCATGAATGAGTTTGGTGAAGCTTAAATACTTCAAAAACTTTCAAAAAATGGTTTGAGACTGTTGGAGAATCAAAACTAGCCATTAGGAACTTGAAAAGATAAAATCTGCCTCTAAGAAAATAGAGCCGTTGAAGCTGTCAGAACTCGTGAGTCGACACTTGACTTCCATTTATTGACACTTGGTTCCCAGGTGTTGACACATGGTCCTGCAGGTGTCGATACTTGAATTTTATGTGTCGACACTTGAATATCATAAGTCGATACTTGACACAAAAAATACTCTAAATGGCATAGTTATGAATTTTCAAAAATCTTAGGCCTTGAGTCGACACTTGAATTTTAGGTGTCGATACTTGTGTTTTAGGTGTCGACACTTGAATTCCAGGTATCGACACTTGGAATGCCAGAGGAGAATTTTTGCATGCCAGATTCTGAAGTGTCGACACTTGGGGAGTCATGAGTCGACACTTGGTTCTGCAGTTTGCCAAAAGCATGTGCCATCCTCCCAAATTCACAAAGATCTTCAATCAAACTTCAATTCATCTTTTGTAAACCATGATTGATCAATTTTGAGACCTTTTTTAGATGAGAGGACTTCTTAAAACTTGAAAATTGCTCAACTTCATGATACTTTTATTTTGAGAATTTGAGGTGCCTGTATCCTAAAACTCATAACTATAATTGAAATATTAGTATAAAATATATACTCAACATTTTGTTAGTCATCAAAATCAAGGGCTAAAGCCAATAATCTCTCCCTTTTTGATGATGACAAAATCTTCAGTATATAAGCATTCAAGTTCAATTTTAGATATTGTATCCCATAAGCATGAACTTAAAAACTCACTCAACATAATTTTAATAGAGGAGAGGTACAGATTAAGTATTGAAGTTAAATTTTCTCTCCCCCTAAGTGAGTTGAGATACGAAACATTTCACAATTTAAGAAAATGCTTAATCTTAATGGTTATATATGTATCTTACTCCCCCTTTTTGTCAACATTAAATAATAAAGGGAGTAAACTCCCCCTGAATTGATGCATTAAGGCATAGAAATTTGGTTAGGGGCCATGATACAAGATTAGATTAGCAAAATTCAACAGGTATCAGAGCAAATGAACAAGGTAGGGAGTAACCAAGACTGATGAGAAAGTACAATACATAAATGATACAAGACTGATAAGCAAGTAAAGAACTAAAATGCAAGTTTGCATATATATAAGTTTTCAGTACAAAATTGCTGATACACTCAGCATACACTGAAACATGACATATAAACATGACAAGTACAACATCTGTGAGGCTACTCACAGATGATAACATAGATAACATAGATGATAACATGAAAACTAATACAAAAACATCAAACATTAGGATAAACATCTGTGAGGCTACTCCTTATCAGATGGAAGCTCAAAATAAATAGGAGCAGAGATCCTAGTCCTAGGAACAATGGATCTAGGGGTCTTCAAGATGCTATGTCTCCTAGTCCTAGCAGATGGTCCAAGATAAGGTACAACCCTAGAGGATTTAGTAGAAAGTAGAGGAAGTGTCTCAGCAGGAGTCGGAAAAATGGGTGCAGAAGCAAGCAGATCATCTGAAGGGTCAGCCAGAGGAACAACTGGAGTCTGGGTGTCTTAATTGACTATCTCATAATCACCTGCTCGATCATCGCTGTCACTGCCACCATCAACAACATCTGCACCACCACCATTGCCATCATGTCCATGACCATCATCACCAGGAAGAGTATCACCATGTCTATCATCCGGATGGTCATCATCATCTGCCGGAGGAGGAGGAGGTGGTCCTGATGACCTACAAGGTAACAGTGCTCTTAGCATCTCCTCAATACGTTCAAAACCTGCCTCTATCGTTCGACGGATCTCAGAATGCTGCTCAGCTATATGGGATCTAAGTCTCTCAATCTCTATACGGAGCTGAGTGGTCTGGACTCTCAGTCCGATCATCTCACTCCAGATCTCAGCAAACTGATGCCTAGCATGCTCCTCAAAAGATATGTTGGTAGCTGCATGAGGAGCGGCAGAAGGTGAAGTAGCTGGTGCAAGTGAAACACGCTTTAGCTCGGATGCTGGTGCTGATCTGGGAGGTGTATCAGAAGGCCCAGATGGCCCTGCCTCTACCTCACGAAACTCATCCTCCTCGTCTGGCTCCTGGAGAGACTGCCGGCACACCCATCTCTCTGACAGTCTCCTATATCCCATACGATGAAGGGAGCGCTCGTCATACACGTCTGTGTGCAGAATATCTTTGGAGGCTGCCCCCTCCAAAGGTACATCGTAAGCTCTAAACAGACGAATCAGTCCCATCCCATATAGAAGATAGTGTCGATGCTGGGTCACAGCATCTCTCATCTATGCCATCATTAAAGCAAAAAGATCTACAGCTATCCTCTGCATCAGGCACACCATCATCATCAGCTCCCTCTCAGTGATAAAATCAAAATGACCCATCTTTGGCAGCAAAATTCGGGCAATAAAGTGGTGTAGGAGGTGCATCTCAATAGATAACTGGTTCGCGATGACTGTGGCCACACCACAAACATCATCACACTCAAGTATACACCTGAAGGCCTCCTCTCTGTCCTCAATACACGAGGTAACGATCCCATGATGGGGAATCTCCCAGACTCTGCTAAGAATCTCCTCAGAAACTGGAATATGAATGCCTTTGACAGTGGAAATCCACATCAATTTGCTGCAATCTAGGCTCTCATAAAACTCTCAAATTAGGTGAGGATAATACTTCTCCTTCATAGTACAGAAGGAGATCAGTCTTGCGGACTCAAGAACCTGTCTAAGTCTGAAGCCCTCTTGATCGAAGAAATCGAGGTCTACTCGACGACCAGCAGCAATCATCTTGCCTGAAACTCTGTCTGCCGAAGGTGAAGGAGGGGGTGCTACTCTCTTTGTCTGCTGACCACTGTCATCCCTAACTTTTGTCCTCCTTTTGGATGTCCCTTGACTCATCCTTCTTTTAGAAACAACATGCTTCCTTGGTCCCATGACTACCAACTGAGGGAGGGAATGGAAGAGATGAAATGGATGAAATAAGGAACACCAGCAGTCCAAGCAAGATAGGAATGGATCAAAAAGAAGAGAGAACGATGGGAAGAGAAGAAAAATGCAAGGTCCGACCAAGAAGATGAACCAAGAGGGGAAGAAATGGAGAGAGGAGAGCACTGTGTCGAATCAATCTGTAGAAAATCCAACAAAGATCGATCCAAAGAGCAAAAACAACAAATGGGGATGAACTCGGTTCAAAAACAACAGTAAAATGAGAAAAACACAGTGAATCAATGGTTTAAAAAAGGGAAAGAGGAAAAAATGATCAGATTTCGAGGGATACAAGAGGAAAATCACTGTTCCATGGTCAAAGGAGAGTTTGGGGACTATTAGGGAACGAGAGAAAAAAAGAATAAAGAAAAGAAAAGGACCGGGTGATGCCCTAAAAAAGTAGGAAATCCGCTCAAGTGTCGACACTTAGGATATGTCAAGTGTCGACACTTGGTCAGGTGTCGACACTTCGCCAAAAGTCAAGTGTCGACACTTGGCTAAGAAATCTAAAAAAAAGTCTAATGAACTTTTCAAAAAAAAACAAGGAATCTCTAGTGAAAGATTTAGGACTAAGAGAATATGATTTTGAGCAATAAGAAATTCAGTATGAAAGGATTTGAAAGAGTTCTAAGAAAAGTGGTCTATGATACCTAACTCTCTTTTAATCATGCAAAATCTTTCTTCACTTAAGGGTTTGGTAAAAACATCAGCTAATTGATTATCAGTATAAACAAATTCAAGCATCACATTAGAGGTTTGCATATGATCTCTTATGAAGTGATGTCTTATTTTAATATGTTTGCTTCTTGAATGTTGTACAGGATTCTTAGTTAGATTGATTGTACTAGTATTGTCACATCTTATGGGTGTCTTAGTTAGTTTGATGCTAAAATCTTCGAGTTGTTGTTTGATCCATAGAATTTGAGCACAACAGCTTCCAGCTGCTATATATTCGGCTTCTACCATAGATAGAGCAACTGAATTCTGTTTCTTGCTACTCCATGAAATCAAATTGACTCCAAGAAACTGATAAGTTTTACTAGTACTTTTTCTATCGAGTTTACACCCAACAAAATTAGCATCAGAATAAGCAATCAATTCAAATAATAAATCTGTAGAGTACCAAAGACCAATATCTATGGTGCCAGATAGATATCTAAGTATGGTTTAATAGCCAAAAGATGAGACTCTTTAGGGGCAGACTGATATCTTGCACACATACAAACACTAAACATAATATCTGGTCTACTAGCAATTAGATATAATAATGAACCAATAATTTCTCTATATAACTTTTGGTCAACAGATTTACCTGATTCATCTTTGTCAAGCTTATAAGAGGAGCTCATAGGCATACCTAATGGCTTGGTATTCTCCATCCCAAATTTCTTTAATATTTCTTTCGTATACTTGGTTTGGTTAATGAAGATCCCCTCTTTTGTTTGCTTTATCTGGAGTCTGAGGAAGAAATTAAGCTCTCCCATCATGCTAATCTCGAACTCACCCTGCATTAACTTTGCAAATTCTTGACAAAGACATTCGTTAGTAGCATCGAATATGATATCATCTACATAAACTTGTACTATTAAGAGATCATCATTCTTCTCTTTCAAAAATAAAGTAGTGTCACATTACCTCTAGAAAAATCATTTTTAAGCAAGAAAGAGCTCAATCTATCATACCAAGCTCTTGGAGCTTGTTTCAAACCATACAAAGCTTTATGAAGTTTAAAAACATGATTTGGAAATTCATGATTTTTCAAAATCGATGGGTTATTCAACATAAACCTCTTCTTCGATAAAACCATTCAAAAAGGCACTTTTAATATCCATTTGAAATAATTTAAAATTCATAAAACATGCAAATGCCAATAAATAGCCTAATTACCTCAAGTCTAGCAACAGGAGCAAAGATTTCATCAAAATCAATCCCTTCCTCCTGATTGTATCCTTTGGCAACTAGCCTAGCTTTATATCTAGTAACTATTCCATTTTCATCAAGCTTATTTCTAAAAACCCATTTTGTGCCAATTATTGAAACATTAGTAGGTCTATCAACCAAAGTCCAAACATTATTTCTTCTAAATTGATTTAGTTTATCTTGCATAGCATTAATCCAATTACAACATTTTCAGCTTCTTCAATATATTTAGGTTCTACTTGAAAAACAAAAGCTAAATAATCACATACATTTCTAAGAGATGAATAAGTTTTATCCCTTTTGATGGATCACTAATAATAAGTTCTTTGGGGTGACCATGAGCATACCTCCATTCTTTAGATAGAGGGTTAGGTGTTGATGTGTTTTCACCTCCTTGTACTTGATCTCTTTCATTATTTTGATTGTCATCTTGCTCCTTGGTGGGTTCTTCATTGTTGTTCACTTCTTCATTTCTTTGGATACCTGTATCATCATCAATAATATCTTCTTTTCTAGAAGATTTTTGATTAGTCTCATCAAACACAACATGGATGGATTCTTCAACAACAAGTGTCTTTCTATTGAAGACCCTGTATGCCTTACTAGATGTAGAGTAACCTAAAAAGACACCCTCATCTGACTTGGCATCAAATTTGCTTAGATTATCCTTGCCATTGTTTAAAATGAAACAACGGCATCCAAAAATATGAAAATACTTAATTGAAGGTTTCCTACCTTTCCAAAGCTCAAAAGGAGTTTTCTTTAAAATAGGTTAGATTAAAACATGATTTAAAATATAGCAAGCAGTGTTTATAGCTTCCATCCAAAATTACCTAGGCAAATCATTTTCACAAAGCATGGTGCATGCCATTTCTTCAAGAGTTCTATTTTTTCTTTCTATCAATCCATTTTGTTGAGGTGTTCTAGGTACAGAAAAATTATGATGAATGCCATTTTTACTATAAAACTTTTCAAAATTATAGTTTTAAAATTCTATACCATGATCACTTCTTAAAGAAATAATTAAAATACCTTTTTCATTTGAAACTCTTTTATGAAATTTTATGAATGTAAAAAAAGTTTTATCTTTGTGAGCTAAGAACATGACCCATGTAAAACGTGAAAAATCATCTACAATAACTAGACCATACTTCTTACCTCCCAAACTAGATATTCTAGTTGGTCCAAAGAGGTCCATATGAAGTAATTCTAAGGGTCTAGATATAGAGACTACTCCTTTAGGTTTAAAAGATGATTTAGTTTGTTTTCAAGTTGGCAAGCACTATAAATCTTGTCCTTTTCAAAACTAAGTTTTCGCAAATCCTTTATTAAATCTTTTTTATAAAGTTTTGAAAGCAAATGCATACTAGTATGTTCTAGTCTACGATGCCAAAGCCAACTAGTTTCATTAATCTTGGCTTCCATTGCCACTGGGCATTGATCATTTTGAACATGAAGTCATCAAGGTCAACCATATAAATATTACCATGCCTATGACCAATAAACTTGATGTCATTGTCATCAAGACTAGAAACAATGCACATGGAAGATTCGAAAACAACTTTAAAATCTAAAATCTTTGTCACAAAACTAGCTAATGCTAAGTAAATTATGCTTTAAACCATCAACATATAAAATATTATCTATATAAGTAAAGGGGATGATATGGACTTTACCAATTCCAACAATCTTGCCCTTTCCATTATCACCAAATATCACATTACCACCACTTTGATACTTAAGTGAGGAGAACTGCTCCACATCTCCAGTCATGTGTCTTGAGCAACTGCTGTCGAGGTACCATAATATTCTTTTGTTGGTTGCAAGGCATACCTACATCAACAAATTAGGAGGAGACTTTAGTTCCCCAAGTCATCTTGGGTCCTTTAAGGTTAGTAGTAACGGTTCCTTTTGCAACCCAAACTTTTCTAACTTTATTCAATTTTCTTTTATTGCATAAGTATGATTTATGTCCTATATTGCCACAAGAATAACAGGTGATAGAAGATGAGGCAGGCACAAAGAAGTTCTTGAAAAACTTTTGTTATTTTTGAGTTTTGAAACACAATCTAGCTTTGTTGAAAATAGCTCTTTGATTATTCAAAAGCATATTGAGTTTTTCAGAACTGTAAGTAATTTTTTCAACAAATGGTTTCAATTTTTCAAGTTCATCTTTGTACTTCTTGTTTTCTTGCAAAAGCACTTCATCTTATTTAATAGAATTTACAGTTGTTGCAAAAGACTTTTTCTTTTTCAAATCTTCCTTTTCTTTTTCTAGAAGAATAATTTTATCATTTAACTTTCTGTTTTCTTGAAGCAAGCACTCATTTTCAATTAAATACTTATCATTTATTTTAATCAAATCCAGATTTTGCTTCTTTAGTTCTTTGTGCTTCAATTTAAGTTTTTGAAATTCAACTACAAGTTCATCAAAAACTTTATGCAATTCATCAAAAGTAAATTTTTTTTTAGGTTCAGACATTACCTCATCATTGTTGGCCATCAAGCAAAAATTTGCAACCTCTTGTTGCTCTTCATCGAAACTTGAGTCCTCGCTGTCAATCTAGGTTGCCATCATAGCTTTCTTTCTTAATCTCCTTCTGCTCTTCTTGAGTAAGGGGCAGTCCATCTTGAAGTGGCCAGGTTTCTTGCACTCAAAGCATGTGGGCTACTCCTTTTCTTGCTCTTTTTCTTTTTCTTTGCTAGACTTTTCCTTTCGAGGTTTCTTCTTGAAATTATATTTCTTCTTTCTCATAAACCTCCTAAACTTTCTTGCAATGAGAGCCATTTCATCTTCTTCATCTTCCTCATCGGAATCTTCACTTGATTCTTCTTTTGTAGTGGACATGAAGGTAATTACTTTCTTCTTCTTATCATAGTCCATAGTCTTTTATTTTAAGGAGAGCTCATAGGTCATTAATGAGCCCAACAACTATTCAAGAGGAAGTATATTTACATCTTTGGCTTCTTCTACAATGGTGACTTTAGCATCCCAAGAAACCGGAAGAGACCTGAAAAGTTTATTAACAAGTTCACCATTAGAAATAACATTTTCCAAGCTTCTCATGCCATTCACAATATTAGTGAATCTTGTATACATTTCACTAATAGATTCAGAAGGTTCTATTTTAAACATCTCATATATATGAATGAGTATGTTAACTTTGTGTAGTTTTCACTTGATGAGTATCCTCATGGGTAACTTCAAGTGTGTCCCATATTTCTTTTATGGAGAGATAATTTGAGTTTCTATTGAATTCGCTTGGATCCAAAGTGCAAAACAATAGATTCATAGCCTTTGCATTAAGCTCTATTTGCTTAATATCATTCTTATCCCAATCATCTTCCATTTTGGGAGTGGGAATGCCATTAATCAAGATAGTAGGCTAATAAGAGACTCTAACAATAGTCTTCCAAATGTTGTAGTCCATGGCTTGAATATAAATGCACATGCATGTCTTCCAGTATGTGTAATTTGTGCAATTAAACAAGGAGGAACGATTAGAGGCTTGACCTTCTACAACACCCATACCAATTGGGGCTGCCATGATCTTTCACTCAAGATTGTTGGACCTACAAGTAGAGTACCGGTGCTCTGATACCACTTGTTGCCTAGAAATGGAGCCCAAGAGGAGGCGTGAATTAGGTCTTTCAAAAAATTTAAGCAATTATGTGCTGGTCTTGAAGTGTTTGTGAGTAATGGGATTAAACTCAAAGATATGGAACGGATAATAGTAAATTAAATGCAAAGAATAAAGTGTAAGAAATAGAAGGAGCAATCACACACAAACACAAAGTTTTATAATGGTTTGGTGTGCTCCAAGCACCTACGTCCACTTCCCAAGCTTCCCTTGGGAATTTCATTATAATATCTTCAAATATTATAGCCGACTTGTTTTTTAAGGTTCACAAGTCAAAATCTAAGTTGGTTTTGTCATCTAGGCTCACCAACAACCTTTACAACTTGTTTTGTCTTCGGGCTCACAAGTTAAACCCTAGTTGGTTTTGTACCTTTGGCTCACCAACAACCTCAACAACCTACTTTCAAAAATCCTTGAAAGCTAGGTCAACAAAGTATAAAGATAAATGTACAAGATAAAAGCATAATCAAACTCTCTTCTAGAGTGGAATGTGAAAGCTTTGAGGCTTTTGTTGATTGCTTGATTTGACTTCTCTTTGGAAACTCTTCAAAGCCACTTTTGGAATGTTGAAATGAAAGGCTTGTAAGCTTTTTCAATGGAATCTCTTCTTTTTTGGCTTTTGGAAGTGAAGTTCTTGAAAGAATCTTTGTCTTTGTATGTTCAATGGTGTTCAATGCTTCATAAATGAGTTTGTTGAAGCTTAAATACTTCAAAAACTTTCAAAAATGGTTTGAGATCATTGGAGGATCAAAACTAGCCATTGGGAGCTTGAAAATATAAAATCTGCCTCTCAGAAAATAGAGCCGTTGAAGTTGTAAGAACCTGTGAGTCGATACTTGACTTCCAGGTGTCGACACTTGATCCTGCAGGTGTCGACACTTGAACCTCATGAATCGACACTTGACACAGAAAACACTCCAAATGTCATAATTCTGTATTTTCAAAAATCTTAGGCCTTGAGTCGACACTTGAATTTTAGGTATCAATACTCGTGTTTCAGGTGTCGACACTTAAATTCCAGGTGTCAACACTTTGAGAGTCATGAGTCGACACTTGGTTCTATAGTTTGTCAAAAGCATGTGCCATCCTCCCAAATTCATAAAGATCTTCAATCAAACTTTAATTCATCTTTTGTAAACTATGATTGATCAATTTTGAAGCCTTTTTTAGATGAGAAGACTTATTAAAATTGAAAATTGCTCAACTTCATGATACTTTTATTTTGAAAATTTGAGGTGCCTGTATCCTGAAACTTATAACTATAATTGAAACATTAGTATAAAATATGTACTCAACATTTTATTAGTCACCAAAATCAAGGGCTAAAGCCAACACTTCCCCTTCTTCTTCTCCCTATTATCCTAAGTGTTCTGAGAACCCACTTCCTCAAGCCTCTAATCGAGCCATTGTCAAGCCACCACGACCACCACCAGATGCCCCTTCCCTACAGGCTGACCTCCATCCACCACACCTCCCATCCACTGATCTCATCGAAGATCACCACCAGCTCCTCCTCCCTCCCATTCAGAGAGCACCATGGCTAACCCCCATCCTCCATCTATGAAAAGATCACCCGACCGAGCACCCCACACTGCTTGATCCCATGCCAGCCATATCATCTTCCCTGCTCGAGCCATTTGATCATCGTATGGCCTCCCCCTTCCTCCCATCTGGAAGCCTCATTGATGCACCAGTTCTGCTAAGCAGTCATGCCTCCAATCCCTAGAACATGGCCTCCATGCCATAACCCACCTTTGTGTGATCCATCCATGTGTTGACTGTGAACTCCTCCATCATCCCCGAACTCCCTCCATCGGCAATCTTCATCGTACACTTCCTGTCATTGCCTCCACTGACAAGCACTAGCCCTCTGGCCAAGAAAATTTTGCTGCCCGCCATCGAACCAGCCTTCCCCTATTTTTCCCCTCCATAGCATGAACATGAAAGTGCCCAACCCCCTCAGCATGAACATTAAAGCATAACCCCCAGCTTCCTACCGACTTCTTCTTTTTGGACTATCTAGGTGTTTTCCACTTGGGTTAGCTTGGAAAAATTGGATCTAATTTATTTGTCTAAACCCTCCACCATGACCACCGTTGACTCGTCAATCAACTCCTCTGAGCCAGCCAATCTTTTCTCCTCTAGTACCTTGTTCACACGATTGAGAGGTTATAGCTTAAACATGGTAATAGCACATCTTTCAGAGCAAATCCAGAAACCCTTGTCGATTTCTAAATTTAAGCTTAATTGAATCTTATTCCTATTTGGGATAATTTATTGATGGCAATTATCTTATGTTGGTATTCCAGGTTTGAAGGCTTTACCGAACTCACCATCTAACCAGGATCACAACTCGACTTGGTCAATGCCACCTCTTCCAAATTTGACCACAATCAAGTTTATGAGTACCCTTTCCATTTATTTTAAAAAATATATTTACTTGACATTAGTAGTAAGCAAAGCTCTTTGATTTTATTAGATTAATATATTAATTACATATACTGAGCCTAACATACGGGTAGTTTCTCAATTGCTTACGATCCTATTCTTAAGATCTAGAATTTTTTTAATTGATGCATGTAGTTATTTTAAAAAAAAATTGATTATAGCATAATCCCTTCCATAATCATAAAAAAAGTTGAAGTAGCTAATTTTGATTATAGTTTTAGTTTGCTGATAATTTTAAAAAAATCTACATTAGTCCCTCTTTTGCATCCCTAGATCAGGTCATCCCGCAGTAGCTATCTAAGAGCTTTTTTTATATTTTATAAAATAAATAGTCTTAAATCATATTTCTTTGAATCATACTCTCTTAAATCATGCATAAATAAGATAGTGGATAGTTTTATAGAGTTCATGGTCTATCAATAATATTTAATAGTAGAATAATTATGCAATCTTTTTTTATAACAAAAATATAAATTTCATAAATATGGAGTCATATTTCATAAACAAGTCATTAATATTAAAATAATCATTGAATCATTTTTTATAATAAATTATGAATTTCATAATATATATACTCAATCCTTATTTTAATTAAAGTATAGAATAATTTTTTATAAGAAAATAATCTATAATTTAGAAATAAGTAAGAAGTGTCAGGGTTACTTACCTCTTTTGCTCTTGTTGGCCAGACTGATAATCCAAGAGGGATGAATTAGATATTTAAAAATTAAAGCAAGTATGTGCCTTTCAAAACTCAATTAATGTGTGGTCCAAGTGTTGTGTTAAAGAAAGTGTACAAGTACTGAAATGTAAGAGAGTGAGATAGAAAGACAAGCAAATACACAAACATATCAAATTTATAGTGGTTTAAAGAATCCCAGCTCCTACATCCACTATCCAAGGACCTTTTGGAATTTTTACTATATTCTTACAAGAATATAGTTAGTTTGTTTTATACTCGGCTCACAAACTAAAATCTAAGTACAATATTTATTTTACGGGCTCACAAATAGGCCAATTGGTTTTTTGAGGTCAACCAACCAAAATCTAAACCCAAACCTTAGTTTTAGCTCCTTGTTGAAACAAACAACAACTTAAATTAAAAAAAATAGGGCAACAAAATAAACTCTCATAAGAGTGGATGGTTACTGATGAGTCTCCTCATATATATACTCTTTAAGTCTTCAAGGATTACTCTTCAATGCTTTCAAATATCCTTACTTGATGCTTCAAGAGAGGAGGTGGAAAGGATTAAAGCTTTTCTTGAGTTTTTAGGTAACAACTCTTGAGTTCTCTTATTTTCAATGATTAGAAGAACATTCTCTCAAGTGTGTTGCTTTTTTTGACTTTAATCCAAGAAAGTATACCTCTCCAACTATTTTCAATTGGTTCTCAATCATTTCTTGCTATTTGGAGATGTTAGGAAGTAAAGTATGGCCATTAGAAACATTGAAAATCAAATTCTGCAAGTTTTGGAACTAGTTACTTTTGCTTTTCATGGAATGAGAGTCAACTCGCTTAAGGGGAGTTGGCTCTAATCAGTATTACCCAGAAATTCAGATTTCTATTATCCTAAGAGAGAAGGCTCACTGGATAGGAGTTAGTTCTTCTGAATTATCTCCAAAAGCATACTTTTTATTATTTTTGAGAGAGAAGGCTCATCTAAAAACTTACTTTTCTATTTAACCTATGAGAGAAGGCTCACTTGAAAGGAGTTGGCTCATTTCATAGTGTTTAGAAAATAGTTTTCTATCATCCTATGAGAGTTAGCTCTAATATCAGGAGTTGGCTCTCTTAAGCAATGCCAAACCTGCATGCCGTGCTGGCGTGTCGTACCATTATGCAGGAGTTGGCTCTTTCTAAAGGAGTCGGCTCTTTTAGATTTTATGAAAACTTTAATATATCCTTACAACTAAATGCAAGATGCCTCTTAACATATTTTAATGAGCTCTCCAATAAATTTAAATATATTTAATTACAATAAAGGGTTCTCTTTATTATTCTGATGATACAAAAGCTCTTATAAGAAATATTACCATGATACATACATCTTTACAATGATTCTTGAGAGCTGACTTAATATCTTATTGGCTTTCAACCAATTCTAATGACCTATAATAATTTCAATTGATGGTTGTTCATTAGAAAGCTTTTTGAAAAAATATTCTTAAATATTTAAAATATATTATTATAGTATTAATGCTTCAATATTTTGTAATCATCAAAATCATTTCTAAGATCAACAATCTCTTCCTTTTTGATGAAGACAAAATACTAGGCATGGAGATTAAAAGCTTTATTATATAAGAAAATGTGTCATAGCAATATACATCTATATAGAAACTTTATAGTATAATGTATCAGAGTTATAAACATATCCAAGTGTTAAAGTATTAGTAAAGTTCTTTATAGAATGTGTCAAATTTTAAAATTTTTATGATATCATTCAAAAATGAATTTGAAAAAGTATCAGTACTTTTGAAATTATACAAATTAGAGTTTATGTTTGATATATCATAAAATATTGCAGCATACCAAGTTTGTATCAAAGTTTGGAAAAATGTATCAAAGCTTAGATGAGATATATCAGAATTGTTGAAATATATAGTAGGAAGGGAAATAAGGGTGCTATTAGAACTTATAACAATGCTCCCCCTTTAAATCTCAATCATATATGTATAGATATAATTCTTGCTCTCCCCCTTACTCTTATACATTTCATGAATTCAAGTACATGTTTCTTCTTCTAATCTCATCTTTACTCTTCTCATTCACTCTTTTCCTAATCTCGCTCTTCTCCTAATTTTCCATGCACATTAACTCTTCTACCCCATTTTGTCACTAGCAAAGAAAATAAAAGGAGTAGATATGAGAAAAAGAGACAACAATACAAAGTAACACATAAGTTTTCATATAATATAGCATTCAGAATGGTTCAATGATACAAAATTTGATACATCATATGTATCAAGAACAACATTCAACATAAAAATACCAAATGTTCACTACAATAAAACATAGATATGAAGATACAAGAACTGATATACTAATATCTAGTCACTATCACTCTCCTCCGGGATGTTGATAGTGAAAGGTGCATATGTCCTAGTAGAGGGAATAGGTGATGGACCGGTTGAACTACATGTTCGAAAAGCTGGTTCTATCCTAAGTGGGGGAGGAAATCTTGTGCCAAGTCTAATTGTGCCACTAAAGGATGGCCTAGGTATAGATGCTGGTCTAGGTGAAGGTTGTGGTGCTGGTCTGGATCCCTAACAAGATGATGGACCAAACATAGATCTAGATATAATGAAGCCCTATAAAACACTACCTAGCTCGGACTCGATATTGATGCAGAATGGAAGCTCTGATACCAAAAATGATGTAGAACAGAAACAAAGAAGCGTATGCGAAAGTAAATTAAAATTAATTCTTTTTTTTTTTATATATTTCAGAAATTGGCTTTGACTCAAAGTAAAGCTAAACTAAGTTGATGGAAACTAGGTAAGGATTGAAAGCACAATTTAGAAGAAGCTAAATTATCAGAGTAGTTCAGAAGTAACGGATCGCTGGGGGTTGAGAAACTCCCAGACCTAGGGTTTCGCTCTAAACTTTCAACAGGACAGAAATAAAGAGAAGAGACGGTTTACCAACCAGACAGTGATCTTCACAGAATTTGGATGGAAGAACTCTCTCGAGCAGATTGTTGGATCCTCGGAGTCGGCAATCTTTGCAATGGATCCTCCAATACTGGTCTCGTGGCTAGGTCGGCTTCTCCTGGACACAAGATCTGGGAAGAAGAAAAACAAGTGATGGATTCAGAGACTCGGGGAAGGATTTACCAGTTCGAAGAACTTGAAGGCTGATGTCGCTGAGATCCGGATTCTCTTGAAGGCTGATTCGACTCCCTCTGGAAAGAGCTTTGGATCTGAAGTATCCGGACTATAGCTGGATACTGGTGGTCGGCCTGAACTTGGAGAGAATGGCCATGAGAGGTGGGATATGCTAGGGCTTGGTGGAAAGAGAAGGGTGATGGGCGGCTAGGGTTTGGGAGTGAAGTGGCTAACCTAGGATTTGGGTTTTGGAGATCTCACACCTCCTCAAGGTTCCTAGGGAACCCGGATTTACTCCCTCACGGAGCTCAACACCTGGATGCAAGTGCGGAAGAGAGAAAACATAAAGTTTGCTCACAAAAAAATTTGGTTTCATTCATTTTTTTTTTAAAACTTACAAGAGGGGTTTAATTTATAGGGCTTTACAAGGGAGTAGGGTTTTACATCTTCCCATGTGGGACTAAAGGAGGGGATCTACAAATCAGGATAATCCATACACATATGGTCGGCCAAGGTACCAAAAAAATTTGATTTGGGTTATAAAAGGCAGGTAGATGGCGCCTCCTTGCTTGGGTCTTCAAGAGAGGATTTCTTTCCTTCCATGGATCAACTCTTTTGGACTCCTCCTTTTCTTCCTCCCTAAGTCAAGGCCCTTCCCATCTTTGTTTTGGACATTTTTGGCAGGTAGTGGGGGTGTCTCCTAGTATCTCTCCATGAATCAAGGATTTTCCCTTCATGGTTTGGCTCCTTTGGACACCTCCTAGTCTTGCTCTACAAGTTTAGGCTTCTTCCTTTCATGGCTTTGAAACTTTAGGAAACTTTTGGGTGCCTCCTTGATTTTCTCCCCAAGACATGCTCTCTTCCCTTTTATAACTTGGGTTTTTATGGAACAATGTGGGGCACCTCCTTGATCCTCTCTTCAAGAAAAATTCTTGCCATCCTGGCTTGGGTTTATCTGGAAAGAAGTTGGCTCCTCCTTGGATTGAGGTATCTTGATGGATTTCTCCCCTAAGTGGCGCATGAAAGAAGGGACCTGCTTTCTTGTGGTGTGGGGACCAAGGCACACTGGATGGAGATGTGGCGCCTCCTGGACTCTGGCGTGTGGTTGGGAGTGTGGCGCCCACTTGCTTGGTCCTGGGAGAAAATGTGGCACCTTGGAGAAGACCTAGACCACTACTAGGACTTGTATTGAGTTAACATGACTCAACAAAATTTAAATTGTAGGGAAATACAGACTCAAAATAAAATTGAGTTGACCAAGTCAACCCTTATTACAAAACCAGAAAACCCTAATTCTTCGAGCAATGTCAAACAGAGATCCAGATGGAGCCCTGAAGTCTTCTTCTGAGTCTGGTGCCCGCACCAATTCTCCCGGGGTGGGAGGAACTCGACCCTGTCGAGTATGGATCAAGCTGGCTCTGGTATCTCTCCAAGAGGTCTGGGTCCAATTCTTGTAATTCTTCTCGGGAGATCCAAGAGTTATCAGAATCTGGCCTTCCTTGCCAGCAGACCAGGTATCTTTGGTATCCTCGATTACGAATAGAGATAACCTGATCATCCAGGATCTTTTCAATCTGCTCTTTCCTCACAGGCCAGTTTGTTGGTGGACACACAGGGTTGGGTTCACTCTCAAGAGCAAGATTAGGCTCAAAAAGGCTCACTGGGAATCACAGTTGGCTCTCTATACTCTACCAGGTCTGTAATGTTGAAAGTGGAGCTAATGCCTTGTTCTGAAGGCAACTCGAGCACATAGGCATTGGACCCTACTCTCTTCACCACTCTAAATGGTCCAGCTCCTCTAGCATGTAACTTTCTAACAGTTCCAGGAGGAAACCGTTCAGGCCTTAACCTAATCATTACATAGTCTCCCTTAACAAAAGTTTTGACTCGCCTTTGAGAATCAGCCAACTTCTTATAAGTTTCATTACTTAAATTTATTTTGGCATGAATTTCTTTATGCAAGTCCTTTACATGCTATGCAAGTGCATCAAGAGACTTGTGTGTGTGGACTAATAGTGAAATCAGATCAAGTGGTGTGTGAGGCTTGTATCCATGAACAATTTCAAAGGGACTCTAGCCTATAGACCTATTGATCGAAACATTATATGCAAATTTAGTCCTGGACAAAATACAAATCCCAATTCCTGGTGCTCTCAATCAAACCAAAATCAGAGCCAAAGCCTAGTAAAGGGTCAAGAAAAACTAAACTAGACTGACGACGCATTCCTAAAGAATGGACTTTATTCCAAAGGAACCCTAGGTCTAAACCTAACAAACTAAGGCTCTCTAGGTTTGACCTTGGATCGGAGGAGGGCATGCAGAGCATGAAAACTTATTATGGATGCCTAGTAGGTGCCATAAGGTCTTCCAGAAGTAGGTGGCAAACCTAATAGGTTCTAAGAAGTCTTGCAACCTAGAGACCTCAGTAAAGTGTAATCCCATAGCTCTAGAAACATGAGAAGATTCAGGGAAGGGTAGGAAATAAGAATCAGAGTTTTGAGGTGGCTTATCAGAAACAAGAAACAAACCTTGGTTATTCAGGATGACCTTAAAATGAGGACATTGTTCTATAGGTGCACTCATCCAAACCTCATGATTTGCTCTAGGAGGGTCTACAAGTGCAAGTTCTAGGGTAGGCTGGGTGCTCCTAGAAGGTGGAAGGTTATCAGGAAGGTCTTTGGAATATTTATCTAAAAAGTCCTCTAAGCTACTGTCTTTTTCTTGTTCTTGGACCTTCTCAATGGGCAATTCTTGTGAACCCCTTCCTTCTTCACACTTCTCTACCAGATTTGACTCAGGGGTGTCTTCTTTGGATTCCTCAATGAGTTCAGAGGTATTCTCACTTAAACTCTCATTGGGTGCAATTTCGTCTTCCTGAACTTCCTCAAAAGGGTCTTCTCTTAGGGTTAGCTCCTGAATTCCTTGAGTGGCAGGGGTCCCCTCAATAACCCCATCAAGTAGGAGTTGGTTAATTGAATTATCGGGAGAGATATCCTCAAATTCTTCTTCTTCGTATTCATCTATCAAACTTATGTCAGGCTCATATATTTCTTCCTCAATCTCACTGAAAGGTTCTAATCTATTCTCCTTTGATTCCTCTTTAAGTACGACTCTGGTCAGGTCAACTAATTTTGGGATGGCCATGCCCAACTCCGTCTCAGTGTTATCCTTCTGGTCAAGAGGTGACACAAGTGGGAATTGACAAATAAAAGTCTGGTTCACTACGGGTGTCGGATCAATCAGAACTTGACTCAAGTTGGTAGAGGTTGGCTTTAAGTCCAAAGTACTTGATTGGTTATATCTTAAAGACCACTCATAGTCTTGGGCTTCTTGGTAGGCTCGGTCTAACTTATTGGTCTTTTCAAGGCATAGCTTCCTATAAATGTCTGGGTGTAACCCAACCCTAAACCTCGATGTGATCTGAGCTTCGGTCTTAATGGTATTGCATTTCATGTCATACCACTGAAAGTCCTCAATATATTTAGACACAGGCCTATTACCTTGTTGCAATTGGTACCATTGATCTAAAAGTCTTTTCTCATAGGATCTACCTAGGTACCTATCTCTCAACTTACTTCTCATATCTCTCCAAGTATATATTTCCTCTTTTCTTTGATAACACTCATGCTCAATAGCATACCAATGCGACCTAGCATGTTTGGTGAACTTGGTTTTGGCCAACCTAACTTGTCCTAATTCCGATATGTTAGTGCACTCAAAATATCGATCCATTTGTTCTTCCCACTTAATATATGTCTCTTGTCTTCCATCAAAAGTGGGTGCATAAGGTTCGGTGTTCCTAACAGGTCCCTTTTCTGAGTCAACCAAGTATGGATATAGGCTCCTAGGGTTATGCTCGGGATCACGGTATAAGGTCCTCCTAGGCTCCTGGCATGGGTGAGGTTGGGGCCTATTAAATTTTGGATCAGGAGTCCAATTTTGATGTCTACGTTTCTCAAGTCCCTGGGTTCCGTCTCTAAACTGGGCAAAACCCTCATTCATATCCTGACTCAATTTGGTCATACTTTTGGTAAGAGTTCTAATCATGGCCTCTAAATCAGGTTGGGTTTGACCAGGTTGGTAGGGTACTTCATTCCGGGTGGACATGATGATGCAAGCAAGCACACCAAATGAGACTCGACTGAAACGACTACGGGCTAACGAGACCTAGAGCCCAAACTAGATGCCCAATCAGAGTGGCAAGCTAGCCTGTAGTAACTCGGGACTCAGCCAGGCAGGTGTAAGGGGAGTGTTAGGTCCATAATTGCCAATCCTAGACACCAATCAGAGATTGGCCAGGTAGGCGAACCAGCACACAAGCCCTTCAGGATAGAATCCCTGAACCACCATTCTAGACACTGAGTACAAAGCACACACAGAGTAACTAGACAAACTGACTCAACATTAGCCTAGACCCGACTTGTTGGTGTCCCTAGCCCACTAGGGCAAATTAGGTCTAATCAATTTTAGATTAAAGGCTTAGGTTCGAATGAAGGGGTGGTGGTTTTGGGCTAAGGAGAGGTTATCAACTCCTCCCCTTATCTTAGATGCTCAAATGCCCTTAAGGTGAGTTAAGAGATGAACACTCAAAAAAAATAATTGGATTGCAGAACACAAAAACAGAGTTGCAGTAATTTAATTCTCAGAAATCACACGGAAACCAATAAATCATGAGAAAATTATAAAAATTAGTTTCAATTACAATGGCTCCAGCAAAATAAAAATCACTAAATTTGGAGTTACCTGAAGTGAGAAATAATTCCTGCAACAGGGAAATTACGGGCTGAAAACAGAGCACTTCCCCATTTACAATTTCTGCTATGAAGTTGTAACCCAACGGATCCCCTACATGCCCTAGGAACATCCCATGGAATGGGAAGAGGAGGTTTGCACCTCGCTTCGTTCCTAGGACCGGACGTCCTGGGGAGTCTACTTCGAGCAGACAAAGTAAAAAGAGAGGGACTCAAACAAGCAATCAAACAGAAACCCTAGACAGGGCTCTGATACCAAAATGATGCAGAACGAAAGCTCTGATACCAAAAATGATGCAGAATGAAAACAAAGAAGCATATGCAAAAGTAAATTAAAATTAATTCTTTTTTTTTTTTATTTCAGAAATTGGCTTTGACTCAAAGTAAAGCTAAACTAAGTTGATAGAAACTAGGTAAGGATTGAAAGCACAATTTAGAAGAAGCTAAATTATCAGAGTAGTTCAGAAGTAACGGATCGCTGGGGGTTGAGAAACTCCCAGACCTAGGGTTTCGCTCTAAACTTTCAACAGGACAGAAATAAAGAGAAGAGCCGGTTTACCAACCAGACAGTGATCTTCACAGAATTTGGATGGAAGAACTCTCTCGAGCAGATTGTTGGATCCTCGGAGTCGGCAATCTTTGCAATGGATCCTCCAATACTGGTCTCGTGGCTGGGTCGGCTTCTCCTGGATACAAGATCTGGGAAGAAGAAAAACAAGTGATGGATTCAGAGACTCGGGAAAGGATTTACCAGTTCGAAGAACTTGAAGGCTGATGTCGCTGAGATCCGGATTCTCTTGAAGGCTGATTCGACTCCCTCTGGAAAGAGCTTTGGATCTGAAGTATCCAGACTATAGCTGGATGCTGGTGGTCGGCCTGGACTTGGAGAGAATGGCCGTGAGAGGTGGGATATGCTAGGGCTTGGTGGAAAGAGAAGGGTGATGGGCGGCTAGGGTTTGGGAGTGAAGTGGCTAACCTAGGGTTTGGGTTTTGGAGATCTCACACCTCCTCAAGGTTCCTGGGGAACACGGATTTACTCCCTCACGGAGATCAATACCTGGATGCAAGTGCGGAAGAGAGAAAACATAAAGTTTGCTCACAAAAAAATTTGGTTTCATTCATCTTTTTTTTTTAAACTTACAAGAGGGGTTTAATTTATAGGGCTTTACAAGGGAGTAGGGTTTTACATCTTCCCATGTGGGACTAAAGGAGGGGATCTACAAATCAGGATAATCCATACACATATGGTCGGCCAAGGTACCAAAAAAATTTGATTTGGGTTATAAAAGGCAGGTAGATGGCGCCTCCTTGCTTGGGTCTTCAAGAGAGGATTTCTTTCCTTCCATGGATCAACTCTTTTGGACTCCTCCTTTTCTTCCTCCCTAAGTCAAGGCCCTTCCCATCTTTGTTTTGGACATTTTTGGCAGGTAGTGGGGGTGTCTCCTAGTATCTCTCCATGAATCAAGGATTTTCCCTTCATGGTTTGGCTCTTTTGGACACCTCCTAGTCTTGCTCCACAAGTTTAGGCTTCTTCCTTTCATGGCTTTGGAACTTTAGGAAACTTTTGGGTGCCTCCTTGATTTTCTCCCCAAGACATGCTCTCTTCCCTTTTATAACTTGGGTTTTTATGGAACATTGTGAGGCACCTCCTTGATCCTCTCTTCAAGAAAAATTCTTGCCATCCTGGCTTGGGTTTATCTGGAAAGAAGTTGGCTCCTCCTTGGATTAAGGTATCTTGATGGATTTCTCCCCTAAGTGACGCATGAAAGAAGGGACCTGCTTTCTTGTGGTGTGGGGACCAAGGCATACTGGATGGAGATGTGGCGCCTCCTGGACTCTGGTGTGTGGTTGGGAGTGTGGCGCCCACTTGCTTGGTCCTGGGAGAAAATGTGGCACCTTGGAGAAGACCTAGACCACTACTAGGACTTGTATTGAGTTAACATGACTCAACAAAATTTAAATTGTAGGGAAATACAGACTCAAAATAAAATTAAGTTGACCAAGTCAACCCTTATTACAAAACCAGAAAACCCTAATTCTTCGGGCAATGTCAATCAGAGATCCAGATGGAGCCCTGAAGTCTTCTTCTGAGTCTGGTGCCCGCACCAGATATGATGGATGCCCTACTGAATAGATAGGATGGTCTCTGCCTACTTTCATGCAAACTGATCAGCTACTCCTCGTATATGTCCAAAATCTATCCTCAAATATGACAAATCGAACTAATACTCATCCTGTGTTCTTTGTTGCTACTCAACTACATCCATCTGAAGTGTGAGCTCTCTCAAGTCTCCTGTAAACTCCTAATAGGACCTGGAGATACTCTGATGGCTCTGAGTAAACTCCAATCAAAGGTCTCCAATCATGAAAGTGACTCTCCCAATTAAGGTCTCCGAAAACTGAGTAAACTGCTTTAAAGTGATCCCAGTGGTAGTTGGTGCAGCAGGTGGTGCAGAAGGTCCTACAGTAAGAGTAGTAGTAGTCGGCTCGGTAGGTGGAGTCCTCATACTAGAAGGCTATCCAAAGGTCTCACCAATAGAGGGTCTAACAACAATAGGAGCCTCAGCCTCATCATCATCATCACTATCATCCTTCTCATCACCATCATCACAATCATCATCATCACCATCTCCAGGAGTAGCAAAGTCATCATTTAAAGAATCAAATCTTGCTGGCCTCTAACCCGAGAGTCTTTTCACCCACCTTCCATCAATCTTTTGATAGCCCATGCGCTAAAGTGATCTCTCACGATACCTATCAGTATGCAGTAACTTCTTGGCATCCTTGCCAGAACAATCAACTCCGAACTCCTAAAATACAAGAGTAAATACCATCCCATGAGGAAGAAAAAATCCCCCTATCTTTAGAAAGAATGCATAAAAGTAATGTCTCTTTTAGTTACCCAATCTAATCTCCCTATCTTTGGAAAGAAAATATGGCTAACAATTTTATGCAACAATCTCATATCTAAGGACAGCTAATTAGCTTGCAGATTCCTGATGCTCCTAACATCCCTTCTTTCTAAAACTGATCTTAGTCCATCAATTTTCTTTTCCAAAGTCAAGTAACACCTTCCTTCTTTTGGCATTTCTAGTAACCGGCTTAATCTAGTTTCATCTAACATAATCAACTAGTTTTTAACAATAGAATTAATGGAGTCATGTCTTATCCTCATTTTCAAAGAATATTCTAACCAAGGTAGGATAAATTGGTACCTCAAGAGAACAAAGCCTTTTCTATCCTTGTCTCTTAATACAATCTCCTATCCAAAGATCTTCTTTTTCCAGGAAGTCAAAATATACTCTTTTACTTATGGTAATGAGTCAATTAGCCATCGAAATGGCCATATTAGGTCAAGCTAGTGGAGTTGTAGGGGCTGGCTCATCATTGCTTCACTTAGCTTATTGCTCGGCCAAAGTAGAGTCTGTGGTTCTCCTTCTTTTGTAAGTAAAAGCATTCCTTGGTCTCATTTTACTTGGATTCACTCGAATTTAGGGTTCAAGCAGTCCCTTTAGGGTTTCTACAGTATTGGAGGGTAAAAGATAGGAGTTTAATTCAGTTAAGCAGTAAAGTGAAAAAAGTAACCTAGCTTTTTAATATATTTAAAAAATAGAATTTTGACTTTCACATCGGCTCGCTCATGCTTAGGTTTGCTTGAGTTGGCTCGAGCAAAACTTCAGTTTTTGGATCTAAAATGTTGAAAAATAAATTCTTAGAAACTAAAATGTATGAAATAAGGTTGCACTATGCTTAAAAAGCTAGGGTTTAGCTCTATAATCTTTTCCTCAATTTTTGAGAATTTCTAGTTAAACTTTTTAAAATGGATCATAAAGTCCTAATTCACCTCTATTCATTAAAAATCTATCCTCACTAAGTGGCTTAGTGAATATATCTACTAATTATTTTCAATACAAATAAATTCTAGTTCAATGTCTCCATTTTGTAGATAATCCCTAATAAAATGATGTTTAATTTTTATATGCTTTGTCCTTGAGTGCTAAATAGGGTTTTTAATCAAATTAATAATACTAGTGTTATCACATCTAATTGAATTTTTAGTTTGCTTAATACCAAAGTCTTTTAGTTATTGCTTAATCCAAAGTACTTGCGCCAACAACTCCTTGTAGTTACATATTCTATCTCAGTAATGGATAGTGCTACAGAGTTTTATTTCTTACTGTGCCATGAGATTAAGTTTAATTCTAGAAATTGGCATATTTCACTAGTACACTTTCTATCAATTTTATAACTACCATAATTAGCATCAGAATATCCAATTAAGTCTAATGATAAATACTGAGAATATCATAATCCTAGATTAGATGTTCCTTTGAGATATCTTATAATTTTTTTCACAGCAAGTATATGTAATTTTTTTGTATTAGATTAAAATCTAGAACATGTACACTAAATAGTATGTTAGGTTTACTAGCAGTCAAGTATAGCAATGATCTAATCATACTTTGATATAGCTTTTGATCAATACTATTACCTTCATTATCTTTATTAAGTTTAAAGGTTAGGCTCATTGGTGTGCTGATTTTTTTAGTGGATTCAATCCCAAACTTCTTTAATAGTTTCTTAATGTACTCGGTTTGGTTGATGAAGATCCCTTCCTTTATTTATTTAATTTAAAGTCCAATGAAGAATGTTAGCTTATCCATCATACTTATTTTAAATTCATCCTGTATAAGTTCAGCAAATTCTTGATAAAAATCTTCATTAGTTGCACCAAAGATTATATTATCCATATAAATCTGTACAACTAATATTTCATCATTTTTTATAATGAATAGTATTGTATTAACACTATCTCTTGTAAAGCTATTTTTAAATAGAAATTTACTTAATCTTTCATACCAAGCTCTAGGTACTTATTTTAAACCATACAAGTCATTGTTCAATTAGAAAATATGATTAGGCATATTATGACTTCCAAATCTGGGAGGGTTGCTTTATAAAATCTTTTTTAGAAATATATTCATTTAGAAAAGTACTTTTGAAATAATTTGAAATTCATATGACAAGCAAAAGTAAGTAAAATGCTTATGGCCTTTAATCTTGCTATGGGTATATATGTTTCATCAAAATCTATTCCCTCTTCTTGATTATACCTTTTGGCCACCAGTCATACTTTGTCTCTAACTATGTTACTTTTTTCATCTAATTTGTTTCTAAATATTCATTTAGTACCTTGATAGGATGTTATTTAGGTCTGCTAATTAAGGTCCAAACATTATTGCTCTCAAATTGGTTCAACTCCTCTTGCATTGCTATAATCCAATTTTGATCCTTTTTAGCTTCCTTTATGCAATTGGTTCAATTTGAAAAATAAATATAGGGTAATCAAAAGTGTCTCTAAATAAAAACCTAGTTCTAATACCTTATGAGGAATCTCCTATAATTAAGTCCTTAGAATAATAATGTATATACCTCCATTTCTTAGACAAATCACTACTCTTTGCTTAGATTTTTCTTCTCTTCTTCAATTTGTTTGTCTTTTAGGCTTAAGTCTTTCATTCCTTCATTTAATGTACCTGCATCATTGTCTATGCTCTCTTCCTTTCTAGAAGGTGAAGGGTTAACTTCATCAAAAATGATATGAAGAGACTCTTCTACAGTCAGGGTTCTTTTATTGAAAACTTTATAGGCTTTACTTGAAGTAAAAAAACCAAGAAATATACCTTGATCAAATTTTATATTAAATTTTCTAATGTTATGTTTACTATTATTTAAGATAAATCATTTACAACTAAATATATGAAAACAACTTATGTTAGGCTTTCTATCATTCCAAAGCTCATAGGGGTTTTTCTTTAGAATAGGTATGATAAGAACATGGCTAAGAATGTAAAATACAATATTCATAGCTTCAGTCCAAAAGTACTTTAGAAGATTGTCTTCATATAATACGTTTGGGCTATCTCTTCTAATGTTCTATTCTTTCTTTCCACAATACCATTTTGTTGTAGTATTCTTGGAGCTGAGAAATTATGATCAATACCATATTCTTTATAAAATTTTTCAAAATATTGGTTTTCAGATTCCGTACCATGATCACTTCTGATTGAAATAATTAAAAGATTTTTTTGATTTGAAATATTTCTATAGAATTTTTGAAAAATAGTGAATACCCCACTTTGTATACCAAAAATAATATCCAAGTAAATCTAGAAGAGTCATCTACTATCACAAGTCCATATTTCTTACCTCCTAGGTTTGTGGTCTTAGTTAGTCCAAATAAGTCCATGTATAGTAGTTCTAAGGGTCTAGATGTTGAAATAATATTTTTAGATCTAAAACTTTCTCTAGTTTATTTACCAAATTGATAAGCATCACATACATGGTCATTTTTAAAGTTCAGTTTAGGCAAACCTTTGACTAAGTTTTTAGAGATCAATTTAGATAATGTAAGTATGCTAGCATGTCCAAGTCTTCTATGCCAAAGCCAACTAGTTTCTTTGATCTTAGTATTCATAGCCACTAGACTTGTACTACTTTTTATGACTAGATTATTTAAGTCTACCATATACATATTTCCAATTTTATATCCTACAAACTTAAAGCTTGAATCAAAACAACTAGTAACAATACACATTGATGATTCAAACAAAACTTTGAAGCCTTTGTCACATAATTAGCTAATACTTAATAGATTATACTTCAATTTATCTACTAGTAGTACATTTTCAATAAATATTGAAGGGATGTTTTGATCTTACGAATTTCAATGATTCTCCCCTTACCATATTTCCAATGGTTACAATATCTCCTTCTTTTATTTCTAGGATGAAGAATTATTTCTTATCACCCATTATATGCCTTGAACAATCACTATTCAATATTAGGTTCATTGCATATCTTATCTTCTAAAGTCATCAAGCATAAGTTGGGTAATTTTGTTTGCTCTTCCTCTTTATTAAAGCTTGACTCATCATTGTCACTCAATGTAGCAACCATAGCTTTCTTCTTTATCTTCTTGTAACTATTTTTCAACATAGGACAGTTCGATCAATAATGCCCCAGTTTTTTATATTCATAACAAATGGTCTGTTAATCCTTGTCCTTGTCCTTATCTTTTTCCTTACTTGACTCTCCCTTTGCCAAGTGTCTCCTTCTATACTTCAATCTACCTTTGTCCATAAATCTCCTAAACCTTCTCATCACAAGGGATATATCCTCATCTCATAACTCTTCTTTGGATGAGGGGCTTTCTTCTTCTTCTTTCTTCTCTTCGGCTACTACCTTAAGAGCTATTATTTTTTTCTTTTTTTCTTCCTCTTTATTACGACGCTTCATGTTTAATTCATAGGTTATTAGGGATCCAAGAAGCTCTTCCAAAGGTAAGTTATTGAGGTCCTTTGCTTCCTGAATAGTAGTGACCTTAGATCCCACTTGTTCGACAATGATTGAAGAATTTTATCCACCAAGTCACTGTTAGAGTAAGTCCTGCCAAGATTTTTGAGAATGTTAATAATATTAGTAAACCTTGTAAACATTTCAAAAATGGTCTCAGTGGGTTCTATTTTGAACATTTCATAATTATCCATGAGCAGGTTAATTTCTGAATTCTTAACTTGATTTGTGCCTTTGTATGTGACTTGAAGTCTATCCCAAATTTTTTTTATAGAATTGCAAGTGGAAATCTTGTTAAACTCAATTGGATCTGGTGCATAATACAAAATGTTCATGGCCTTTGTATTTAGCTTAGCCATTTTCATGTTATGATTATCCTATTCATTTTTTGATTTTGGAACATCAATGCCATCAACTTTTTTTGTGGATGTGTGAGCACCTTTAATGATTACTCTCTATAACTAAAAGTCTATGGCCTAAAAATAGTCTCATTCTAGCTTTCCAATAAGTGTAATATGTGCCATTGAAAAGTGGAGGTCTATCGCTAGATTGACCTTCGACTAGAAAAGTGCTCATAGAGTTGCCATGATCTTTTCTCCTAATTATTGAATTAGTGGCATTGAGACATGGCTCTAATATCACTTGTTATCCAGATTAACAATCTAAGAAGGGGATGAATTAGGTTTTTGAAAATTAAAGTAAGTATGTGTGGTGCGGCACCAAGGCCAAAAGAAATTGACAGGTCGAACCCACATCCCTGTGGATCACCTGTGAATAAAGCCCTAAGCCCAAACCCCAGATCGCTTGTAAATATTTATTTTAAATTCTATTATTTTAGCTTAGTTGGGTTTAGCCCTAAACCCCAATTTCAATTGGGTCATAAATTATGTTATAATGGTCCAGTGTTATTTAGCCCTTTTTACCAACTTTAATTGGATTTTGTATTTACAAGCCTAATTAAGTATGCTATGGTTCAATTATGAATTGGTTATGCCTTTTGATCAATTTGATCAAGTTGGGCTATTAGTTATTTAGTTGGTTGGGTCTTGTAATTGTTAGTTGAGTCCCATAATACAAGAGAGGACCCAATTAAAGACCCCATGTGACACCATGTGCCAACCCAAGTCAACCCATTCTTGGTGCCACATGCAACCACCTCTTGGCACCACCTCTTCAAGTTTTGGACATCACTTGCTACATCATCGGGACAACATCACATGCCATGTCACTTACCTTGGTCGGCCACATGAAGATGTTGAGTTGTCGACACTTGTTTTTAAGAGAAGTAAAAGAGAAAGAGTCCAACCATATTGGCACCATTCCCTCCTTATTTTGTCACCAAATCCAAAGAAGAAGTCGGCCAAGAATCCATCTCAAAGGGACGCCCATCAAGGAGAAGTTCAAGAGAATTTTTTATTTCAAGAGACCAAGGTTATCAATTTTTAAGAATGAAAGATTTCAAAAACTCAAGAATCCCACAAGAACTCTTGAGTTTTTCTTATCCAAATTGAAGAGTCCACTATCTTGCAAGAACCCTCATCATCAAAACTCTAGAGTCCACCTCTCATGGCCATTCAAGAAAAAATCTTGGTCACTCATCATCACACATCATCCATCCACATTTTGGCACCCCAAATGAATGAAAATCTCATGTTATCGCCCACTTTGAGGAAGCTAATCTCAAGTTGTCGCCCAAGCTGGTTGAAGCCCAAGGAGAGCTCAAAGACATGAGTCCAAGATGCCCAAGAAGAAATTCCAAGGAGTTGTTGCCCAAGAAAAACCAATACACGACTTTGTAACCCACACTTCTCATGTTGGTAGTCTATAAATACCACCATCAATCCCTCTTATAAATTAAACTATTATTCATGACATGAAGGAGAGATTATGCCATTCCTTTGCTGTGTTAAGCATCGCAGGGTGTGAGGCCCTAATTCCTTTGTTCTTCGGAGCATCGCGGGGTATGAGGCCCTATTTATCTTATTTATCCCACCATCAGAAACCCTAGCCGCCACTTCCATCTTCTTTCCCTTCTAACTTTTTTCCTTTCTATTTTTATTCTTCCTTCCATGGGTTTAACCTGACTCTTGTGAGCATTTGTGACTGATTGCAGGTGATTGAGATCGAAAGTGACGATGTTCTTTGCCTTGGAACCAGTTGAGCTGAAGATCGGAGCCCGAAGATCGAAATCTGGAAGTCCTGCCGCAAGATCCTAGAGAGTCCAATCAGATCTACAACAAAAGAGTTACAATCTTTGTTAGTAAAAAAATAAAAACCTTCTCTACTCTTTATTTTATGATCCTTTGAGAAGTAGAACCCTAGTTTAAGGTAATTTCTTAATCACCAGATCCTTCTTTCCTACCTAGATTTGTTAGTTCGATATTGCGAGCATATACAAGTTGACTAGTCTTGTTTATTTTAATTACTTTGAGTCTTTAACCTAAAATAATCCAAAAAATTAATCTCAATTAATTAATTTAATATTTAGGAATTTAGTTTTTGCATATTGTCCCGCATCAATATGCCTTTCAAAACTCAAGTGATGTATGGCCGAAGTGTTATGTTAAAAAAAGTATACAAGTGCTGAAATGTAAGAGAGTGAGATAGAAAGAGACAAGCAAATAAACAAACATAAAAAACTTATAATGGCTCGGAGTAATCCTAGCTCTTACGTCCACTATCTAAGGACCTCTTAGGAGTTTTACTATATTCTCATAAGAATATAGCTAGTTTTTTTACACCGAGCTCACAAACTAAAATCCAAGTATAATGTTTGTTTTATGGACTCACAAACAATCCGATTGGTTTCCAAGGTTAACTAATCAAATCCCAAATCCAATTTTTAGTTTTATCTCCTTGCTAAAACAAACAACAACTCAAATCAGTAAAACATGGCAATAAAATAAACTCTCAAAAGAGTGGATGGTTGTCGATGAAGCTTCTCTTATAGACTTTTTAAGTTTTCAGGGATTGCTCTTCAATGCTCTCTAATATCTTTACTTAATACTTCAAGAGAGTAGGTGGAAAGGAGTAAAGCATCTCTTGAGTTTTTAGGCAATAGCTCTTGAGTTCTCTTATTTTCAATGATTGAAAGAATATTTTCTCAAGCATGTTGCTTCCTTTGACTTTAATCAAAGAATTTATACCTCTCCAAGTGCTTTTCAATTGATTCTCAATCATTTCTAGCCATTTGGAGATGTTTAGAAGTGAAATATGGCCATTAGAAATCTTAGGAATCGAATTCTGCAAGTTTTGAAACTAGTCATTATTGTTGCTTTACATGGGATGAGAGTCGGCTCGCCTGAAGGGAGTCGACTCTAATCAGCAGTGCCTAGAAATTCAAGTTTCTATCATCCTGAGAGAGATGCTTATTGAACAGGAATTGGCACTTCTGAATTATCTCCAAAAGCATACTTTCTATTATTTTTGAGAAAGAAGGCTCTTATCTGGGAGAAGGCTCATATGAAAACTCATTTTTCTATTCAACTTGTGAGAGAAGGCTCACCTGAAGGGAGTCGGCTCATTTCCATAGTATTTTGAAAATAGCTTTCTATCATCTTATGAGAGTCAGCTCTATTCTCAAGAGTCAACTCTCTTAAGCAATCCCAAACTTGCATGCCATGCAGTGTGCCATGCCATTCTACAGGAGTCAGCTCTTTTCAAAGGAGTTGATTCTTTCAATTTTTACAGAAACTTTTATATAACCTTACAACTAGATATAAGATCCCTCCCACTATATTTTAATGATCTCTCTAATAACTTTAAACATATTTAATTATAATAAAGAGCTCTCTACTCTTCCTATGATACAAAAGCTCTCATAAGAAATTTTACCATGATACATATATCTTTGTAATAATTATTGAGAGCTGACTTAACATCTTAATGGCTCTCAACCAATTCTAATGATTATTATAATTTTAATTAATGGTTATCAATTGAAAATCTTTCTACAAAAATATTCTTAAATATTTGAAAAGTAGTAGTATAGTATTCATGCTTCAATATTTTATAATCATCAAAATTATTTTCATGGTCAATAGCTTGAAATCTTCAAAGTTTAACTATATCCGATTCATCCAAATCTATTTAATACCACTAAAATTCATCATTAATAACTTTGAAATCTAAGAGAATTGAGAATGGATTAAAAGTGGATAAACCAGTATGAAGGAATGACTAAAATAGTCAAGTAGTGGTGCCCAACTAACCTAGTCGGTCTGAACAAAGTGAACTTGACTGGTCATAATCAATTATGGCTTAGATAATTCAATAAAGATTCATGGTGACTAGATTCTAAGTATATATGGCAAGGGCCAGCATGGGGTTGACATACTACATATATATCAAAGCAATTTTGGGCTTCTTTGGGTCAACTCCAGTTCATAGCAAAAGGCATAAGATCTTGAATGAATTTTAGAGAGAGAAAGTAAGGAAGAGAGGAAAATCCTAGAGGACAGAGAGATAGCTCTTCTCTTTTCCTTTTTCTTTTTCTATTCTTTTCTTTTTTCTACTTCCCTTGGTAGAATAGGGGATTCTTGTTTCCCTTCTATTCATGGAATAGTGGACTTTTCACTACTGGTGGTGGTGGCTATCAATGTAGGCTATGGTGGCATAGTTTGGGGATCATAGACTGGTGATCAATGGTGATGACCTTCATTAGAAAGATCAAGGAAAACAAGTGAAAAAATAAGGGATCCATTATTTTTTCTTCTTCTTGGTCATTGGCCTCTTGTTGATAGCCAAAGACTCATCATGGAGGATTAAGGAGAAGTTGAGCGACCCAATCAAAATTTCAGCATCAAGCGATAGTAGCACCAGTGATCAAAAAAAGGGGAAAGAAGCTCGGCCAAAATAGGAGATTTTCATTTTGCTTGATTTGTGGGTGAACTGATGGCCAGTGATAATGACAAAGACCATGGGAAGAAGGGGAGGGAAGAGAAGAGATGAAAATAGGGTCTTATTGTAGCTTTAGTGGCATCTTCGGTCTTAATTTTCAGCAAGCAAAACAACGAGAAGCTTTGACTTTAAAGGGAGAAAGAAACAAGAAAAGGCACAATGCTCTTCATGGGAGGGTAGATGGGTTCTTATAGGAAATCAATTTTGGTGGCCCTAAGAGCCTGCATGTTGTCGAACTTGATGGAGAAGAAGACTCTCATTCAGAGTCTTCCTCTTAGTTCTTTCCTTCTTTTCTTTTTCTTTTTTTTTTTTTTTTTTTGAGTTAGGGACTTGGGCCACTTAGTGATGGACTAGATTGGGCAATCACAATTACCTACCATCTAATGTAGTATATGGATTGATAAAAATCCATAAAAAATGGAAGGTAGCATGACTATCTTCTAAATGGTATCTCTAGATTGCATTATTATATACCACCATTCTTCTCATAAAGGTGTTCATGATCATAGAGGATCCTCAGACTCGATGTAGATCACTTTGACTGTCATGAATAAGAGCTGGATAAGGTTTAAAAATAAAATCTATCACATCAGGAAGTCAAATCACGTGCCAAATTTAAGGAAGTCATAAGTTAGTCATACGATACCCAATTGAGATGGTTCTTTTTTAAGAAATTGAATATCTTTTTGAAATTTATAACTTTGGACTAGCCTTAAAAGGTACTAAATTAGATCAAAATTCCATCATTTTGATATCAAAATAGATTGGTCAAATCAAAACTTTCTTTTTTAAGAAAGACTTTGACCAGAGGTTATCATCCAATTCATGAAGAATTAAATAAAATGATAGAATGAAAAATTGATGTAGAAGTTGAGATATATATATCCCATAAATTTTTTATATTTTTTATGATATTTTATATTTATTATATTTTTAGAGATTTAGTCCTAGTTAAGCTAGGAAGAGGAGTCCAATCCAACTTGTTCAAGAATAGATATCCTTTTAGAAGATAAGAAGTGCAATTCAACCCGAATTATGAAAGGACAAATCTTACTATTATAAGTAGGGGCTATGTGCCTTAGTTTTTGGTATAGAGAATTAATCAATAAAAAATATAGAGAAAGTAAAAGGACTTTGATCCCAACTTTTGAAAGTTTTTCTCTTCTATTTTTGTAAGACTCAAGTATATTGGGTTAAAAAAATCTTTCTTTTTTTTGATTAAATCTATGAAGGGGCCTTAGTGCATCATTTGGATGTGTGAGCAATACAAGCAATCAAGAAAAAGGCTATCCAATCTTCAATCACATTGAAAGATATAGGCAAGTATGGTTGCTTGTTCTTTCTCAACAGATAATGAGATGAAGAGATGTCTCACATAATTGAAGAAACAAATTAACCAACTCACCAAGATGGTCTTTAGATTAGCAGTACCTTCGGCACAAGTACAAGCACCACTAACTCCTATTGCGAAGTTGTCTTCAATGTTTGGAAAAGAGAATCCTCCATCTAATGAAGAAGATGAGCAACCTAGAGGTACAAAAAAAATTTCACTTCAACCATTTAAAGTTGTAGTTTGAATTCAGATCCTCATTTATGAAGGATTGTTGATGTACAAAAGTACAAAAACTGGTTAGATTAGTTAGGGATCTATTTTATTATTTATTGATATTCTAGCATTCAGAAGGTAGCTTTTCCTGTCCCAAGCTTTCTAGCCATGCTCTAACATAGTGAAATTTATACATGAGAAATAATGACTTTTCTAATTTGACATGGAACAAATTCAAGGGCTTAATCAAGAAGCAGTTTTACCAAATTGGTCATGAGGATGATTGATAGATCAAGTGACAATACCTATGGTAGAAACATGATCAATCTATCAAGGACTATACCACTAAGTTCCACAAGCAAACAATCTTCCTCGGAATTTTTCTTGATGATCATGCAATTTTCATGAAGTACATTTGCATGAAATATGTTTGAGATCTCCATGTAAGCATCTAAAAGAAGTTGAAGATCTTCAAAGTTGAGGACATCAACAAAGCTAGTATGAAGGTCATGGGGATCGAGAAGTTGAATTAGCCAAGTAAAAATAAGAAGGGCAAGAAGCACATCAACATGACTTATAAAAATTATTATGATTATTGTAACCTTCACGAACATACAAAAGTACAGTGTTGGAAACTATACCCTTAGTTGTATCCTAAGAGAAGGAAGCCCAAGGATAATAGTTCTAAGAAGAAAGAGAAGCAGCCTCAATGCTACAGAGGTTAAGGAGTTTCTCGAATATGAGTAAGCAAATTCCTAATTGAGTATGATGACAAGAAAACTTGAGACAACAACTGAGACACATTTAAAGACATATGAAGAACTCTTCCACTTAACAATCCAGTGAAGTAAAGCATCATCAAGTCTATTCTAGATCCTAGAAAATAGAAGAATCTCATTTCCAAAAATCTGGTTCAAAAGCTAAGGTTGTAGACCAAGCCTTATTCACATTCTTATCCCCTTAGTTGGATCCAAAAAGATATCAAGTTGAAGATCACCAAGCAGTACACCTTCAAATTTGCCATTACTAAGAGGTATATTGATGAGATAACTTATAAAGTAGTTTCTTTGGGTATTTACCAGCTTATCCTAGGGAGCTCATATCTTTAGGATCGAGATACAGTTCTCTATAGATAGCAAAGGAAGTATTATCTTGTAAAAGATGACAAGAATGTCCTGATCAATGCCTTAAGGATGCAAAAAAACATAGATCTTTCAACTACTGCCCAAGCAAAGTGACTTGTTAACATCTGTAATAAGTTCGCGATGATGGTACAAGAAGCTGATACTACTCATGAGAGGCCAAACTCTCATCCTTTGACTTCATTGACCGATCAACTGAGATCGAGATCAAGGAGTCATCGCAGTCAATATCGACAATAAGGAAAGATAGAAAAAAATATCTCTATCATGAAGTTCAAATGTAAGATCAAACATAGTGGTTCACCAAAATCCAAGAGCAAGAAAAAGGAAGGCTAGAAATCATTTTCAAGCAAAGCTAGGTGGTTCAACTATAAAACTAGAAAGCGAATGATTCCCCACCTTTAGTTTTGATTTAGTGGGAGCTAAATTTTCTAAATAGTAGAGCCCTAATCCAAGAGAATCCTTAGACTTAAAGTAGATCACTTTAGCTATTATGAATAAAACCTGGATAGAATTTAGGAGCAAGATCAGTGATATCAGGAAATCAAATTGCAAGCCAGATTTTAAAAGACCATAACTTGGTCATACATGCTCAATTGAGATGACTCTTTTTTTAAAATTAGATATTTTCTTAAGATTTACAACTTTGAGCTAGCCCCAAAAGATATTAAATCAAACCAAAATCTCATCATTTTGATCTCAAAATAAACTAGTCTAACCAAAATTTTTCTATTTAGGAAAGATTTTGATTGAAGGTTTTCTTCCAATCCATAAAAAAATGGGTAAAGCAATGGAAGATAAAATTGATGTAAAAATCAAGATCTATCTCCTATAAAATTTTTATTTGTTTTTATGATATTTTATATTTATTATATTTTTAGATATCTAGTCATTGTTAAGCTGGGAAAAGGAGTCCATGTTCAAGATATACATGCTTTTAGGACATAAGAAGAAAAAATTAACCTAAATTATGAAAGAAAGAATTTTGCTATTATAAATCGGGATTATGTACATCAGTTTATGATATAGAAAATTAATCAATAAAAATATAGAGAAAGTAAAGGAACTTTAATCCCTACTTTTGAAAGTTTTCCTCTTTTATCTTTGTGAGATTCAAGTACAGTGGGTTGAAGAGAATTTTCTTTCTCTCCGATTATATCATTCGAAGAGAATGTATTGGATAAAGTTTTCTTTTCTTTATTAAAGAGAGGCAAAAGCCAGCCAATGTTAGATGAAGTTGTTAGAAAGGAAAAATGATACCATAAGTACATGGAACTTGGAAAAGGTAGGGCTTTTGTGACCCAAAATCAAATTTATTTTTCCAACACTTCTCTTAGCTAATGTGCTTTCTCTACGAGTTGTTTGTAGGGGACCACCTTTATAATGGTCTTTCATTGGTTCGGAGGAGGAGCCATTGAACTAGGGGACCTATTCTGAGACATAAGTAACTAAGACAAAGAATTCTCTAGGTGCTAGTTCCCTCATGGTCCAGGATCCCACCCTTCTTGCTTCATGAGCTAATGTAGAGCTTACATCGTCCATTTTGATTGGTTTGTCAAAGGATTCCACCAAAGCTGCTTCACTAAAGTATTCAAAGATGCAAGTCATCTCGGAGGTGAGAGGGAGGAACAATTGGGCTAAAGGGCAATGGTTGTGAAGTTGAGAAGAAAGCTCATCAAGTTGAGGTGCATGCATTTTATTCAATTATCATATTTTAAAAAAATTTTATGCTTGATATATCAAAGATATTTATAAATTATCGAGTTCACAAAGCTCACTTTCTCTTTTCTATTTTTTTCAAATCCATAAAATCCTATGGGACTTGGGACTTGAAAGGACTATTATGCACCTTTTTGGACCTAAGGAGACTAGTGAGGAACCTCTCTACAAAATTTCACGTTGATTGAAATACATTTGGGAAACCAAGTATTAAGTCCTAGGTCACTATGCACCAAGACACTTGATGCAGCGACCTAGTTTGTATCTCCCCACTTCCACCGACCTGGGATGTGCCTCAAAATCACAAATTCCACTCCCTAATACCCTAGGAACCAAGGCTAGGGCATGGTACCTTGGGGCTAGCAGATCTGGATAGAAAATCTTAGATGAGGATGAGTACATGTGTGATAGGAACTCCATGGCAGTATTTCAACACAGTAGCCTTTGTCTGTGCTCATCTCCTTGTGCACTTCCTTTGTTGCCCAGTTGGCCAACCTAAGAGGGAGGTGAATTGGGTTTGAAAACTTTTTAACAAGTATGTGCCTTTTGAAATCTTTGTGTGGTGAGTGAAGTGTATTAAGTGTTGTGTGTGGAAGCAAATGATAAGCAAAGACAAGAACAATCACAAACACCACAAATTTAAAGTGGTTCGGAGCAACCCAGCTCCTATGTCCACTATCCAAGATGCACACTTGGGATTTCCACTATATTATTTCTGAATATAGTCGGATTGTTTTGCTATGGGCTCACAATCTAAAACCCAATACAATGTTAGCTTTCCTGGGCTCACTAACAACCCAAACTTAGTTTTCAAGGCTCACCAATTATCTAAAAATAATTTACAAGTTACAGCCCCTGCTGTACTTGGAACAACTCAAAAATAGAGTTATAAAGAAAGCAACACTAAAAATAAATCCAAAGATTTGAATGGTTGCAGTTGAAGCTCTTAATGAGGCCTTCTTGAAAGCTTCTTCAATGTTCTTCAATGCCTCTCTTAATACTTCAAATGTTGACTCAAGATGGTAGTTGAAAGTTGGTGAAGAACTTGAGTCTTTACTTGAAAGCTCTTGAAAAATATTCAATACCCTCATGAAGATTGTTCAAAACTTGTTTAGATCCATCATTTATAGCCTCTTGAAGTGTTCCCAGGTTGATATGGCCGTTAGAAACTCTTGGGAATCGAAAACTAGCCATTTAAAGGCTTAAACTTCAAGAAATTTGAATTCTAGAACTAGCCGTTACTGTTCAAAAACTGGGATTCGAGTCGGCTCGGATGATTCAAGTTTGTTTGGATGACTAGGTTCTTCAGAACTATTTTTCTGTCACTCTGGAAGAGTCGGGTCTTTTTTTCATTGAGTCGGCTCGATTGACTGGTTTTCTCAGAATTCAATTTTAGCTACTCTGAAGGAGTTGGCTCAGATTGTCATTGAGTTGGCTCGATAGGAAAGTATCAGAATTTTTTTGTGCTATGCCATGTCAATGTATCAGCTCTAGCATTGAGTTGGCTTGAGTGAACTTTCTCCAAAAGCTTTCAAACTTCTCTAAACAACTTCCAATAACTTCTAAACCTAATCTAAGATATTTACATTTAAATTTACAATAATTTTCCCTTTTTACAAGAATATACATTCAAAAAATCTTTAGGGCTCACAAATACATGAAACTTTTCCTTGTGTATATGAATTCATACATTGGTCCTGGAAGTGTAGAGTGAATGATTGACCATATAAATTATACTATAAAAGCTTTTTAAACATTCTGAATAGTGTTAGTATCAAGTACATGCTCCAATATTTTGTTATGATCAAAATCATTCCAAGGGTCAACACTCTCTCCCTTTTTGATGATGACAAAATACTAGGCATGGAAAGAATAAGTACTTTACATTTGCAATTGTATCAGAGTGAAATGTATCAGAGTAAATGATTTTAGAATGTTCTATACAGTATGCCATACCAAACAATACAAAGCATAGAGTTTCACTTTACACATTAACTAAAGTATTAGAGTTGTTTTACAAGTTAACTAAAGTATCAAAGTTATTTTGTGAAGTATCAAGGCTCGTTGTAACTTTTATCAACCTTTAATGAGATGAACTCCCTTTTTCAATCATTTTTCATAAGAGAGTTACAATTTTAAAGTGTTTGTGAGATTGTAAAGTTTTAAGATTAGTTCTTCCCCTTTTTCATTTTCTTGTAGATTTTGATGCATCTCATTACATTTTCTATAACACTATTTCTCATACATTGTTAATTTTCCATGCTTACATAAAATATTTTCCATGATGTTTCTATTTTCCATGCATCATTATTACTACTCCCCCTTTTTGTCATCAACAATAAAGGTAAAGCAAAATATTACTCCCCCTTACTAAAAAAAATGTTATATAGCAAGATAATAAAGGGAGTTTAAGTATCATTCAGCAAAGTATTCAATACTCAACAAGATGTATAACAAAGCAAACACATCTATATATATCATGTTTTGATACAAAAAGGTGGCTGATACAGCCAACATATAAAAATGAGATCTAATAAGACCTAGTCTTCTTCTCCCTCACTAGAAGAAGAGCTTATCTCTAATACAGAAGATGAAACTACAGTCTTCATAGGCTTCGGTCTAAGATCTCTAAACCTAGTCTGGGTAGGAGCTCTAGGTGCTCTAGCTCTAGGTCTAGGTGCTATAGAAGTAGAATCTAGAATGGGTACTATAGGAGGCTCAGACTTAGGAAAAGTATCTAAGAGTAGCAGAGTCTGCTGGTCAGTGAAGGCATCAGATAGAGCTAAGGTGCTAGCCTCTGACAGGATCTGAGTGGCAGGAGTGTCGGAAGTGCACTGCTCCAGTTGCTCTCTCTCTGCTAGTTGTATCTCCATGACATGACTATCTGCTGAATCCTCACCAACATGCTGAAAGTCCTGCCCATCATCTGGTGGAGGTGGAGGTGAGTCTGGTGGCATAGAGGGTCTAGCTGAAGTGTGCAAAGCAGCTAAGATCTGGCTGAACCTGTCCCTGACCTCAACCTGCAACTGGTCAATCCGGGAGTGTACCTCTGCCCTCACTATCTGAAGATCAGACCTAAGAGATGTGATGTTTTCTCTCAGAATCCTCAACTTCTCTGACTCAGACTGTGGTCCACCAATACTAGGCTCCTAGGGAGCTGATCAAGGTGGTGTAGTAGGAGCTGACTCTGAAGGTCTAGCTACATCATCATGCTCATCCTCATCAGCTCCAGCCTATGCAGCAACCACTATATCCTCAGGCTCATCATTAGAACCATCAGAGTGTGCCACCCTCTACCAGGTATCTTCCTTACCTAGATAGCATCTACTCTAAGGTACGCCATCCTATGCAATGATTTTTCAGAGTATCTGTCAGTATGGAGTAGAGGTCTATTGTCCTCACCAATGAGATCTATCCCAAAATCCTGGAATAATATAGTAAAAGCCATGCCGTAGGGCAGACATGCCCTGGCTCTCCTGGCTGCATCATGGATCTGGGTCATCATAATAAAGGAAAGATTGAGGGCCTCCCCCTCAATCATAAATCTCATGAACATTAAATCTCTCTCACTGATCCAATCAAATCTGTCAGTTCTAGGCAAAAATACTCTATTGATTATGTTATGTAATAACCTCATATCCAAAGAGAGTATATTAGCCTGCACATTTGTAATTCCATCAACATTGCTTTTCTCAAGAATTAACCTTAAAGTCTTTTATCTATCTTTCAAATTCAGGTAGCATTTCCTAACTCTTGGCATTTGTAGTACTCTGCTCAGTCTAGATTCATCAACAGACATTGTAATTCCCTTAACTGTAGATATAATTTGATTTGCTCCAAGGGATAAGTTCTCAAAGAATGTTCTAACTAAACTAGGGTAAGTAGGGACATCTAATGAACAAAAATAATCCCAACCCTGGGTTTCAATCTAATCTCCTATTCGAAACCCTTGTTGCTCAAGAAAAGTGAAATTAATCTATCTACCCGAAGTAACAGCATGATTACCAATTAAAAGAATCTATCTCTGAAGAGCTGGATGTTGTTCTTGGGGTTCTTCTTGAGTTTCCTGGGGAGTTGGCTCATCCTCTTTTCTCTTTGATCTTCTCTCTCCTTGAACTACCCTTGATGCCGCTCGCTTGGATCTTTTGGCTACGGCTATTTTAGGTGTCATTGGACAAAATCTAAGAGAAAAATGGATAGATTTAGTGGTCCCTAAGGTAGGAAAGGGACGTGGTCCCCTAGGGCTAAGTTCAACAGTGAAATGGGAAAGAAAAATGAAGTTTTAGGGCAAATGGGTCTTATGTAGGCCCGCTATTTGAGTCGGCTCGGACAGACATTCTCCTGCTCGAGTCAGCTCAAGCAAAAACTAAGAAAAAAGGTTCTAAAAATTCAAGAAAAAACTTTGCTCCTATAAAAACATTAAAATGGGTATATATCTAGCTTGAATAGGTAATGGAGGTTTTCTAGATAATTTTTTCTTAATTTTTGAAGAAATTTGGTTAAAATTCTAAAAAGGATCACAATGTCCTAATTCTCCTCTAATCATTTGAAATATATCCTCACTAAGTGGTTTTGTGAATATATCAGCTAATTATTTTTCAGTACAAACAAACACAAGTTCAATGTCATCATTTTGTACATGATCTCTAATAAAGTGATGTCTAATTTCTATATGTTTTGTTCTTGAATGTTGAATTGGATTCTTTGTTAAGTTTATAGCACTGATGTTATCACATCTGATAGGAATTTTAGTTTGAATAACATCATAATCTTCTAGTTGTTGCTTAATCCAAAGCACTTGAGCATAACAATTCTCTACAGCTACATACTCTACCTCATAGTGGATAGTGTCACGGAGTTTTGTTTCTTACAATGCCATGAGATTAAGTTCAATCCTAGAAATTGATATGTGCCACTAGTGCTTTTTTTATCAATTCTACATCCACCATAATCAGCATCAGTGTATCTGATTAATTCTAAGGATGATTGTTTAGAATACCATAGACCTAGATTACTTGTTCCTTTTAGATATCTTAAAATTCTTTTAAGAGAAAGTATTTACGATTCTTTTGGATTAGATTGAAATCTAGCATATATACAAACACTGAATAAGATATCAGGTCTACTTGTATTTAAGTACAACAATAATCCAATCATACCTTGATAAACTTTTGATCAACGTTGTTTCCATCTTCATTCTCATCAAGTCTGCGGTAGGGCTCATGGGTATACCAATTTCTTTAGTGGACTCCATACCAAACTTCTTAAGAATCTCCTTGATATACTTAGCTTGGTTGATAAGTGTTCCTTCTTTTATTTACTTAATTTGAGGTCCAAGGAAGTAAGTCAACTCACCCATTAAGCTCATTTCAAATTTGTCCCGCATAAGCTCAGCAAATTCTCCATACAAATCTTCATTAGTTGCACCAAAAATTATATCATCTACATAAATTTGTATAACTAACATATCATTTTCTTTTCTTTTGATGAATAGTGTTGTGTCTACACTACCTCTAGTAAAATTATTTTCAAGTAGGAATTTACTTAACCTATCATACCATGCTCTAAATGCTTGTTTTAAACCATATAATGCTTTATTAAGTTTGAAAATATGATTAAATAAAGCATGATTTTCAAATCTGGGGAGTTGTTCTACAAAAACTTCTTCTGAAATGTAACCATTTAAAAATACATTTTTCATATCCATTTGAAATAATTTAAAGTCCATGTAGCAGGCAAATGCAAGTAATAGTCTAATGGCTTCTAGTCTTGCTACAGGTGCATAAGTTTTATCAAAATCTATTCCATCTTGGTTATATCCTTTGGCAACTAATCTAGCTTTATTTCTAATTACATTGCCTTTTTTATCTAATTTATTCCTATATACCCATTTAGTACCTATAACAGGATATTCAAAGGGTCTATTTACTAAGGTCTATACATTATTTCTTTTGAGTTGATTAAGTTTTTCTTGCACGGCTATCATCCAATTTGGATCATTTTAAGCCTCTTCTATGCAATTTGGTTCTATTTGTGAGACAAAAGCAAGATAATCTTGTGCATCTCTAAGTGAAGATCTAGTTCTAACACCTTCAGATGGATCTCCAATAATTAATTCTTTGGGATGGTGATATACAAACCTCCATTCTTTAGGCAAATCACCATGCTTTTTACTTACCATTTCATCTCCTGCTTCTACTTATTTATCCTTTAAGTTCATGTCCTTCATTGCTTTGTCAACTGTACCTGTATCATTGTCAATACACTCTTCTTTTCTAGAAGGTGAAGGATTAGTTTCATCAAATATTATATGAATAGATTCTTCTACGGTTAATATTCTTTTGTTGAAAACTCTGTATGCTTTGCTTGAAGTTGAATAACCAAGAAATATCCCTTCATCAGATTTAGCATCAAATTTTCTAAGATTATCCTTTCCATTATTCAATACAAAGCATTTACAACCAAAAATATGAAAGTAATGAATAGTTGGTTTTCTATCATTCCAAATCTCATGGGGGTTTTCTTCAAGATTGGTCTAATTAAAACATGGTTTAGTATGTAATAAGCAGTGTTCATAGCTTTTGCCCAAAAGTATCTTGGAAGATTGCCCTCAATAACATGGTTCGGGCCATCTCTTCCAATGTTTTATTTTTCCTTTCCACAACACCATTTTGTTATGGTGTTCTAGGGGCTGAAAAGTTATGATCAATGCCATGTTCTGTGCAAAATTCTTCAAATTGTAAATTTTCAAATTCAATGTTGTGATCACTTCTAATTAAAATAATTGAAATTTTTTTCTGATTTGAAACCTTTTTGTAAAATTTTTGAAAAACTTTGAAGGCTTCATTTTTGTGTGCAACAAATAAAACCCATGTGAATCATGAGAAATCATCTACTATCACAAGTCCATATTTCATACCTCCTAGGCTTGTGGTCTTAGTCGGTCCAAAAAAGTCCATGCATAGCAGCTCTAAGGGTCTTGATGTCGAAACATTATTTTTAGATTTAAAACTCTCCCTAGTTTGTTTACCATAATGATATGCATCACAAACATGATCAAAATCAATTTTAAATTTAGGTAAACCTTTAACTAAGTCTTTGAAAATTAATTTGGTTAATGTATGCATGCTAGCATGACCCAATCTTCTATGCTAAAGTAAACTAGATTCCTTGATTTTAGCATTTATAGCCACTAGACTTGTACTACTTGACATTACTAGATCATTCAAGTCTACTATATAGATATTTCAAAGTCTATGACCAACAAATTTAGTGCTAGAATTAAGAGAGCTAGTTATTATACACACTGAAGATTCAAATATAACTTTGAAGCCTTTATCACATAATTGACTAATACTCAATAAATTGTGCTTCAATTTGTCTACTAGCAATACATTTTCAATATAAGTAGAAGGGGTTATCTTGATCTTACCAATTTCAATGATTTTTCCCTTGCCATTGTGTTGCCCAGGTGGCTTACCCAAGTGGGGGGTGTGAATTGGATATTTAAATTTTTTCTAAAATATGTGCTCCTTTTAAACTAACTTAGTGTGGTGAGTGATATGAATTAAGTATAGAATGCAGAAGTAATTAAAGAGCACAAACACAAGCAATTTTAGAGTGGTTTGGAGCATCCTCGCTTCTACGTCCACTATCCAAGATACTACTTGGAATTTTCACTATATTCACCCTTGGAATATAGCCAGATTGTTTTCACAGAATTACAATCCAAAACCCAAACTTGGTTTTATCCCGGGCTCACCAAAAATACAAACTTGGTTTTATCCTGGGCTCACCAAAAATCCAATACAATGTTAGTTTTATCGGGCTCACTAACAACCCACACTTGATTTTAAAAGGCTCACAATAACTTATATAAACCCCAAGTTACAGCCCTTGCTGTACTTGGAACAACTCAAAAAATGAGTATAAAAACAAAGCAACTCTATGACAAACCGATCATTGTCGGATGGTTGCAGTTGTAGCTTTTAAGAAGCCCTCTTGATTACTCTTTGAATGCTCTTCAAGGCTTTTAGATTCTTCAATAAATGCCTCAAGAAATTAGATAGAAATTTGGTGTGGTCTCGAGTGCTCTCTTGAATGCTCTCTTGAATGTTCTTTCAAAAACTCATTAACTTTTTATTAACTTCTCATTCATTTTGTCAAAAGTGATTCAAATTTCTTATAAATAGTTCCTTTAACTGATTTTAAGTGGATATAACAATTGTAGACCATTGGGATTCGAAATATGATCGTTGGAGACCATTTTGGATTCAAAAAGAGAGTTCAGGAACTAGCCGTTACGAACCTGGAACTGGACTTCGAGTCGGTTCAGATGCTTCGAGTCGGCTTGGATTCTCAGATAGGTCAAAACATTACTCTGATCGAGTCGGCTCTTCTTCTTCGAGTCGGCTCGCTTGGCGGTTCTTTAGAACTGAAAACATGTAAACTCTGGAAGAGTTGACTTCTTTATACTTGATTAAGCTCGGTTGTCTATTTGAAAAATTTTCACTCTAGATGAGTCAGCTCGACTTCCCTCGAGTCGGCTCAAATTCTCAGAACTTCAAAAGTTGAACTCTGCACGAGTCAGCTCTTCACTCTCGAGTCGACTCAAATGTCTGCATGCCAAAAAATTGAGTGCTGTGCTAGACTTCGAGTCAGGTCTCCTACTTTGAGTCAGCTCTTGTGACTTAGGTCAAAAATTGTCCAAACTTCTCCAGATTTCTTCCAGAGACTTCCAAACAACTCCAAAAGCTTTCCAACTCCATTAAAGCTAAATCTAAGAGATTAATACTAGAAAAATACATAGAGGTAGCCCATTTTCATAAATACATAAAAGATTTTTCTTTGGGCTCTTCATTACATAGTACATTTTAACAAAATAAGCTTGCCATACACCAAGGATGTAGGAAGAGTGGTTTTACATTTAAGACATCCTACAAAAACTTAGAAAATACTTGAAAATAGTTAGTAATCAAATGCATGCTCCAATATTTTGTTATCATCAAAATCATTCCAGGGGTCAACAATCTCCCCCTTTTTGATGATGACAAAATACTGGGCATGGAAAAACTTTACAATTATAAGTATATAAACATTCAAACATATCAAAGTAACTTGTGTATGACTTTTAAGCTAATATATATCTATATGTATAAGAAAGTATCAGAGCTTATCAACAAAGTATCAAGGCTTTTGAAATATATCCAATATGTATCAAAGTTGACATTTAACAAAAGCTATTAATGAATTGAAGTCAATAATGTATCAAGAGTTTGCAATTGTATTGAAGAATGTATCAGAGCTCAAGGTAGCAAAAAGTATCAAGATTTGTAAGAATATATCAGAGCTCAGAGTTAGCAAGAATGTATCAGAGCTATTATTAGAGCTATTTGAAACTAGAAATGAATTAGAGCAAGTTATGATCAGAGCAAATTTAAGTTTTGAATAACAGAATAACTCCCCCTGTTTCATTCATTATAATGCACATTTTCAATAGATTTTCATTCATTACTTTGCATATTTTCAATGGATTTGCTAGTTTTCCATGCACATACAATTACTCCCCCTTTTTGTCATTAATCAAAAAGGTTTTCAAAAGCATATTACTTTCCCTTTTTAAATAGAATAAAAAGATCAATAACATTATTTGAGATAATTTCACCTTCTCATAGAATTTTTTAAATTGCAATTCTTCATTAAAATTCTGTTGAAGTGTTACTCCCCCTTATTAGGTTAATTAATGAGATCAATCATTGAGATAACAAGATATAACAACAATGAAGCAATATACACATTGATTTGCAAATAACCATTTCATTACTTTTGAAAAGAAGTACAATACATCAAAATGTAATACAAGATACATCCAAAAAATAATAATAAAAAGATACATCAGCTACTCTTCTTCCTCACTAGAGGAAGAACCAATCTCTAATACAATGGAGGAGGTCTTAGTCTTCAAGGATTTGAATATAAGATCTCGAGATCAAGTTTTGGTTGGGGCCTTAGGTACCTTAGATTTTTGTTTAGGCCTAGATTTGGGTTTTGCCCTAATAAGTATAGGCTCAGTTTTAATATCAGTAGATAAACTAGGCTCGGTTGTAGGTGGTGCAGGAAGCTATGAAGCAAGTGTCGATGGATCAAAAGCAGGAGGTGGTGACTGAGGTGGCTCCCTAGAGGCTGATGCTCCTGAAGCCTCAACTGCAGATGACAACCTCGATAAGAACACCCAGACTGTCTGAAGCTCATTTGTGATGCCTAAACTCCCTTCTGTAAATAGTGTAGTTCAGTAATCTGCTGGGCACTAAGGGCATCCGCTGCTCCTCTCAGTCATCAGAAATCCAAGCGTAGGTCTCTAATATTTGACTGAACATCATCCTGTGGTGGCTGATGACTCTCAACTGTCTCAATCTTGGTGGTCAGCTCTCTCAACTGTGTCCTGATCTCCTTAAATCCTGTATCGACTATTTGATGAAGCTTGCCAAACATCGAATTGAAAGTACTAGTCAGAGACTCGAAAAGATGTCTGAGCTACTATACAATAAAAGCATGTGAAGCAGTCGGTGTAGTAGTCAATGCTGAAGGTGCTGATGGAGCAACTGAAGGTCTTGGTGGAGTCCTAGGACTACCAGGCTGTCTCTCTGACTGTCTCTGCTCCTCAGTCTCAACCTATGTATCATCATCATCATCTCGAACAGCAACAGTCTCAGTATCGACCAAGTGGTGCTCTGCCTGCTCATCCTCATCCTCGTCCTCATCTGAAGACAGGTCAACTACTCTCTGACCTGACACCCTCTTCGACCAAACTTCCTCAACTAGATGGTAGCCCATCCTCTATAGAGACTTTACTGAATAGGTATGATGTAGTGGATGCCCATCCTCTCCAATCAAATCGATGCTAGACTCCTGAAAAAGTAATGTAAATACCATTTTATAAGGTAGTCAAGCCTTCACTCTCCTGGATGCCTCCCTCATCTGAACCAACATAATATAAGGAAGATTAAGGGCCTCCCCCTCAATCATGTGCCTCATAAACACCATGTCCCATTCGCTCACCTAGTTGAAGCGTTCGGTCCTTGGTAAAAAGATCCTAATTATCATGTTGTGTAGGAGCCTCATTTCTAATGACAGCATTGTAGGCTGCATATTTCCGATACCATCCACATCTCTTCTTTCTAGGATAGTTCTTAGGGTTTTTTTGCTTGTATTTATAAGACTAAATGGTTCAGACCATCATTGGGCATCTGCAGCACATTACTCAACTTGTCCTCATCAACAATCAACCTTACTCCCTTGATAGTAGATTCTATATGATATTCTTCCAAGATAAGGTTTTCATAGAAACTTCTCACTAGATTTGGATAAGTGAAAGTGTCCAATGAGCAGAAATAAGTCCAGCCTTGATTTTCTATCTAGTCTCCTATCCTCAGCCCTAATTCTTCAAGAAATGAAAAGACAACTCTCCTTCCGCTAGTAACAGGGTGATTTGCCATGTAGATTACATGTCTAGGTGGAGATGGAGACTCATTCATCTATTCTTCCTCCTGTTATTGGCCACGAGTTGACTCCTCTTCCCTTCTCTTAGATCTCCTTTCCCTTTGTGTGCTTGATTCAACACCACGAGATCGCTTAGCCACTGCTTTTCTAGGTGCCATTGCTGGTAATCAAAGGTGGGTGAGTGGTTTGAAGGAATCAAGGGAAGGTGGGGTAGAAATGGAGTGGTCCCTAGTTGGAAAGGAAGGTTCTATTCCTTAGGGTTTAAAAGAAAGACTGTGCCATAGTTTGGGTCATATGATTTTTATATAAAAATACCTATCCCGACATCCGAGTCGGCTAAGCCAGAGCCTTGCCTGCTCGAGTTGTCTTAAGCAAAAACTCTCAAAAAGGTTCTAAAATCTCTCTAACAAGGTTTCTAATAATAGTAGCACATTAGGTAAGGTGGTCATTGTTCTTAAATTGATGAAGGAGGTCTTCTAGATAATTTTTCTTAATTTAGAAGAAATTATGTCAGAAATTCTAAAAAGGGTCACATAATCCTAATTCTCTTCTAATCATTTGAAATCTTTCTTCATTAAGTGGCTTAGGAAAGATGTCAGCAAGTTGATTTTCTGTTGGAATGAATTCAAGTTCAATTTCTCCATTTTGTATATGATCCTTAATAAAGTGATGTCTAATTTCTATATGTTTTGTTCTTGAATGCTGAATTGGATTTTTTGTCAGATTTATAGCACTTTTTACCACATTTGATAGGAATTTTGTTTGAATAATACCAAAGTCTTTTAGTTATTGCTTAATCCAAATCACTTGTGCACAACAACTCTCTGCAGTTACGTACTCTGCCTCAGTAGTAGACAGTGTTATAGAGTTTTGTTTCTTACAGTGCCATGAAATTAAGTTCAACCCTAAAAACTGACAAGTACCGCTAGTATTTTTTCTATCAATTTTATATTCACCATAATCAGCATCAGAAAATTCAATTAAATTTAATGAAGATTGCTTAGAATACCATAAACTAAGATTACTTATTCCTTTTAGATATTTTATGATTCTTTTAACAGCAAGTATATGTGATTCTTTAGGGTTTGATTGAAATCTAGTACAAATACATACATTGAACAAGATATCAGGCCTACTAGAAGTTAAATACAACAGTGATCCAATCATACCTCGATAAAGTTTTTGATCAATGTTGCCACCATCTTCATCTTTATCTAATCTGCAGGAGGGGCTCATGGGTATGCTCATTTCTTTGGATGACTCCATACCAAACTTCTTAATGATCACCTTGATGTACTTTGCTTGGTTGATAAAAATTCCTTCTTTTGTTTACTTAATTTGGAGTCCAAAAAAGTAGGTTAGTTCATCCATCAAGCTCATTTCAAATTCACCCTATATTAACTCAGCAAATTCTCTACATAGATCCTCATTAGTTGTACTAAAAATAGTGTCATCTACATAAATCTGTACAACTAACATATCATTCTCTTTCTTCTTGATAAATAAAGTTGTATCTACATTGCCTCTAATAAATTCATTTTCAAGTAAGAACTTGCTCGATCTATCATACCATGCTCTAGATGCCTGTTTTAATCCATACAATGCTTTATTAAATTTAAAAACATGATTCAGAAGAGCATGATTTTCAAAATCTGGTGGTTGTTCTACAAAAACTTCTTCCAAAATAAATCCATTTAAAAATACACTTTTTACATCCATTTGAAATAATTTGAAATTCATGTAGCAAACAAATGCAAGTAATAATCTAATGACTTCTAATCTTGCTACGAGTGCATAAGTTTCATCAAAATCTATTCCTTTTTCTTGATTGTATTATTTAGTCACTAATCTTGCTTTATTTCTAATTACTTTTACTTGTTCATCCAACTTATTCCTATAAACCCATTTAATTCTTATTACAGGATGATTTGAGGGTCTGTTCACTAAGGTCCATACATTATTTCTTTCAAATTGGTTAAGTTCTTCATGCATGATCATCATCCAATTAGGGTCATTTTTAGCTTCTTCTATACTATGTAGTTCTACTTATGAAACAAATGCTAGATAGTCATGTACTTCTCTAAGTGATGACCTAGTCCTAACATCTTGTAAGGGATCACCTATAATCAAATCTCTAGGATGTGAAGTTACATACCTCCATTCTCTTGGTAGATCACCATGATCTTTACTTACCATTTCTTCTCCTTCTTATGTTGGTTTGTCCTTCAAGCTCATGTCTTCCATAGCTTTATCAAGTGTACCGGCATCATTGTTTATACACTCTTCTTTTCTAGAAGGTAAGGGGTTAGATTCATCAAAAATAACATGAACAGATTCTTCTACTGTTAATGTTCTTTTATTAAAAACTTTGTAAGATTTACTATTAATTGAATAATCCAGAAATATAGCTTCATCAGATTTAGCATCAAATTTTTCTAGGTTATCCTTTCCATTATTTAACACAAAGCATTTACAACAAAATACATGAAAATAATGAATGTTTGGTTTTTTGTCATTTCAAAGTTCATAGGGGGTTTTCTTTAAAATCGTTCTTATCAAAACATGGTTCAAAATATAACAAGCAGTGTTCACAGCTTCTATCCAATAGTTTCTTGAAAGATTGCCTTCACATAACATTATTTGGGCCATCTCTACCAATGTCCTATTCTTCCTCTCTGCAACACCATTTTGCTGTGGTGTTCTAGGAGCGGAGAAGTTGTGATTAATGCCGTGCTCAATGCAATAATCATCAAAATACTGATTTTCAAATTATGTATCGTGATCACTCTTAATAAAAATAACTGAAAGGTATTTTTGGTTTGAAACTTTCTTATAAAATTTTTGAAAAACTTTAAAAGCTTCATCTTTATGTGCAATAAATAAGACCCAAATAAATTTTAAAAAATCATCTACTATCACAAGTCCATATTTCATACCACCTAGGCTTGTGATCCTAGTTGGTCCAAATAGGTCCATTTGTAGTAGCTCTAGTAGTCTAGAAGTGGAAACCATATTTTTTGATTTAAAACTCTCTCTAGTTTGTTTACCTAATTGGCATACATCACAAACATGTTCAAAATCAACTTTGAATTTTGGTAAACCTCTAACTAGATTTTTAGAAATCAATTTAGATATAGTATGCATGCTAGCATGACCTAATCTCCTATGCAAAAGTAAGCTAGACTCTTTGGTTTTAGCATTCATTGCCACAAGACTTGTAATACTAGATATGGCTAGATCATTTAAATCTACCATATATATGTTTCCAAGTCTATGTCCAATGAGCTTAGTGCTAGAGTCAAGTGAGTTAGTTATTATGCACATTGAAGATTCAAAGACAACCTTGAAGCCTCTATCATATAATTGACTAATACTTAATAAATTATGCTTCAATTTGTCAACTAGCAATACATTTTCAATAAATGTGGAAGGGGTAATTATGATCTTACCGATGCCAATTATCTTTCCCTTACCATTGTCATCAAAAGTGACCATTCCTCCATCCTTCATCTCTAGGGTGATAAATTATTCCTTGTCACCTGTCATATATCTTGGACAGCTACTATCCAGATATCATCTTTTCTTTGTATTCTGGGCTGCAAGACATTCCTGCAAAATAATCACGTAGTTCTTTTAGGTACCCAAGCTTTCTTGGGTCCTTGCTAGTTAACAGGAGTGGTTCCATTAGGAATCCAAATCTTTCTAATCTTCTAATATTTCTTTTGAAATTGCATTCAAATGCTTTATGACCAATTCCAATGCATGAATAACAAACAACTCTTGATGCATATGTTGAAGCTCTGGTAGCAACAGATTTTGTTATAAAAAGTTTTGATGCATAAAATTTAGGTGCTGAAAACTTTGGTACAAAATTTTTTGAAAGTATAAATTTTGTAGCTGAAACTCCATTTGTATGAAGAGGATTAAGACCAATTCCAGCCTTGTTACTTGAATCTCTTTGATCTTTTAAAATTAACTCAAGCTTGTTTGAGCTCAATGTTAACTTTTCAACCAATGGCTTGAGTTTTTTAACTTCCTTTTGCAAGCTAACATTTTCTTCATGCAAAGCTTTATTTTTCTCAAGATAATTATTCTTCTCAGTTTGTAACACTTCAAGTTTTTCAGAAAAACCATTCAAATCTTTTTACAAAATTTTATTCGTTTCTGAAATTTTTTCTTTTTCTTTTATTAAAGCATCATTGCCATTTTTCAAAGCTTTAATTTTGAGACCGGCCTTTTTGTATTCAAATAATAATTCATGAAATGCAGTATTTAATTCTTCAATAGTGAATTCATCATGAGGTTCGAGAGACATTACCTCATCTTCAAGATCCATTAGACATATGTTCACTATTTTTGTGGTCTCTTCTTCTTCATTTGAAGTTGACTCCTCGCTGCCGCTCCAAGTTGCAACCATTGCTTTCTTCTTCTTTTTCTTATATGCTTTCTTCAAGTTTGGACAATCTGATCTGAAGTGCCCTAGTTTCTTGCATTCGTAGCAAATGGGCTGTTGCTCTTTATCCTTTTCTTTTTTTTGATGTCATCTTCATTTCTATGCTGCATAGTGAGCTCATGTGTAACCAGGGAACCTAGTAGTTCATCCAGTGGTAATGTGTTAAGGTTCTTGGCTTCTTGAATTACAGTCACTTTCGAGTTCCATTTATCTGGAAGTGATCTCAAAACCTTTTGCACGATATCTACATTGGAGTATATCCTACCAAGACTCTTTAAACCGTTAATAATATCTGTAAAACATGAGAACATGGCAGATATAGTGTCATTTGGTTCCATCTTAAACAGTTCATAGCTATGTATAAGAAGATTAATTTTAGATGTTTTCACTTGGAAAGTTATTTCATGGGTTACCTCAAGTTTATCCCAAATCTTCTTAGTTGAATTGCACATAGAAATTTGGTTAAACTCATTTGCATCCAAAGCATAATATAATAGATTCATGGCTTTGGTATTCATCTCACCCATTTTCATGTCATGTCCATCCTATTCCTTTTCAGGTTTTGGGACGTCCACGCCATCAACCTTCCTCGTGGGTGTGAGGTCCTGTTAGAATCATTTTCCATAATTGAAAGTCTACTGCTTGAATGTAGATTTTCATTCGGGCTTTCCAATAGGTATAATTAGTGCCAGTAAATAGTGGAGGTCTATTTATGGATTGGCCTTCGATCAAAGAGGTACCATGGGAATTGCCATTTATCTTTACTCTAAGTAAATTCAGAGACAATGCTCTGATACCAGTTGTTACCCAGGTGGCTTACCCAAGAGAGGGGGTAAATTGGATATTTAAGATTTTTTTCAAATATGTGCTCCTTTTAAACTAACTTAGTGTGGTAAGTGATATGAATCAAGTATAGAATACAGAAGCAATTAAAGAGCACAATCACACAAGCACCACAAACACAAGCAATTTTAGAGTGGTTCGGAGCAACCTCGTTCCTACATCCACTACTCAAGATACCACTTAGGATTTCCACTATATTCACCCTTGGAATACAACCGGATTATTTTCACGGGCTTATAATCCAAAATCCAAACTTGGTTTTATCCCGGGCTCACCAAAAACCCAAACTTGGTTTTATCCTGAGCTCATCAAAAATTCAATACAATGTTAGTTTTATCGAGCTCACTAACAACCCACACTTGGTTTTAAAAGGCTCACCAATAACCTATATAAACCCTAAGTTATAGTCCCTACTGTACTTGGAACAACTCAAAAAAAGAGTATAAAAACAAAGCAACTCTATGACAAACCGATCATTGTTAGATGGTTGCAGTTGTAGATTTTGAGAAGCCCTCTTGATTGCTTTTTGAATGCTCTTCAAGGCTTCTAGCTATTTCAATAAATGCCTTAAGAAATCAGATAGAAATTTGGTGTGGTCATGAGTACTCTCTTGAATGCTCTCTTGAATGTTCTTCCAAAAACTCATTAACTTTTCATTAACTTCTCATTTCTTTTATCAAAAGTGATTCAAATCCCTTATAAATAGTCCTTTTAACTGATTTCAAGTGGATATAACCGTTGTAGACCATTGGGATTTGAAATATGACCGTTGGAGACCATTTTGGATTCAAAAAGAAAGTTCTGGAACTAGCCGTTATGAACCTGGAATTGGACTTCGAGTCGGCTCGGATGCTTCGAGTCGGCTTGGATTCTCAGATAGGTCAAAACATTACTCTAGTCGAGTCAGCTCTTCTTCTTCGAGTCAGCTCGCCTAGCTAGTTCTTCAAAACTGAAAACATGTAAACTCTGGAAGAGTCGGCTCGTCTGTACTTTAGTCGGCTCGATTGTCTGTCTAAGAAATTTTCACTCTAGACAAGTCAGCTTGACTTCTCTCGAGTCGGCTAGAATTCTCAAAACTTCAAAAGTTGAACTCTACCCGAGTCGGCTCTTCACTCTCGAGTTAGCTCAAATGTTTGCGTGCCAAAAAACTGAGTGCCGTGCCAGACTTCGAGTCAGGTCTCCTGCTTTGAGTCGGCTCTTGTGACTTAGGTCCAAACTATCCAAACTTCTCCAGATTTCTTCTAGAGACTTCCAATCAACTCCAAAAGCTTTCCAACTCTATCAAAGCTAAATCTAAGAGATTAATACTAGAAAAATACATAGAGATAGCCCATTTTCATAAATACATAAAAGATTTTTCTTTGGGCTCTTCATTACATAATACATTTCAACAAAATAAGCTTGTCATACACCAAGGTTGTAGGAAGAGTGGTTTTACATATAAGACATCCTACAAAAACTTAGAAAATAGTTGAAAATAGTTAGTAATCAAATACATGCTCCAATATTTTGTTATCATCAAAATCATTTTAGGGTTCAACACATTGTCATCAAATGTTACCATTCCACCATCTTTCATTTCAAGGATGATGAATTGATTTTTATCACCTGTCATATGTCTTGAATAGCCACTATCATACCATCTTCTTTTTGAATTCTGGGCTGCAAGACACTCCTGGAAAATAGTTAAGTTAAATTTTTAGGTACCCAAGCTTTCTTGGATCCTTGAAGGTTAGTAATAGTGGTTCCTTTAGAAACCCAAATCATTTTCACGTTTTTATTATTTTTCTTTCTCAAATTATATTCATAGGCTTTATGTCCAACCCCATTACAACAATAACAAACTACATTTGATTTTTGAAAAGATATGGATGTTGAAAACTTTGATGCGTAAGGTCTTTAAGTTGAAAACTTGTTTGTATGCAATGAATTGTATCCAATTCCAGCTCTATTATTAGATTCCCTTTGATTTTTCAAAATCAACTCAAGTTTGTTTAAACTTAAGGTTAATTTGTCAACAATAGGTTTGAGTCGACTCATTTCATTTTGCAAACTTTTATTCTTTTCAAGACACTCATCTTTTTCAACTTGTAAAACTTTATATTTTCAAAAATATTATTTAATTCTTTTTGTAATAGAATATTCTTTTCTGAAATTTCACTCTTTTTTTTCATTAACATATCACAGTTATTTTTCAAAGTCTTAATTTTTAAACCAGCCTTTTTATATTTAGTTAAAAGCTCATAAAAGATAGTATGTAACTCATCATAAGTAAATTCATCAGTGGATTCAGTAGATGTTACCTCATCTTCTAGACCCATCAAACATATGTTTATAGCTTTTGTTGTCTCTTCCTCTTCATTGAAAGTTGATTCATCGCTGTCGCTCCATGTAGCCATCATAGCTTTCTTCTTCTTCTTTTTGCATCCCTTTTTCAATGTAGGACATTCAGAACGGTAATAACCCAGCTTTTTACATTCATAGCATATGGGTAGTTGCTCCTTTTCTTTATCTTTATCCTTCTCTTTCTTTTTGCTTTGTTCTTTTTTGCCAAGATGCTTCCTCCTAAACCTTGATTTTCTTTTACCTATAAATCTTCAGAATCTTCTCATGACTTGTGCTATTTCATCGTTTCCTAGTTTTTCATTTGAAGATGGACTTTCTTCATCTTCATCTCCTTGCTTTTTAATATCCGCTACAACCTTGTATGCTATTATTTTCTTTTTCTTATTATCATCTTTGCTACGGTGCTGCATGATTAATTTATGAGTGATCAAGGAGCCAAGAAGCTCATCAAGTGGAAGTTCATCTAAGTCTTTGGCTTCTTGTATTGTAATGACTTTAAGATCCCATTTGTCAGGTAAGCATCGAAGAATCTTTTGTATGAGATCTACATTTGAGTAGACCCTGCCAAGACTTTTCAAACCATTTAAAATATTTGTAAATCTAGAAAACATTTGAGATATTGTCTCATTTGGTTCCATTTTGAAAAGTTCATAATTGTGCACAATAATATTGATTTTGGAGGTCTTAACTTGTGTTGTGCCTTCATGGATAACTTGTAGTTTATCCCAAATTTTCTTTGTTGAAGTACAAGTGGAGATCCGGTTAAACTTATTAGCATCCAAAGCACAATATAGAAGGTTCATTGCTTTGGCATTTAGTTTCTCCATCTTCATGTCATATTCATCACATTTCTCTTCCGGTTTTGGGATGTCTATGCCATCTACTTTCTTAATGGGTATATGTGTTCCTTTTAAAATATTTTTTTATAATTGAAAATCAATGGCTTGAATATAAATTTTCATTCTTGCTTTTCAATATGTGTAATTGGTGCCGGTAAATAGTGGAGGTCTATTGCTTGATTGACCTTCAGCCAAAGAAGTGCTCATTTGGGTTGCCATAGATCTTTTCTCTTAATCACGGGATTAATGGCATTGAGATGAAGCTCTAATACCTCTTGTTGCCTAGTTGGCCAACCCAAGAGGGGGGTAAATTGGGTTTGAAAACTTTTTAACAAGTATGTGCCTTTTGAAATCTTTTTATGGTGAGTGAAGTGTATTAAGTATTGTGTGCAAAAGCAAATAAATAAATAAAAACAAGAACAATCACAAACACCATAAATTTAGAGTGGTTTGGAGCAACCCAGCTCTTACATCCACTATCCAAGGCGCACACTTGGGATTTTCACTATATTCTTCCCGAATATAGCCGGATTATTTTGCTACGGGCTTAGAATTCAAAACCCAATATAATGTTAGTTTTTTCGAGCTTACTAATAATCCAAACTTGATTTTCAAAGCTTATCGATAACCTAAAAATAATTCACAAGTTACATCCCCTGCTGTACTTGGAACAACTCAAAAACAGAGTTATAAAGGAAGCAATACTAAAAACAAATCCAAAGATTTGAATGGTTACAGTTGAAGCTCTTAATAAAGCCTTCTTGAAAGCTTCTTCAATGCCTCTCTTAATACTTCAAATGTTGACTCAAGATGGTAGTTAAAAGTTGGTGAAGAACTTGAGTCTTTACTTGAAAGCTCTTGAAAAATATTCAATACCCTCATGAATATTATTCAAAACTTGTTTAGATCCATCATTTATAGCCTCTTGAAGTGTTCCCAAGTAGATATGGCAATTAGAAACTCTTGAAAATCGAAAACTAGCCATTGGAGGGCTTAAACTTCAAGAAATTTGAATTCTGAAACTAGCTGTTACTGTTCAAAAAATGGAATTCGAGTTGGCTCGGATGATTCAAGTAGCTCGGATCATTAGATTCTTCAGAACTGCTTTTTTATCACTCTAGAAGAGTCGGCTCTATTTTTCATTGAGTCGGCTCGATTGACTGGTTTTCTCATAACTCAATTTTAGCTACTCTGAAGGAGTCGACTCGGAATGTCATTGAGTTGGCTTGGTTGGAAAGTATCAGAATTTTTTGGTGCCGTGCCACATCCCCTAGCATTGAGTCGGCTCGAGTGAACGTTCTCCAAAAGCTTTCAAACTTCTCCAAACTTCTTCCAAACAACTTCCAATAACTTCTAAACCTAATCTAAGATATTTATACTTAAATTTATAATAATTTTTCCCTTTTTACAAGAATATACATTCAAAAAATCTTTAGAGCTCATAAAAACATAGAACTTTTCTTTGTATACATGAATTCACTACAATGGTCTTGGAAATGTAGAGTGAATGATTGACCATGTAAATTACCTTACAAAAGCTTTTTAAATATTATGAATAGTGTTAGTATCAAGTACATGGTCCAATATTTTGTTATCATCAAAATCATTTCAGGGGTCAACATCCTGGACTCTTACCCACCTCAAATCCTCCTTCATTCCTCCTCTGATTTTAGATTAGATCAGACGCCTTCTAGGACATAAAGCCTTCTTTGGGGTGTAAGGAGAGAGAGTCCCTTGGAGAAGGGACTCTTAGCACATGGAAGGGGGTGTGTGTGAGATACCTGCACGGGCCACCCTTGTACTTCATGGGCGACATGAGGGCTCCTCCTTATTGCTATTTGGATGGCAAGATACTAGGGAGAGAGAGGCTAAGGAGAAGTTAGGATTTCATTTCTCTGTCAATAAGTTACATGGTGTGCCCTTTTATAGACCAAAAGGTCCTCTTAATCCAACTAAGAATACAATATATGAACCTAACCTAACTCAAACTTTTTCCAAGGTTAATCTAATTAGGAGAGTACTTATCCAAGCCATATATACCCATGCCTTGACCCACTCTTATATCCACTTGGATCAAAATCTAATCCAACATGGATTAGCCCTCTCAAGATCCCAAATCCTGGACCTTGAGCCCGTGGAAGGCCGAATCTCTATCCTATGACCAAACCGGTCCTAGCCCTAGGACCTAAACTGATCCTAGACTCTTGGAGAAATTGTCATGACTCTTCTCCTAGCCTTTTAAGACTTAGGAGCACCACATCTGCATCAACAATCTCCATCTTGGTGCTGTTGACTCTGCTATTGATTTTGATGATTAACAAAATATTTAAGTATAATTGAGTACTAACAGTTTGCTAAATCATGTTTTTATTAAGAAAAAGATATTCATCAAGTTAGTCAAATTGAATTGCTTGTCAAAAGATTGAAGAAGCCCTTTCCATGGATAAAACATCAATGTTTAATGGACTTAAGTATCTAAGAATTGCTTGAAAGGAATTAATGAGTTCAGTTGAAAAAGGATTCAACAGAGTTTCAGTCATTTTTGAAGAAGTTTTAACAAGTGTCGACTTAAAGTATCAACTTACGATTCAAATGTCGACTCATGGCAGTGCAAGTGTCGACTCAAGCTAGCACATAGAAAGAAGTTTTAGATGGCATGCTTGAAGTATCAACTCATGATATTCAAGTGTCGACTTAAGGTGTCGACTCAAGGATCGACTCAAAGTCTGAGACAGAATTTTTTCTAAACATGCTGAAATCCAAGATTTGCTTTAGATGTTGACTCATGGATGTCAAGTGTCGACTCACCAGAGATTTTCAGAGAGCCTCAAAGCTGAATTTTGAACTAGGTGTCGACTCATGGGACTTAAGTGTCGACCCTAAGTGTCGACACTCAAAGGACTGAAGTGTCGACATTTAGAGTTCTGGGAATAGTAATGGCTAGTTTTTTCAAACACAAAACTTATCTATTTAGCTCCTAACAGCTATTTTCTCATGTTTAATGATCTTAAATCGACTTCTAGACCTTGGAAGGGTATTTAAGTGGATTAAATTCAAATAGGACACAACAAGAAGTAAAAAGAACAACAAGAAACATCAAGAAAGAAGAGAAGAGAAAAAGGAAGAAAAAAAAGCTCATTCACTCACACATTCATTGAGAGCAACTACTTCCAAGCTAAAGAAGCTTTCAAGCATTTAAAGCAATCAAGAGCATTCAAGTTCAACCTTTTGAACATTGATTAAGACTTCATCGAATTGAAGACAAGCATCTTCATCGAACTTCAAAGAGATAATAGCTTTTATTAGAAAGCTTTTCTTGTATTGTTTACTTCATTTCATACTTTATTGTATCAAGGTTTTTGGTGAGCCTAAGAACAAAATCAAGGAGATTTTTGGTTAGCCTAGTTAAAAACCAAGGAGATTTTTAGTTTGCCTAGTTGAAAACCAAGGAGGTTTTTGGTTAGCCTAGTTGAAAATCAAGGAGGTTTTTAGTTAGCCTTTGAAAACCAAGAGGTTTCTTTTGGTGAACCTTATAAAAACCAATAGGAGTTTTGATTAATGAGCCCAGAAAACTAATCAGCTGTAATCATGGATGATTATAGTGAATGTTTAAGTAGATCTTGGGGAGTGGACATAGGTGCATTTGAGAGCACTGAACCATTATACTTGCTTTGTGTTTGTGATTAATTGTTTCTCTCTATTTGCTCTTATCTTTCATTGTAATTTAAATTTCCGCTGCATACTCTTTAAAAGCACACAACACTTGTATCTCACTAGCATTTGTACTGATTATTGAATTAGCACATTTACTTACAAATAATTTTAGAAACCCAATTCACCCCCCCTCTTGGGTTGCTTACTGGGCAACAAGTGGTATCATCGCCACATTCTCAGTATATAGGTCTAACCGCCTTGAGTAAGGATCTATGGCAGCCCCCCTTGGTACTAGTGTAGTTGAGGGACAAGCCTCAAATAGACCACCTTATTTTAATGGCACTAACTATACATATTTAAAAACCAGAATGAGAATTTACATGCATTCTATAGATTATAATTTATGAAAAGTAGTCGATAAAGATCCTCATATTCCTTCGATTATGGTTAATAGTCTTTCCATCCCAAAGCTTGGAAAGGATTGGGATGAAAATGATATTAAACAATCCGAGATCAATGCGAAAGTAATAAATCTCCTTTATTGTGCATTAGATCCTAGTGAATTCAACAGGATCTCCACATGCATCTTAGCTAAATAAATATGGAACATACTTGAGGTTACTCATGAGGGTACCGATCAAGTGAAAAATCCTAAGGTTAACATGCTTGTACACACATATGAGATGTTTCGCATGGAACCTAATGATCAATCATTGATATGTACACTAGGTTCACAAATATTGTAAATACATGAGAAGCTTAGGTAAAATTATATCTAATGCCGATCTTGTAAACAAAATTCTCAAGTCTCTACCAATATCTTGGGATCCAAAAATGACCGTCATACAAAAAGCCAAAGATGTTGAGAAACTTCCATTAGAGCAGCTAGTAGGTTTACTAATGACTTATGAGTTGAACTTGAAGCAAAAATCAATGGATATGGATAAAAAGAAGAAGACTATAACTTTCAAGTCCATAACACAAGAAGAGTCTTCAAATAAAGAATCAAAAGAAGAAGAAGAGAATGAGGGTGATAAAGCACTATTAGCAAGAAAATTTAGAAAATTCATGAGAAGAAATAAATTCTGTCACAAGAAAATATTCCAACCAAGTAAGGAAAAGAGAAAAGAAAAAAAAAAAAGAAAAGGACAAGGAGAAGGAGGTACCAATATGCTTCGAATGCAAGAAGCCTGGACATTACAAGTATGACTGCCCTCTCCTAAAAAAATTAAGAAAGAAGCTTAGAAAGAAAGCAATGATGGTGACTTGGAGTGACAGTGAGGACTCCATCTCAGATGAAGAATAAACTGAAGTCGCAAATCTTTGCTTCATGGCACAACATGAAAATAAGGTAAATTCTGATCTTGAAGTTGATTATACTTTTGATGAATTAAGAACTGCATTTGATGAGTTAATGCATGATTATAAGTTGATGATATCTGAAAATAGAAAATTGAAAAAGCATGCAAACTCCTTTTCATATGAAAACAATTATCTTTTGGATGAAGTTAATGAATTGAAAAATAAGATTGATATTTTAGAAAAATGAAATAAAGCTTTATCAATGAAAAATGAAGTTTTGAAAAGACCTAAAGTAAATGTTTCAAATAATGAGCTTTTAAAGAAATGCAAAGATCTTGAAGCAGAAAACAAAAAATATAAAGATGAGCTTGATAAGGTAAAACCCTTTGTTGAAAAATTTACCTATAGTTCTAAAAAGTTAAATCTTCTTTTGAACAATCAAAGAGCTATTTTTAACAAAGCTGGATTAGATTTTAAATCTCAAAAATAGCAAAAGTTTTTCAAAAATTTATTTATTCCTGCATCATCAATCTTCACATGTTTTTCTTGCAAAAAGATAGGTCATAAAGCATTCCATTGTGATTTGAGAAAAATTAACAATTCTAGAAAGATTTGGGTTCCAAAAGGAACCACTTTTAGCACTAACCCTAAAGGACTCAAGTTGGCTTAGGTACCTGAAATCAAAACTTAATTTATTTTGCAGATGTACCTTGCAACCAAAGAAAAGAAAAGACTATGGTATCTTAATAGTGGTTACTCAAGATACATGACAGGAGATGTGAAGCAATTCACTTCTCTTGAGGTACTAAATGGAAGGAGTGTAACCTTTGGTGATAATAGTAAAGGAAAGATTATTGGTATCAGTAAGGTTCATATCTTCCCTTGTGCTTGGATTAATAATGTTCTTTTAGTTGAAGGTTTGAGACATAATTTGCTTAGCATTAGCCAATTTTGTGATAAAAGTTTTCAAGTTGTTTTTGAATCATCCTTCAATATGATTGCTAGTCCTGATAATATCGAAGTGAAATTCATTAAGAAAATGCATGGTAATATCTATCTAGTTGATTTGGATAATCTATCTTTACCTAATGGTGAATGCCAAGTTGCAATGAATTCCACTATTAATGAGATTAGTTGGCTGTGGCATCGTAGATTAAATCATGCAAGCATGTATTTATTATCAAAATTATACAAAAAGGATTTAGTAAGAGATGTATCAAAATTGAGTTTTGAGAAAGATAAAATTTGTGAAGCTTGTCAATTTGAAAAACAAGTAAAAATATCTTTCAAACCTAAAGATTTTATTTTAACTTCAAGGCCATTAGAACTACTCCACATGGATCTCTTTGGACTGACTAGGATATCTAGCATAGGAGGTAAGAGATATGGATTAGTTATAGTGGATGACTTTTTTCGATTTACATGGGTTCTATTTTTAGCTCACAAAGATGAATCATTTTCAGTCTTTATAAAGTTTTATCGAAAAGTTTTCAATGAAAAAGGTACTTCAGTTATTTGTATTTGTAGTGACCATGGTTCTGAATTTGAAAATTAAGATTTTGAAAATTTTTATAATGAAAAAGAAATAGAACATAATTTTTTTGTACTTAGGATACCTTAATAGAATGAGATAGTAGAAAGAAAAAATCATACTTTTGAAGAAATGGTACGCACAATACTTTGTGAAAATGATTTGCCGAGACATTTTTGGGCTGAAGCAGTAAATATCGTATGCTATATTTTAAACCATATTTTAATTTGACCGATTTTAAAGAAAACTCCATATAAGCTTTAGAAACAAAGAAAACCTACTTTAAAATATTTTTGAGTTTTTGGTTGTCGTTGCTTTATTATGAATAATGATAAAAATAATTTAGAAAAATTTGATGCTAAGTCTGATGAAGGTATCTTCTTAGGATACTCTACATCAAGCAGGGCATATAGAGTCTTTAATAAAAGAACTTTAGTAGTAAAGGAATTTGTACATGTAGTATTTGAAGAATCTGGTAACAAATCCTCTAGAAAAGAGGATACTTCTGATGCATGTGCATGTGCTGAAGAACTAAAGAAGCTTATTCTGATAATTAACCCTCTCAAGAGAATGAAGAAGATCAAGACAAGAATGAAAGAGAAGAAGTCATACAACCCACACCAAAGCATCCGGATCTATCCAAAGAGTAGAGGTATGCTCATGGACATCTTAAGGAGTTAATCCTAGGTGATCCATTAAAAGGGATAAGAACAAGATCTTCAATTAGAAATGAATGTAACTATATTACTTTTATTTCTTAAATTGAACCAAAATGTATTGAAGAAGCTGAAAAAGATCCTAAGTGGATAAATGCAATGCAAGATGAACTAAATCAATTCAAAAGAAATAATGTTTGCACTTTAGTTAAAAGACCATCTAATGTTTCAATTATTGGCACAAAATGGGTTTTCAAAAACAAACTTGATGAAAATGGTATTGTTACTAGAATAAAGCTAGGCTAGTTATCAAAGGCTACAATCAGGAGGAAAGGATTGATTTTGATGAAACCTTTGTTCCTGTTGCTAGACTTGAGACAATTAGACTATTATTAGCATTTGCATATTTCATGAACTTTGAATTATTTCAAATGGATATCAAAAGTACTTTGCTAAATAGTTTTATTGAAGAACAAGTGTTTGTTGAACAACCACCTGGTTTTGAAAATCATGCACATCCTGATCATGTTTTCAAACTACACAGGGCACTCTATGGTTTAAAGCAAGCAGCCCAAGCATGGTATGAAAGACTGCATAAATTTTTAATTAAAAATAATTTCTCTAGAGGCCATGTTGATACTACATTATTTCTAAAAAAAAAATGATGATCTATTAGTAGTATAAATTTATGTTGATGACATTATATTCGGTGCTACTAATGAAATTCTTTGTCAAGAGTTTGCCAAGCTTATGCAGGGTGAGTTCGAGATGAGCATGATAGGAGAACTTAATTTCTTCCTTGGACTCCAAATCAAGCAAACCAAAGATGGGATCTTCATCAACCAAGCAAGTATACAAGAGAAATCTTAAAGCAGTTTAGGATAGAGACTACCAAGATAATAGGTACACCTATGAGCCCCTCTTGTAAACTTGATAAAGATGAGCATGGTAAAACTATTGATCAGAAATTATATGGAGAAATGATTAGCTTTTTATTATATTTAACTGCTAGTAGACTAGATATCATGTTTAGTATTTGTATGTATGCTAGATATCAGTCCGATCCTAAAGAATCTCATTTATTGGCTGTTAAGCACATACTTAGATATCTATTTAGTATAATTGATATTGGTTTGTGGTATTCTAGAGATTCATCTATTGATTTAATTAGTTATTCAAATGCTGACTTTGCTGGGTAGAAATTAGATAGAAAAAGCACAAGTGAAACTTGCCAATTTTCTGGAGTTAACTTAGTCCCTTGGTTTAGCAAGAAACAAACTTCAGTTACACTATCTACAGCTGAGGTTGAGTATATTATAGTAGGAAGTTGTTGTGCTCAAATCTTGTAGATTAAGTAATACTTGAAGATTTTAGAATCAAATTAACTAAGATACCCATAAAATGTGATAGCACTAGTACTATAAATTTAACTAAAAATCCTGTTCAGCACTCTAGAAGTAAACACATTAAAATTAGGTATCATTTTATTAGAAATCATGTTGAAAATAATAATATTATGCTTGAATTTGTTTGTTCTGAAATGCAGCTAGCTGACATATTGACTAAACCTATCCAAGAGGATAGGTTCAGTATGATTAGAAGAGAATTAGGGGTTATCAATCCTTTGATTAAAATCTCCATCTCTTTATAATTTTTAACTTTTGATTGATCAAAATTGCTTATAAATCATGTTTAATCTCTCTAAATTCTTTAAAATCTTGTTCTATTTTGATCAATGGTCCTTTTTCCATTTTTTTCCTGGTTTTAAGTCAAAGTGTCGACACTTGACTCTATGTCATGAGTCGACACTTGAATGGTGATGACCGAGATAAAACAAGAAAATGATGTGTTTTCTTCAAATTTTTCACTCCAATTTGAGCCGACTCATCCCCAAACAGTGTTCCATTGTCTTCTTCCCTCCAAAATTCAGTTTCAAATGCTCAATTTTTTGTTTAGGACAGGTACATTTCGGTTTTCTACGATTCTTCATCCCATTCTTAATTTCTTCACCATAAAAATCCTAGTTTCTCCACTTTCTTGCTGTCCTCCCTTGTTTCCTTGGAATGGGTCCTAGAAAATTAGTTGTCCGGCATCCTAGACCTTCCATTCAGAAGGAAGAGAGAAGAACCAAGGCTATGCATGAGGATAGAGTAGCAGATGAACCTGATGTTCCTGCTAGACCACCTATTTCTGCAGTAAATCAGATTAGATCGAAGACCATCGTTGGTGGTCGATGTGTGGACTTTGATTTCCTAGACTCGCAGCACTTCTGGATTGGCCAATGGTTGAGGGATGCAGGTTTAGCACCTTTTGTTCACTATTTGAGATATTCTACTCGAGATTGATTAGAGAGTTCTACATATCACTTGCTCGAGATAGTGATGGCTGGATTGCACAGGTCCGTGGAAGAGATGTCCCCATATCTATAGAGATTCTGAGCTAAGTATGGGACATTCCTATAAGAGGATCTATTATGGATGCTCTAGTGGACAGGATCAGTGGACTCTAATGCATTTTTAAGATGGATGATCTTCCTGAGGGAGCCACTGTAATTGCTTCAAGGCTAACGCCTGAGATGAGGTTACTGTACCATATTATAGCCCGAATTCTTCTATCGAAGACCGGACAATTTGACTTCATCACAGAGCGGGAGCTCTTGGTCATGGTATCTTTTGTAAAGCGCACTCTAGTATGCCTCCTAGTACTTATGGTACATCAGTTGACAAAGGCATCGATCAGCCAGAGACTATGTCTACCCTACGGGATGGGATTGACTTTGCTCTTTAGAGTTTATGGAGTGATTATAGACGATGAGCCTTATAGACAGCTACTTCACACAAACATCTATGACATCAGATCTCTTCACAGGATGGGGTACCATCTAGTTAGAGGCCAGTGGAGACGACGTATATCTGGTTAGGCCACTGACAGAGATGATGAGGTGGTAGAGGAGGAGCATATCTTTTTAGAAGAGGCAAGGCCCTTAGAGCCACACAGTGATATCCCTGAGATCCAACCCGAGCCTTCGGCATAGCCAGAGCCTGCTCCTCAGCCCGAGCCAGCCACTCCTACAAAGACAGATATCCTCGATGCTAGGAGCCCCATTCCTAATCCTTTCCATTTATATCATGATACTCCGATTTTATCCTCTCCTTCCAAATCTAATCCACATCCTTCTTCCATTCCTGCACCTACTCCATCATTTCATCTTCTGGTACACTAGTCCTACACTCTTTAGCTTTGCATACATCTTCCCTTATCAGGGAACTTGGATTTTATACTCCTGATCTCCACCATCTTGATTCCGGATCCATTTTTGATCCTTCACCTCTTTCTCTTGATATAGTTGTTTTGGTCAGTTCTATTCCTGCTACTGATATTGCCTCCATCTCTTCTACACCAGCTAGAGGTAGGACATATGTCAGATGCAGAGGATGAGGCCATCATGTTCCATCGAGACCTACCCGGATCCGATTCTTTGATCTCCGACCGATGTGGCCACGATCCTGTACTTCTACTGATACTGGACCGATTGAGATTGGATCCTCCGATAAGGAGCATTCTTCTTAGGGTAGTCTCTATGTTAGTTAGCTTACATTTCAGCATTACTTCTATGTATCTTGTTTGTTTACTATCTTGTATCTATGTATGAAAATTTATATCAATGTATGAACTTTTGACTTCAATGAATGAAATTTTTATATCAATGCTTTGTCTTTGGATATTAACTCTTGTGATTATTGCTCAATTTCTGTAATTATCATTCTATCTTCTCTTCAATCCTTTTTTAATGATGACAAAAAGGGGGAGAGTTATATGAAAAAGAAAAACAAAGGGGTGAGAGAGAAATGGCATATAAAAGAGAAATATTAAGAGAGTAAAATGAGAATAGCAAAAGAGTGAGCATGAGTGAAAAAGAAATAAGAAATGAGTGAGGGGGAGCATTAAGAAGAAAATCCTTTTAAGCTGCATTTTTCTTGAACATTCTTTGAAAATCTATTTTTTGGATCACCCTTTGAGGGGGAGCTTTTATACTCTTCAATCTCTAGTTAAAAAATTTTTTTTTGAAGCTCAAGTATAGATGTTTTTCATATTAATCTCACTCTATTTTTATGAAATCTGTTTTAACTTTGAAACACATATTGAGTATCTTGGTATGTGCAATTTTAAGTCTGATATCTTTTTATGGCTCTAATGCATTGCAAATGAGTATTTATCTTTTATATATTGCACAAAGCTTCATTTTGCTTGAAAATTTTCTTTTGTGTTATACTTAAAGGTTTTGTCATCATCAAAAAGTGAAAGATTGTTGACTTCGCTATTGATTTTGATGATTAACAAAATACTTAAGTATAATTGAGTACTAACAGTTTGCAAAAGTATGTTTTTATTAAGAAAAAGGTATTCATCAAGTTAGTCAAATTGAATTGCTTGTCAAAAGATTGAAGAAGCCCTTTTCAAGGATGAAACATCAATGTTTAATGAACTTAAGTATCTAAGAATTGCTTGAAAGGAATTATTGAGTTCAATTGAAAAAGGATTCAGCAGAGTTTTAGTCATTTTTGAAAAAGTTTCAACAAGTGTCGACTCAAAGTGTCGACTCACGGTTCAAGTATCGACTCATGATAGTGTAAGTGTCGACTCAAGCCGACACGCAGAAAGAAATTTTAGATGGCATGCTTGAAGTATTGACTCATGCCATTCACCATTGCTTTATATTCTTTGAATGACCCTTCTTTCTCTCTATATTTTTCTTTTTCTTTTTCTTTTTCTTTGAGAAGCAAAGCTTTATTGAGATTAAGTAGACTTGTAATTTTACCCTTGCAGAAAATTAAAGATGATCTTATCAGGAACTCTAATCAGAATAACTCTACTATTGTAATAATTCTATAGGGTACAATGATTATAATTATATGTGTCCACTAGGGACTATTTCTTGAAATTGTTCTCTTAACCCCATTAGTGATAGCTTTAAGGGATGACTCTATGACATCACTTTGTTAGGGATAAGTTGATAAAGGATGACATAGTAATGATTCCACTATGGATAATTTCTCTACTGATCAAATATGCTAACCTTTTGTTAAAGGAGTGTGGTGGAGTATGTTGCTTGTCAATTGAATCCTTCACTGTAGATCAATGTCACTACAAATCTATAAATATCAAAGATATACTAGGGGATTTTATTAGGCTATCATATCCCTACGTGGAGTCCAGCATGGCTACCATGTCACCTGTCAACTCAGTACAGAGAGAGAATTCTTCAGATCTTGCCACATGATCCCCAAAAGTCATGTTGGAGGAAGTCATGTGCATGCTGTCTTCTATAAAGGAACCGATCACCCTTCACCATGCCTTTCTGATATATTCCACTACTATGACATGCACCCCATAGAGGTGTGCCTGCCATGAAGATCTGCTCCATGTTATTCTCAACCACTCCAGCCACTCATACAGTGGCATGCACTCTACAAAAGCATGCCCACCATGAGGATATGCTAGCCACCATTCCCTACATCACAGAACACATCCCTTCGATGATAGGTACTCCATATAACTACCTATAAAAATTATTTTCCATGGACCTTCCAGGTAAGTATTTCCAAAGTTTTTCAAACCTATGGAGTAAGCCTTCTAAGAGTTTTAAAAGTTCTCTCTATGCCATGCAAGTCTTAGATCAAAGCTTTGGTGAAGGCTAGGCCAAGAAGAGCCTAAGCGAGGTGAAGTAGGGAGAGAAGACAAGAGGAGCCCAAGAGGGATCACACTAAGCTCCCTTCGTACTCTTGCAAGGTTTGCCAACCCTCCCAAGTCTTCACCCTCTCCCTCTTGATCCTCGCCCCCTTTCTCTTAAGCTTCGCTCACACTCTCAAACTGTACCTACACTCCATCACATCTATCTACCACTTACTTTGCCCTTCTTTGGTCCATCCATACACTGTAATCCATCACCACCTCCACCTACCTAGAAGCTATAGACTCATCTTTTTTGTTTGCTTCCACGGGAGACTGACTTAGGAGGGTCCATCATTAGAAAACCCTCCATCATGGCCGGACTTTTGTATCTTTATTTCTTTTGTAGATTCTGGAATGCCCACACAACCGAAGGAAATCCCGGAGCCACACGTCGAAGAAGTAGCATCTAATCAAATCAGCACATATTCGATAGAACAGCAATAGATTGCTACTAGAGGAAAGGCCTTTGGTCCCAACAATCATTGAGAGGCCCTATAGCCTTCCTTCCTCTTTCACAGCCATGGTAAAGTAGAAGATGATGATAGAATCTACCATTCCTCTTGCCAAGGAATTGGTTGTCCTGGTAGATCACCCTCAAATTCTTCCAAATTAAAGTATCGGTGAGCCCTCGACCATTCTTCCTATTATGGCCGAATAGTTTCATTAGCTCCTACTCTAAGTCCAATCACTAGTTTCCATAGTGCAAGGCTTGCAATAGCCCCCGGCATAGCCAGCCCCAATATTTGGTGGGCACCTACCTATGGACATCCCTTCTCCAGCATAAGATGTGGAGCAAAGTGGTTTACCCCACCTCGTTGGAGCAGAAGGGGCCTCGGGGGCCTTCTAGCCAGCCAACAGCCCTAAGTAGACTTCTCATCATCACCCATCATGACCATCGGGCCCCCATGGGGCATCTCATGCATATCATTCCCGCCCTTGAGAGAGTAACCGAGGTATGGATCATGAACACGATTCTTCTATTTCACTTTCTTCTTCTTCTTCACAAGACTCCTTGATAGAGGGACTATCATAACACCAGTCGGAAAAGCACACCCATAGTAGAATGGTTGGACTGAAAGCTCTAAAAGTGGATGGCTACCTAGAGGCCCTCCACTAGTAGTAGATGACATTGGCAAGAGAGCTACTCTTCACCATGGGTCTATGGAGGATCCCATCCCTCGTCACTTCAAGGCATGGCCCATGGAGACTTATGATGGCTCCACCGACCTTTGTGACCACCTAGAGAGCTTTAAAGCTCTCATGATGCTACAAGAGGCATCCAACACCTTGATGTACAATTCTTTCCCAACCACCTTCAAGGATGTAGGCCGAGCCTGGTATACCAGGCTCCAGTCAAACTCCATTAATTCTTTCAAGGAGTTTAGCCAAAAGTTCATTGCTTAGTTTCAGAGTAGCAGACGGCCTAGAAAAAGCTCCAACTTTCTCTTTGCCATCTGCTAGCAGGAAGGGAAGTCTCTTTGGAGTTTTATGGGTCATTTCAAAATAGACATGTTGAAGGTTCATAGCCTGGATCCAGCGATCATAATATCAGCCCTATTGCAGGGACCCAAGCTAGAGGCTTTTTTCACTCCCTCTCCATGAGATTCCCCCTTGACCTTTCAGAGATTTTGTTTAGCTCTAAAAAATATATCAATGCCAAAAAAGGCATGCGAGAGAAGAGGAAGGAGAGTGGGGAGTGCAAGCATCCATGGGAGAGATGCTCGCTTCCTCAACCTATGAAGCAGAGCAACAAAGCTAGATCATGTCACTGCTACAGAAGTCCTCATCACTGCTATGATGAGTTCACTCTGTTGAACACTTCTCGAGGGAAAATATTGATGAAAATAAAGAACTAGATATTATCCATTAGCCCAAAAAGATGAGCAAGAGGTCCAAGAAGAACATGAAAAGAGTGCTGCTTCTCCTGAAGAAGGAGATCGAAGCCCTCATCCACTGAGAATACCTATAGACCTATGTCAACCAGCCCAAAAAATATAGAGACCTCTGATCATTAGCCCCAGCCCATTGTAGAGCCTCCGACAAACAATCATCTCATTTCCAGGGTTATCCACACCATCATTGGAGGGCTTCCAATCGACGGAGCAACCTCATTAATTGAAGGGACTCACAATCATGCAGCTCTGGTTGAAGTCTCCCAACCTAAATAGTGCTAGCAAGATGAGGCCATTATCTTTTTAGATGCTAATTCAAAGGGCTTTTAGGCCCCCAATGATGATGTTATCGTAATTTTCCTTACCAGCACAAACTTTGATGTAAAGCAAATTTTGGTTGATAATGAAAGTTTTGTAGATGTCTTGTTTTACAATGCCTTTAGCAGAATGAACCTCTTGAGAGACTATCTTCTAAGGATGAGTTCTTCTTTAATAGGACTCTCTAGAGATGCCATCTCTATGAAAGGCATGATTACTCTACGCATGACCGCAGGCCAAGCATCAAAGCAGGTTACAGTCATGCTTAACTTCCTTGTGATGAAGGTCCACTCAGCCTTTAATGTTATCTTGGAAAGACCAGGCTTGAATGCCCTTCATACCATCATCTCCACCTATCACCTGTTGATAAAGTTTCTTATAGCCCTAGGAATGGGCAAGGTTCAAGGCAACCAGGCCTTGGCCAGGAAATGCTATGTAGCTACTCTTAGAGACAAAAAGTCCCGAGGTGCTACCCATCGACCGCCTCGATCACAAAGATGAGTAGGACCAATAACAGGGCCAACCAATAGAAGAGCTTCTCTTGATTCTCTTAGATGCGTCTAATCCAATCTGGAAGATCTAGATCGGGATGCAACTGAGTGAGGCTTTACATGACCATCTCCTTACATTTCAGAGAGAAAATGCAAACATCTTTACATGCACCACCTCCAACATGCCCGACGTCAACCTAGAGGTCATGGTGCACAAGCTGAACATTTATCCTTTACACAAATTGGTGAAATAGAAGAAGGAAAGCTTCACCCCCAAGAGATAGTAAGCCATTAAGCAAGAGGTGGAAAAGCTATGCATAGCTGGTCTTGTTCATGAGGTCAACTATCCAAAATGGCTAGCGAACATGGTGTTCATCAAGAAGGCAAGCGATAAATGGTGAGTATGTATCAATTTTATTGATTTAAATAATGCATACTTAAAAAGATAGCTTTTTTTATCTTGGATAGACTAGTTAGTTGATTCTACGTTATGGCACAAGCTACTTAGCTTCATGGATGCCTTTTCCAAATTTAACTAAATCTAGATGACCCTCAAGGATAAGAAAAACACATCCTTCATCACAGACCAAGGACCCTATTACTATAAAGTGATACCCTTCGATCTAAAGAATATGGGAGCTACCTACCAGCATCTCGTTAATAAGATCTTTAAAGACTAGATTGGCTACAATGTTGAGGTATACATTGATGACAAGCTAATAAAGAGCCGGTAGGTGGAGCACCACATGATGGACCTCAAGAAAACTTTCTAAATCTTGAGGAAGTACAGCATAAGGCTTAACCCTACCAAATGCACCTTTGGCATGTCCTTTGAAAAGTTTTTAGATTTCATGGTCTCATATCGTGGAATCGAAACCAAGCCAAAGAAGCTCCTTGATATCTTGGAAATGTCATCACTAAGGATCCAAAAGGAAGTGCAATGCCTGGCAAGGTGGATAGCCCCATTGAGCAGGTTCGTTGCCAGATCGAGTGATAAGTGTCTACACTTCTTCAAAGCTCTGAGATAGATCAAGGACTTCTACTTGACAAAAGAGTGTCAGGCCTCCTTCGAGCAACTTCATGCATGCTTGGCCATTGCTCCTCTCCTAATAAGGTCGGTAGAAGGATAGAGATTGTACTGTACCTAGTGATCTCCTCTATCATGGTAAGCTTTGTCCTTATCTAAGAGGAAGAAGGCATGCAAAAGCCCATGTACTATACCAATAAGGTGCTATAGGATGCAGAGACTTGGTACTCGAGAATGAAGAAGGTCGTGTATGCTCTCCTGATCTCAGTTGGATGGCTCTAGCCTTAATCCTAGGCACACTCCATCACTATCTTGACTGACTAGCCTCTAAGGTCAGTCTTCCAAAAACTAGATATCTCCAGGAGGATCGCAAGGTGGGTAGTGGAGCTCGGAGAGTTTGACATCCACTACCTTCCATGACTTTCCATCAAAGTACAGGCATTGGCTAACTTCCTTATGGAGTGTACACTCCCGAAGAGGTCAAAGTGGAGGTAAAAGTAGTAGCCCCTATACTAGTGAGTGATGTTTGGTTGCTTCATGTCGATGGGGTATCCAATGTAGGAGGCTCTAGAGCAGGAATAATCCTCACCAATCTAAATGACATCATCACCGAGAAAGCCCTCCATTTTCACTTCAAAACCTCCAACAACGAGACAGAGTATGAGGCACTCCTAGCAGGGCTAAGATTGGCCCATAAGCTTGGGGTACAGTATCTCAAAGCGCTCAGTGACTTCTAACTGGTTGTCAGCCAGATTCGTACGGAGTACAAAGTCAAAAGCCCTTACCATGGAAAAGTACCTAGAGAAGGTAAAAGAAATAATACCTTCCTTTCTCTCTTTTGAGATTGTATAGATATCTAGGATAAAGAACTCATGGATGGACCTTCTGTCAAGACTGGTGACCATGGAGTATCCAGAGATCCATAAAGGGGCATACATAGAAAACCTGAAGAAGCCCAACATTGAGGGCGAACTAGTCCTGTAGGTAGACCATGAGCCGTGCTAGATGGACCTATTAATACAGTATCTGAAGGATGGATAGCTACCCAAGGACCGAGCTAAGGCTCAAAGAGTTAAGAGCCACTCGACCTAGCATATGATGATTGAGGAAAAGCTATACCGGTGATCCTACTTGATGCCACTCCTTCATTATCTTTGACCTGTAGAGACTAACTATACCCTGTACGAGATCCATGAAGGCATATGCGGGAGCCATCTAGGAGGTCGAGCCCTAGCATACAAGATCCTTAATAAGGATACTACTAGCCCAGCATATACTAGGATGCCATTGAGTTCATGCGACACTGTGACCACTACCACTAGCATGCAAATATTCAACATCAATCATCGGCACCTCTCACTCCTATCAGCTCATCTTGGCTATTTGCTTAATGAGGAATAGACATCCTTGGTACATTCCCTCTAGTCACTGGGCAAAAGAATTCTATTATCATTGCCATCGACTACTTCACCAAATAGATGGAGGCAAAACCTTAGACCTGGATCACTGAGAATGGCACCCATAACTTTGTCTAGAAGTCTATCATCTATCTATTTGGCTTGCCTTGGATGATTATTACTAAAAATGGTCAATAGTTTGATAGAAAATCCTTCTAGAACTTCAATGAGAACTTATAAATCATCCACTAGTTCACTTCCATCGCACATCCATAGACAAATCAGAAGGTGGAAGTTACCAACTGAACAATCCTGCAGGATCTAAAGACTCGACTATACAAAGCCAAAGAACTCTGGGCAAACAAACTATACAACATTCTTCGGGCATATCGGATGACATACCAACTTTCGACCAATAAGACTCCATTCAACCTGGCTTTCAAAACTAAAATGTTCATTCTCTTGGAGCTAGGGTCGCCCTCATATAAGGTCAAAGCCTATGATGAGCATAAGAACTCGGAGAACCTTGAGATAAATGTTGACCTGCTTAAAGAAGTCTAAGAGAAAGCCCAAATCTGAATGGCAATGCACCAGTGATGAGCAACTCATTACTTCAACTCAAGAGTTAAAGAAAAGTGATTCAGCTAAGGGATTTGGTGCTCTGAAAGGTAGCGATCAGCTAGCCAATCGAATGAGGGAAGATCATGCCCAATTTGGAAGGACCACACCATGTTGTCGAGCAATATGCTTCAGCACTTATCATCTGGAGTAGTTGGATAGGACACCCATCCTTTGCACCTGGAATTCTAAAAATCTTTGACCTTATTATCAATAAGATGTGCCTTCTCAAGTCATGAATCAATCTATCTTGCAATGAAAGCCCTTTCTTTTTTATACGAAGTGGCCATCAAGTCTGTGTCTCATGAAATGGAGGTGCATTTGAAAAAGTCCTGGTTGACCATCTTCCCAAGTGGGGTCACCAAACCTTTATTCTAAACCCTAGTTGACCAGTTTCCTGAGTAGGGCCACCACACCCTTATTCTAAATCCTGGTAGATCAGCTTTCCAAGTAGGGCCACCATACCCTTATTCTAAATCTTGGTTGACCAACTTTCTAGGTAAGGCCACCATACTCTTATTCTATGTCTTGGTTGACCTGCTTCTCAGGATAGGCCACCATGCCCATACTTCTAAGTCCTAGTTAAGCAGTAAGACTCTTAGGCAGGACTGCCATATCTCATAAGTCCCTCAAGTGAGGCAATTGGATGAGCTATGCACCCCAAGTAGGGTCACCATGCCCTTCTCAAATTCCAGATGCTAGTATGCTTGAAGCAGAAAACTTTGAAAGGATCCTTATTCAACCATCACATTCCCAGGAGATACTATTACTCTTGTGAGGCCTTGTAAACTTGTAAGCCCTGAATATCTAGCCAAAGGTCTGAGGTGATTTTTAGGAGCAATGAAGAATCTCTATTTACTCTGATTGAGCCATGCTAGCCACTTTCCAAGCTAGTAACCTTATGATCATAAGATGAAAGCTTGATGCAACCCCCGAAGATCAAAAAAGAGCTTCATCTATTCTTCTTCAACCTTTTAGTTGAGATGCCGCACTCCTAGAAGATGTTGATACATTTGTAAGACCTTATTGGGTGAGCCACTTTTCTAGCACCATTAAGGAGTCTGCATCACTCCCAGATGTCCAAAATTCTAACCATGAACCTTGGAAGCCAGTATGTCGAGAGCAAAAAGCTCCAAGAAGAATCTTGCACCAATTAAGCAGCAAAATCCTAGTCAACCAAATTGCTAGGTGGGGTCACCATATCCTTTACTTGAAGTTCTAGATGAGCTACTTATCCTAAGTGGGGTCTTCGTGTCCTTATTCTAAGTCTTGGTTAAGCTGTAAGCCTCCTGTTAGGATGGCAAAGTCCCTAAACCCAGTTTAAGTTATAAGACTCCTAGGTAGGATGGCCATGTCCCTAAATCCTGGTTAAGCTATAAGACTTCTAGGCGAGGCAACTAGGTGAGCTATGTGTCAGGAAATGTGTCCTAAAGTCAACATCTAAGTTATAGATAGTTAAGCTTATTGTAAACTTGTATATGAATCATTAATAAATAAAAGTTATTTTTTGGTAGTTCATCATATTATATGCAGCTTCCTATTAAACTCTTTTATGATGAAGTCCTTAGAACTACTTCTGTTCGATAAAGGATAATTTATTATATAGTTCTTAAACCTATTCATGATCAAATGATACGTTATTATCTAGAATGATAATGTTTATCAAATATAGATCATTGTATGCCATATGGATTGTTTGTTCTCATAACCAAGGAGTATGGAGATACTGGTATGGCATGCAAGTAAGTATAGGAGTACACTATACTGAAGGTGGCCAACTATGTAGAGTGCTTTACTATCAAGAGTATCTCTAAGAAGGATTTGGATATAAATATCACTCCAACCTGAAATCACCATGGTGACTTACAAATAACTCACTATACTTTGGTGTCGAACTATCTGTATTTCTAATATAATGATGAAAGGTTTCTGGGTATAGTCAAGTACTTGTTAAGTTAGTGTATGAGTCAAGAAAGATTGACCACTCCAAAGTATTGAAGAAAATGCTTTGCCATGTTTCAATTTAACAAAATCTTGGCTAGGGTAATCCTAGTGAAGAGTCACTGAATTTATTAGGTTAAGGCATATCTGGATGCACCGATTTAGAGTTGGTAATTAACTCTAAAATCATCCTAAGCATAAAGTCAAAAGGATGAATTATATACTAACCATATGCCTAGATTCTTGAATGTTGCTTTGCAACTATTTGACCAATCCGAATGTCAGATATCATTACTAGATGGTCATATCGATTAGTTTAGAAATTTATTCATATGCTACTGGCTTAGTATTTGAACCTATGGAGTCACACACAATAAAAATTTCTGAGTGATCATGATAGCTAATTAACAATTAAAAATCATTCAAGGATATAATTATTAATATGATTGATAATTAACCTCATATAATTGTTATAAATAAAAAATAAATTAATTATTAATTAATTATAGGAGTATTAATTAGTAATTAGATTGCTAATTGTCTCAATTGGATTTAACAAAGATATTTAGATCAAGTCTAATTGAATTTGGTTCAATTAATATTTGATTTGATTTGGACTTAGACTCGATTAATATTTGATTTGATTAGGATTTAATTAATATAATTAGAAATTAATTAGATTAGGCCCAGTTATTTAATTGGGTTTAACTAAATTTAATTTGTTTGAACTCAATTAGAATTGAATTAGGATTCCTATTTTCTATCCTAGCACCACCTAGGTTTTCTTTTATGCCTAACTCATTTTTTTCTATGAATTCTTCATGAAAAAAAAATTATTTTTTTATCCTCCCTCATTCCTCTTTTGATTAGGATTAGTTTAGAATAATCCTAGAAGAATTTTGAATTTATTTGATATACTTTGAATAGGATTAGAACTCCTAGTCCTATTCTATCTCTATCTCCCTTTATCCCTATCAATTCTCCATGCCCTATTTTTATTGAGTTTTTCTAGGGTGTGCATGAATTTGGAGAAACATTACCATGAGCATTGAGATCTGAAATCACTAGAAAAAATAAAGAGAGAGGGAGAATTGGCATGAGAAAAAAGAGAGGGTGTGGTATCTAGGCGCTAGGATTTTAAGGGAGAAAAAGGAAAAATTAGAGAGAGATCTCTTCTTATTTTATTTCTTTCACTTATAAATCCTCCTACACCTCCTCTTTTTAATAATCATGGAGGGTTCAAGAAGTTCTAAAGAAGAAGTTAAATCAGCCATCTAGTGGCCTTTGAAAGGATCTAGCAGCTCGAGAAGGTTGATCACTTCATGGCTTCGTGTAAACGATCTATACAAGCTGGACATCCTGTGCGGTGCGAGATGACTTGAATAATCTTTTCCAAGTGCCATTAGCAGTGGAGTCCAGCAACCCATGATCAGGTATGAGATTCGATCTCATAGTTACAGCAGATTTGATCTACATCATGCATCGATTGCTAATTTTATTTTTTGCATTGCATATCATGTCTAGATCCATTATAAGGTTTTTTAGATTTGATCTAAGTACTTGTTTTCATGATTAAAAGTGTTTTTAATTTGATATACTTCCGTTGGTAATTAAAGAATATACATGTATGAGACCTTATCCCAATTTCGAACACTATAAGCCCTAGGCAGGGTCACCATGCCCTTTATTATAAGTCATGGATGAGCTATGCACCCCAAGCAGGGTCTTCATGCCCTTTTTCTAAGTCATGGTTAAAGTATAATAATCCCAAATAGGATGGTTATGTCCCTAAATCCTAGTTAAGCTATAAGACTCCTAGATGAGGCAAATGGGTGAGCTATCATCCAAGGTAAGGTCTCTATGCCCTTCTATTCTAAAACCTCGATGAGCTATGCACCCCAGGTTGGGTCTTCGTATCCTTATTCTAAGTCCTGGTTAAGTTGTAAGACTCCTAGGTAGGACGACAATGTCCCTAAATCATGGTTAAACTATAAGACTCCCAGATGATGTGATAGGATCATGATGTTGTCATTAGGATACCGCGGCTATCAGTTTAATTAATGACTTTTAAATAAAATTAAGAATACATAGAAATAATAAGTCAGGTCAAATCTACAGAAAATGCAATGCTTAAAATAGTTTGAAATCTTTGATTTTAAGAGAAAAAAAATATATTTTGAAGTTGGAAAAGAAAATTAAAAAGTGTAAAAGAATTTGAAGAACAAGAATTTAAACATGGGTACGTTTAATTTGCTAATCAGATCTTAGCATCTACTTGTAATAAAAATAACTAACAAAAACTTAAATGGTATAAAAATAAACTTTGCATTAATTAAAATCTAATTACAAGAAATTAAAAATAAAAATTAAATAAACTATGAAAAGTAATAACAAAGAATCTGAAGTTGATTGGTGCAGTCTCATCAAGAAGTTGGTTGATGTCACTTTGCCTTCTTCTCTCGTATTTCATGAAGCAAACTGGGCTTTCTCTTCTTCCTTTTTGGATCCTAATCTAAAGATTGGTGTAAGTGAAAAGATGGCATAGAAGACAAAGTTCTCCTCTAAGAAACCTTACTCTTAGAGGCCAACCCGCAATCCAAAGCTAAGCCTTCTATCCTGTACCATACTCCTCTCTCCAAGATGCTTTTTTCTATAACCTAGGAGTCCTTGAAATAGAACTTGGTAGAGGTTGAATCAATGTAGGACAGGGAGTTAAACTTCTAGTAGAACTGGGAGTTATTTTGGACCGTCAGATCATCATCAACAGATCAAGTCAGAATATTTGCTAGCCATTGGATTTGGTTTCAATGGCTAGGAATTGTTGATAGCCACGGATCAGGGAGGAGACCATGGGATGGATCATAGCAGCTTCTTGGGATCTCGACACTTGGGCTGAGCACTTGGATGGCTGATGGCGGTGTGAAGGTTTTGGTGAAGAGGCGACGGGAGGGAGGAGCAGTACCATGTGGCGATGGGATGGCTCATGGTGGTGCTGGGATGATGGCCAATTGGAATAGAGAGGAGGATCCAGTGAAGGGTGGCTCGAAATAGGGGAAGCAGCAGTGATGGGCTGAGGCAGTGTGGGGATGATGCGAGGAATAGAAATATAGCTAGCAACTCAGGGAAGATGGTGGTCATGGACAGATCGGAGGCCGGTGATCAGTGGTGGGGAAGAAAAGGAGGACAGTGAGAACTCAGGTGATGGGAGGAGGGAGCAGTAGTGTTGGGGAAGAAGATGGTGGCAGTCATGGCAAATTGGTGGAGAGCCATTGAGAGAGGAGGATGACTGGCTAGCGATGGATGGCTAGTAGAGGGCAGTGGTGTTGGGCGATGAAATGACATCGGGTAGTGCGACAGTGATTGGGAGGAAGAGGGCGGAATCTTTTTGGTGGCTTCAAGTAGTTTCAACGGTCGGCGAGGAAGGAGGGTAGTGGCTTAGGGCGACAGGACGGTGGCTTGGGCGATGGGATGGTAAAAACCCCTCCACAATCCATGACTCAGATATGTGGACCATAAGCCATAGCTACTAGTGGATCGAGCAAGCTTCTATAGACCAAGCGACCGGTCCATGGTGGACCGGCTACTTTAAAGACTGTGCATAACTTGATGTTTTATTCTTTTCTCGATTTTGGATCCATTTGAACTCCGATTTGCATGTTGTTTGATCAATTGGATTCTACAAGTCAAGTTCTTCATCTTGTTATGCTTTTTTATCAGTAATCCAACTGATTTTCTTAGATTCCAGAGTTTCAAAAAAATCTATCATCTTAATATATCTATAAAGGTGGAAGAAGCATGCATTAAACTTTTTATTAAATATTTTAATGGATGTGTGGTGCTTCGACTCAACATCTACATTTTATGATTATACTCTAATTTCATCTTTTTCAAAGGTATTTTAAAAATAGTTCATTTTATAATAAGGTCTGATTTAATTATAAAATTAGGTTTTTTAGAAGATATTAGCAACAATAATTACTTAAAATATTTAAAATAAAGCATAAATACATGATTTATCACATCTCCCAACTTACTCATTGCTAGTCCCTTTGTAATATAATAGGACTATTAAAGTATAACCATCTATCATTAAGATTCTTTTCTAAATCTAGGCTGAAGGTCAAAAGGAGTTAGCTAGCATCACTAACTAGGTATTGAGCTTTTGAAGTAAATTTCACAGTCAGAATTATTAGAAACTTTCTTAAAATTTATCCAAAGTTCTATAGTACTTGTATTTGTAATGGCTGACCTAGTATTTCAATGCTAGATTGTAAAGGACAATTATATTTTTGCTTATCTCCTAATTTGGTCAATTTTATATACACTCTCTAATTTAAGCACATAGGCTAAGGTAGCTTTCACACTGTCTTAATTTTTTTTTTATTATTTTTTTTGTTGGCAATGTCTTCATATGCCTACTTTTTGATGTGAACAATAATGCTTACTTAGACAAAGGTGCCCAGTTACTTGGTAGGAAATCAATGTTTAGAGCTTGTCCTTTTTTTCTTTTTCTTTTTTAAAATTTATTTTCTCTTCTTTTTTTTAGGTAGGTAGCTCTTTTCTCAAATTCAAGTTAAATAGGGGTGTATATCAATTATCAATTTTTTAGTAATAATTTAATTTTTAATTGACCTTATAACTAATACCTACTTTATCTTGTCAATGTGCATGTATGATGAAAGTGTGCTAATAGCCTTTGGATGATCTAAGTAGGCTACTAAAAGTCTGACCAGCTGTCTACTTCTTGACTCGCTACAGTCATTTGTAAATGCTTTCTAACTTCATTGTCCTTTTTCTAGTCTATTTTGCTCAAGAATTTTTTTCATGGCACATGGTTTATTCAAGATAAAAATTTTTCTTTAAATAGTTTAAAAAATCTTCAACAATTTTCAAAGATTTTTTAAAAATTTTTACAAGCTTGTCTGGTCCCTACCCCCTAACATAAATACCATCCCTAATGGTATAAATCAGTTAAAGAAATAAATTCAAACCATAGGAATAAAAAGAAATATATAAGGATAGAAGTTACCTGAGAAGAGGAGCTTATTAACAAGATAAAGGCTGCAATAATCAATTGGGATTGAGATTTTTATTATTATTATTATTTTATTTTTAAGAGCATAAAAATAAATATTAGGTTACCTTCAAACAAGCACTGAGTTTAACGTCTTCAACCAGATATCATGAGGGAGTCCAGTGGATGATTAACTTCAACATATCTCTCATGTCATCAAAAGAACATAGCCAATCAGGAGGCCTTGTCATCATGGTAGAAAATCGTTCATAGAGTACTCTATGATGATTAGCCCAAATTAAAAAAGTATATTAGGCAAGCATGTTATTCCAAGATTTAAAAATATACTTTATTAATTTGGGCTAATCATCATAGAGTACTCTATGATGATTAGCCCAAATTAATAAAGTATATTAGGCAAGCATGTTATTCCAAGATTTAAAAATATTATTATAGTTTTTATGATGATTAGTAAGGGATTGTATTTGTTGGGCCATGATTGGAGGTGGTAGTTTAGAAATTTCTTCAATTATAAGTTGGTCTACCCTACTCTCCTTGGGCATGATGTGTTTGGTCAATATCACTTTCCATTTTAAAACTAGGCACCTCTTCTAGATTAATATTAAACATGTCTCCATACATTGTTTTAATATCATGAAAAGATTTTGGAAGCAGTTCTCAAGATTAGTACCGAATATGGAGAAATCAATTAAAAAAATTTCAAGATCACGATCCCTCATCTTAGTAATATTTCACTCGATGGCTTCTTTATGTAATACCACTAAGTTAGGCTTCCTAGGTAAGGTTCATTGAGAAAGTTTCAATGGGTGCCTCAGGAAGTGATTTCAGTTCTAGATCAGGTGGTGATTCTAACAAGAAAACTATTGGTTGTCTAGGTAATGGCTCTTGTTATTCATCAATCAAGAGTGGGGTAGTTTCAATATAGGATATTTGTATTGAGTTATTAACTTCAGTACTATACCCATCTATATTAAAATTATCTATCCTTAATTGAGCCAACAGGGATTAATAGATCCTAGAGAAGAATTGTGGGGATGGCTTCCTCTATTGACTTATGCATTTATGGTTTTTGGAAGGTCTCTACTAATTTCATCATTGTATCTATTTGTTATTTCATTCCATTAAAAGGCATGGATGATTCAAGGGCACTAGAGAATGGGGCCATAGGTGAGTAGGGCAATGATAGAATTGATTCATCCCATAAGTTTAATTTTTCATATATTTTTCTATCTCAGCCAAATTATTTATATTGATCTTTATAGTTGTGCAAATTTATTCTAAGACCGGTTCATTTTCAAGAGTCAGAGTTGATTGTTCACGAAAAGATAGAGGGTTATTAAAATTTTAGGCTAGGTATGGTACCTCTAGGTTACTCTCGGGTTGACTAGATAGTTCACCTCCCTCCTCTCTATTAAGTTCAATTAATCGTTGGTCAGTTTGATCCATTAGCTTATCGATAGATTATTGTTAGGCTATAATCATTTGTTGAAATTGAGCAAACCTATCGACATCTAGGTTGGTCTATAAGGAAAGTGAGTATGATGCTTGCTGAACATTCTCTTCAAATACTGGGCTATAATTAATCAGAGAAGATTGATAATGTGGATAGGGCTAATCATAATATGGTGTATCTATGAATACGGATCCTTGGATTGCTGGGATAACCACTGGGTGTGGTTGCCATGAAAAGTCTGGTTGAGCCCCCCAACCTGAATTATATGTATTAAAGTATAGATTATTTTTTGAGTTGTAGGCTGTTTGGGTTTGATCTTAATAAACTTGATCATACATAGTCTCAAGAGGTTAGTACACAATTGGGCATTCACTCTCAAAGTGAGTGGGGCTCAAAAAAACTTGGTGTGCTGGGAGAAAGGATACTCTACTATAAGGATTCATGCTCTTGGCACTGATCAAGTTTTTTGGATTATTTTGATTATTCAGATATACAATTAAGACTTTAGATCAAAGCAATCCTTATGTATTTATGTATTAATTTATTTATTTATTTTTAAGAGGAGAGGTGAGACAAAGAAGGAAGAAAGATAGAAAAGAGTTTTAAAGATAAGGGCCTAAGGAGTCCTAAAGCTAAGAGAGAGAAAAGGATTTGATGTTATTTACAAACAAGTTAGCATAACATGGACTCTCTATCCTAGGATTATCCTAAATCTAGACAGCTCCTAACTGCCAAGACAACCTTAGAGCTCTCAAATTCAGAAACTAACTAATCAACTAGCCAAGTAAGGGTAAGATCGGTGGAGATCCCCCGTTGCATTTCTTACACACCAATTACACTGGCCAGGTTAGTCAACGGAACCAATTAAAAACTACATTCTTCAGGGCTACATCATTCTTGAACCCCTTTCCTAGACATCAGTTAATTAGCCAATCCTGACTCAATCCAACTCTTTTGGATGCCTTGTCCTATTAAGCTCAAGTTCCTTAGGGGTTGATATCAAATTGATTTTAATTAACAAGCTTGGGTCAATGCAAGATGCAGGGTGATGGTTTATAAGCCAAGGAAGGGTTATCAACTCCCCACCTTATATTATTTATAGGTTAATGCCTTTAAGATGTTTTATAGAAATATACAATGGAAAACAGGAAGATGTCCCAAACAAATAATAATCTTTTAAGGTTTAGTTAGTTACTCTATTTTAGTTAAGTGTTATGTAGTATTTTTATTTTCTTTTATGTTATGTTATTTTATGAAAGAGAGGTAAAAGGTAGGTTTTAATCTTAGTTAATTAGATGTAAAAATAAGATAAATTAGGTTAAGAAAATAAAAAAACTATAGATCTTATAATTAAGGCAAGAAGTTAAATCAGTATTTAAGGTAGTTAATTAAAAAGTTAAATAGTTTTTGTTTGGGTTAATTTTAAAAAAGAAGAAACTAAAAAAGATTTTTTTTCTTTTTAAGTTTGAAAAGAAAGAAATTAATTAAAAGAAACTAAAAAAGATTTTTTTTTTTTTATGTTAATTTGAAAATGAGGAAAGCAATAAAAAAGGAGACAAATCTAAAAAAATAGGTAGATTTTAAAAAAAGGAGACTAATTGAAGAAAACAAAAAAAAAATTGGTTTATAGAAAAAGGTAGAAATTTATTAGAAGCAATAAAAAAAGAAAATTAATCTAGGGTTAGGATTGATCTCATAAAAATTGTAGAACTTTCTTTCTTCTCTTTTTTTTTTTTTTTTTGATCTAAAAAAAAAGAACAAGAAAAGTTAGTAAACTGAATTTATAAAAAATCAAAGAGATCAAAAATATTAGCATTCATGCCTTTCCCAGTAATGGCACCAAAAACTTATAAGATCGCGATGTTGTTGTTAGAACATCATGGCTATCAATTTAATTAACTGATTTTTAAATAAAATTAAAAATACATAGAAAGGATAAGTCAGGTCGAATCCATAGAGAAGGCAGTGCTTAGAATAGTTTGAAATCTTTGATTTTAAGAGGAAAAGAAAAATATTTTGAAGTTAAAAAATAAAATTAAAAAGTGTAAAAGAATTTGAAAAACAAGAATTTAAACATGGGTACATTTGATTTGCTAGTCAGATCGTAGAATCTACTTGCAATAAAAATAACTAACAAAAATTTAAATGGTATAAAAATAAAAGTTGCATTAATTAAAATCTAAGTACAAAGAATTAAAAATAATAATTAAATAAGCTATAAAAAGCATTGACAAAGAATCCGAAATTGATTAGCGCAGTCTTATCGGAAAGTTGGTTGATATCACTTTGCCTTCTTCCATCGTACTCTACAGAGTGAACTGGAATTTCTCTTCTTCTTTCTTTTTGGAACTTATTTGAAAATTGGTATAGACAAAAAGATGGCATAGAAGATAAAGCTTCTCTTCTAAGAAACCTCACTCTTAGAGGCCAAGTCGCAATCTAAAGCTAAGCCTTCAATCCTGAACCATACTCTACTCTCCAAGATGCTTTCTTCTGTAGCCAGAGGGTCCTATAAATAGAAGTTGGTAGAGGTTGAATCAATGTAGGATAGGGAGTTAAACTTCTAGTAGAACTGGGAGTTATTTTGGACTGTCAGATCATCATCAACAAATCAAGTCAAAATATTTGCTAGCCGTTGGATTTGGTTTCGATGGCTAGGAATCATCGATAGCCACAGATTAAGGAGGAGACCATGGGACAGATCATGGTAGCTTCTCGGGATCTCGGCACTTGGGTGGAGCACCTAGGTGGCCGGCGATGGTGTGGAGGTTTCGGTGAAGAGGCAATGGGAGGGAGGACCAATAGCATGTGGTGGTGGGACGACTCATCGTGCTGCTAGGATGATGGCTGATTGGAACAAAGAGGAGGCTCCAGTGAAGGGTGGCTCGGAATAGGGGAAGTAGCAATGATGGGCTGAGGTGGCTTGGGGAAGATGGGAGGAACAGCAAAATGGCCAGCGACTTGGGGAACATGGTGGTCATGGGCAGATCGAAGTCCGTTGATTGATGGTGGAGAAGAAAAGGAAGACGGCGAGGACTCAGGTGATGGGAGGAGGGAGCAGCAATGTTGGGGAAGAAGATGGCGGCAGTCATGGTAGATCAGTGGAGAGCCATTAAGAGAGAAGGATGACCAGCGAGCGATGGTTGGCTAGTAGAGGGTGATGATGCTAGGTGATGAAACAGCATCGAGCTATGTGGCAATGGCCAGGAGAAAGAGGGTGGAAGCTTTTTCGTGGCTCCAAGCAGTTTCTCCTGTTGGCGAGGAAGGAGGGCGGTAGCTCGGGCTGCGAGATGGTGAAAACCACTCCACGGTCCATGGCTCAGAGCCATGGACCATGAGCCATGGCTGCTGGTGGATTAGGCGAGCTTTTGTAGACCAAGTGGCCGGTCCACAATGGACCGACTGCTTTAAAGACTATGCATAACTTGATGTTTTCTTTTTTCCTTGATTCTGGGTTCATTTGAATTTCGATTTGCATGTCGTTTGATCCATTGGATTTTTCAAGTCAAGCTCTTCATGTTGGTATACTTTTTTATTAGTAATCCAACTAATTTTCTTAGATTCTAGAGTTTCAAAAAAAATTATCATCTTAATATACCTATAAAAGTGGAAGAAGCATGCATTAAACTTTTCATTAAATATTTTAATGGGTGTGTGGTTCTTTAGTTCAACATTTACTTTTCATGATTATACTCTAATTTCATATTTTTCAAAGATATTTTAAAAATAGTTAATTTTGCAATAAGGTCCAGTTTAATTATGAAATTAATTTTTTTAGAAGATGTTAGCACCAATAATTACTTAAAATACTTAAAATAAATGCATAAATATATGATTTATCATGAGGCAACTAGGTAAGCTATGCATTCCAGCCAAGGCCACCATGCTCTTTATTCTAAGCCATAGGTGAGCTACTAAGACTGGAAGTGGGCCGGGCTAGCCTGATGGGCTTCGGGCCGACCTGATTCGGGTTGGGTTTCGGGCCAGGCTCTAAGTAATTCGAACCAGGCTTCGAGCCTTATTATAGAGCCCATTAAATTTTTAGGCCGGGCGTGGGCACCCCTTTGGCCTGGCTTGGTCCGGCCCAAACCTAGCCCAAAAAAAGGCCTACTAAACTGGCCCAAGCCCAATCAATTAAACTCAGTCATGAGGTCATCATCTCGTCAATCCCTCCCAGGCTCTCACCTCTCACCCTCTCGATCACCAACTCAAGCTCGACTCCATGCGACCTTGCCCCGATCCCCAGTCCGTGCAACCCTGTCGCCACCCCCGACTCCGTACGACCCCGTCGCCACCCCCGGCTACATGCGGCCCCATCGCCACCCCGAGCTCCAACTTCCTCCATCGGCTTCAATGCATGAGCCCAACATGCCCTCCGTCCGCGCAACCCCCCCACTTCGATCTCCTTCCTGGCCCCTCCGTGTGCCCCCTCCGCCCGCCTGACACCCCCTCTGTGAGACCCCGCAACCACCCCAACCCTTCACCCATGAGATCCCCCGGCTCTACCCGACGCCCCCTCTGCCCCTGCATGACCTGGCAACCCCCCCGGCTCCAATCTCCTTCCCCGGCTCGGTACCCACACCCGACGCCTGCGACACGGGATGCCCTTGCCCCCCATGCAACCCCGAGCCCCTTGCTCTGATCTCCTTCTCCCGTCTCCGCCTACCCTTTTTTTTTGGGTTCCGATCTTTCAATGATCTAAGGGCCATCTTCGGTTCAGGCCGACCCATCGGACTTGGGCCGGGCTCGAACTCGGGCCTGGTATTTTAAAAATTTTTTGGGCCTAAGCCCGATCCAAAGTCTGGAATTTTTTTTCAAGCCAAGCTTAGATAGGGGTGTGGCCCGGTTCGGCCCAGCCCACTTCCAACCCTATAAGCTACGCACCTCAGGCAGGGTCACCATACCTTTCTCCAAAGCCCTAGGTGAGCTATGTGCCTTAGGTAGGGTCTCCATGCTCTTTATTCTAAGTCCTAGGTGAGCTACACATCCCAGGCGTGGTTGCCATGCCCTTTTATTCTAAACCCTGATGGCTACACATCCCAAGCAAGGTCTTCATGCCCTTATTCTAAGTCCTATTTAAGCGGTAAGACTTCCAAACAAGAGCGCCATGTCTCTAAGCCCTGGTTAAGCATTATGACTCCTAAGCAAGGCAACTTTGCCCTTACTCTTCTAAGAGCCAGGTCAAGCCTTTGCACTCTCTAGCAAGGTTTCTGTCTCCTTGAAGCTTTGCTAGGTGGACAAACTCTTGGACAATGAGTTGAAGCATAGTATGGGGACATGGAGGCTATAGATGAAGCATTACAACACATTCATTATGCAATGGACAACATGTAGATACAAGAGAAGACACATGAAAGAATGAAGATTTTTTTATTAATGAATCTTAATTACACATGCTTGTGGCATTATGGCCAAATTACATTACATCAAGAGTGCTTCCAAAGATACAAAGGAAGATCAGGATCAAGTTAAAACTTCTAAGAGCCCCCAAGTTCCTTGCCTCGCTAAAAGTAGCAAGCCACCTCCTGCAGGCCCAAAAGGCTTCCTAGTCCCCCAAAATGTGTGAAGACACCACCAAGTGGAGGAGCCTGATGGGAAAGAGAAGATGTGCATCGTAAACTCAAAGCCTGTTTGGTGTAGAGCATAAATGTAGACCTCCATACATGGGGTTAATATGATGACCGGCATAGCTACCTCACTCTAGCCAAGAAACCTCCCCCTATAGATGGCCAAGAGACAAAAAACCAAGGAGAAGGCCCGAAACTACATTAAAGATGTCAACGGACCATCCCCTACATGGCTCAAATGCAATGACACTAGTGCCAGAACTAGGTGAGGTTCCCAAAGCTGCTTCTACTTCTAGTTCGATGGCCTCTCCTTGTAAGGCTAGGTCTTGCTAGAGGAGATGCTTATTAATGAGTTTGCAAAACATTGGCCATCCTTCAACTCTATCCTCCGACCAACTATAGTCGCAATACAACAACTTGGTCGCCAACCATTTTGAATACCTCCTATTTCAAAGTAAGCATCCATTAGCACGCTCTTAACATGATTAAGGTAATCACCTCAAAGAGAATCCTTCCATTGAGAAAGAGAATCTAATTATGCTAGCACCAGAAAAAGATCACAGCTGCAACATCCCTTTGCACATATGAACCACAAATAGACTTGGTGAAGATCCACCAGCTAGGCCCTTAATTTATGGAGGGGCTAGGAGAAAGCTTACCGCATCACCACTCAATCAATACATGACAAGTGTCCACACCCCACTGGCTAGATATCCATTCTCTCTCATAATGGAAGTTTAGGTGCCAAATGTTTCACCCAATGACCATATTCTACTAGGGGCAATGCATTCATATGCCAGAAGCTCCCACTGAAGTGATGCAATAAATGCACCAGTTACATATTAGAGATCACACTCAGTCAAAACCCCTCCTTGGGGATCAAGTGTACATTAGACGATGTGCCATGCTACATTACTCCTTGTGATTTAGGGCAAGTTGAATCAGCATGCATTCTCTTGAAAGATGAACATGTGCCAACTACCCAGAACCATCTAAGGGTTAATGAAAAGGCATCCTCCTCATGACAATGCATCAAAATGCAATTTCAAACTCACAAAGAAGCAAGAGAGAAAAAAACATAAATTCTTTATTTCTTTGAAAGATACATATAATTGGAGTTGAGTTCCTCTAAGAACCTTACTCTCTTTGCCCTCATAATGCTCTCCCTCTCTTTTACAAAGGTGTTTGCAGGAAGAAGAGGTCTAATTGCAGGTCCAATCTCAGGGTAGTGGTTGTGAAGTATCATTTTGCAACATGTGAAGCCTTGGTTAAAAATGGCAGTTGGCAAAGACTCTAGAGCTTAGCATCCTTCCTCAAGGTGCATGTCGTGAGGCTCAGGCAACCTTGCTAGTTCAGCTCCTAGATGATTGGCCTCATACCATGACTTGAATAGCCTTGCCTTCACCTTAGCAAGGTGCTGCATAGCTTCACACTACTCAAGAAGGACTCCGGTCCAGAGGGAGTTGATCTTGTGTAGTAAATCCCTACACGGTCTCTATTGAACCATCGAGTCCTTTGAGAGCCTTCAATGCTCCCCCCTACCTAGTCCAGTATAGAAAGGACTACTCCACCCTCTACAGTGCTTGCCTTGCTAGTGGTGCCAGACAATGCACCTCACCTGCAAACGCTCCTTCCTCTCACCTCACCAACAGTGTCAAACAACATGCCCAGGTTGGAAGACTCCCCTTTTCACCTGTCTTACCCTCTATGCTAACAAGCTATTGATTCTTGTATTAATTTTAATGATTAACAAAATACTTAAGTATATTTGAGTACTAACTGTTTATTAAAGTATGTTTTATCAAAAATAGTACTCATCAAGTTAGTTGATTGATTGCTTGTCCAAAATAGTTGAAGAAGTCTTCTTAGAGATGAAATTGTAAAGTTAAATAGACTTAAGTACATAAGAATGACTTGGAAGGACTCAAGTTTGAAGGTTGAAGAAGATTCAACAATGTTTCAATTGAATTTCAGAAAGTTTCAGCTAAGTGTCGACTTATGAAAGTGAAGTATCGACTCATAGTGTCGACTCACAGAAGCTTGAGCTGATATGCAGAAGATGTTTCAGATGGTATGCTTGAAGTGTCAACTTATGAAGCTCAAGTGTCGACTCAAGGATCGACTCAAGGCCTGAGATAAAAATTATACAGAACATGCTAAATTTTAGGACTTCCCTCAAGTGTCGACTCATGGAGGCCAAGTATCGACTCAAATGTCGACTCACCAGAAGAAGTGTCGACTCACCTAAGATTTCTAGAGAAATTCAAGAAACATTTTTTGAAGTGTTGACCCAAGTGTCGACTCATGACTTGAAGTGTCGACACTTGAAGTTCTGATGAACAGTAATGGCTAATTTTTTTAAAATGCAAAACTTATCCTTTTCACCCCCAATGGCTAGTTTCACGTCTCTAATGGTCATAAACTACCATTTGAAGCTTGGAAAGATATTTAAAGTGGATTAAACTCAAGAGGAAACAGGAGGATGAGAAGTTAAGTGCATTCACTCCAATATTCATTAAGAGCAACTACTTTCAAGTGAAGTGAAGCCTTCAAGCATTCAAAGCATTCAAGAGCATTCAAGTCCAACCTTTCAAGCATTGATTAAGGCTTCAACAACTTGAAGACAAACATCTTCAAAGAGCTTCAAAGAGATATTTGCTTTTTATTTGAAAGCTTTCTTATATTTCATACATTCTACTTAAATTTTTTATTGAGGTTTGTTAGTGAGCCTGTGTGTTAAAACCAACAAAGTTTTTTGGTTAGCCTTGTGAAAACCAAAAAGATTTTTGGTTAGTCTTGTGAAAACCAAGGAGGTTATTTGTGAGCCTAAGTTACAAAACCAACTAGGTTTTTGGTTAGCCCATAAAACCAAAAGGATTTTAACTTGTGTTCCCAGTGAAAACAAGTTGGGTTTTGATTAGTGAGCCCGGAAAACTAATCGTTGTAATCAAGAGTGATTATAGTGAATTTCCAAGTGAACCTTGGGGAGTGGATGTAGGTGCTTTTGTGTGCACCGAACCACTATATATCCTTATGTTTGTGTTGCTTGCTCTCTCTTTATTTACCCTTGTTTACTTTGCATTTACTTATCCATTTCCACTACATACTCTTGAATAACATATAAGCACTTGCAATTCACTAGCACCTTAATTATTTTGAATTGGCACATACTTGCAAAAGTTTTTAAAACCCAATTCACCCCCCCTCTTGGGTTGCTTATTGGGCAACATAAGCACATGATGAGGGTGAGAACAAGGGTAGCCGCTTCATAATTAAAAGAGCATCGCACTCTGCTAGCCTCCATCTGGGTCCTCTGATTGAGAATGGCCCTTGAAAGCACTCCAGATGCCTAGGACTGCTCCTCCTTGGTTCCACCATCTCTTAGTAAGTGGTCTCTATCTCCTCCTGCAATTCTTTATTCCTTATAGATAGGCTATCGAATTCCCATGCAAGAGTTTGGTGAGCCACCTTAGCAGCACCCCACTCCTACTTCACCAAAGCCCGATGCTCTTGTGCCACCTTCTATACTTGTTCCACTTAGGCGACCCTCTTTATGGCTGCTACCTCATGTTTAGTAATCGAGGACTCCAGTGCTCGAGCACAGAAGCCCACTTACAAAGCCAAGCCATCAGAATATAGCCAAAGTTGTGACTAAGACCTTGGAAAGAAGTACCACTTAACCATATAGTATAGTGGTACATGCATGCCAGAACCTCCTTTATCGACATGCATTGCAACAGCACAGCATCCCCTGGAGGGATGATGCTTGACATCAACTCCCTGGCTTTCAAGCTATATAGGAGAATCGAGTCATCCTCCTTGATTGTCCAACTAAGAGTAAAGACTCTTATAGTAAACCCTAACAAAGCAGAAGGATCAATGGGACCATCAGCCATTGGTGCCCTCTTCATAGATATCAGACCCTCTGCTAGCATCTCCAATACTCCTACCATCGATGGAGACTTTGCTTCACCGACTACCATCTTAGTGGAGCCCTCTGTCATCAAGCCTGAGATCTCCATGACTTTGCTAACTTCTCCGTGTCAACCTATGGTGTTGACCGGAGCGCTAGCACTTTCTAGCAGTGCCCCTATTGCATCCTAGATCAACTCTACACCTAGAGGGACTTCTTCAGCATCTTGAAGGGACAAAGGCACCTCCTTAGCAGGCTAGCCGATAGCTCTCACCTCTACATCTAGGCCTGCATTAGCCTCTATAGGTTGGTTGCTTGCCCTCACCTCTACATCAAGACCTATAATAGCATATACAAGTTGGTTACCAGTCATCATCTCCATGCTAAGACCTGCACTAGCCTCTATAGATTAATTGCTGGTCATCATCTCTACTTCAGGACCTACACTAGTCTCTACAAGTTGGTTGCTGATCATTGCCTCCAAATTAAAGCTCACAATAGCCACTCCAGAGAAGGATGTCATAGCTGGAATAGTAATGGTGGAACTCATAAGAGTAGTTGATTCTGACCTCTCCTCCATCATCGTAGCTCTAGTCTCCGTAGTGACTACCCCATGACTGGTACTCCATTTCCTCTTTTTTGACTACTTTGCCCTCGATATTGCAGTGTACAATTTCTCTACTGAGAACATTTTCCACTTAAATATGAAGCAAGGCATGAGAGCCTATGTCAGAAGTTTCAAAAAGAAAGGAGTGAAGAAGGATAAAAAAAAAGAACTTTGTTTCATTCCAAGTAAGTCTCTCTCACAAAAAACTTTATAGTTTCTTTACAAAAGGAAAAAAAGAAAGAAAAAAATCAAAATCAAAAAGGAGGTGACATTGCTTCACTACCTTCATGAAGCTTTAGCTAACTGTCCTTTCATTCTTGATCACATAGCTTAATCCATTTGGTATGTTGATAGCACCCTTACTACTCTCTAGAGAGTTGAACAGCTCCTCTCTGTAACATACATGATAGGAATATGTAGAATCTAGAATCTACTACTAGAAAGAAGAAGGTACCTCGTCAAATGCCATGATTGCATCATCAAATCCACCACTGTTGCTATCATTGGCCACTGCCACAATAGCCTTCATCCAATATTTGAGTTGCAGGTAATCTCTGACATGATGCCCCAACTCATCATATCGATACCACTTGGTCATGCTAGTGTCCTTCAACTTGGACCTGGAACATTCGCCATGTGATCCTCTGCCCCAACTCCTCTAAAGATTACCAATGCTAAGTTCTCATCCAAACTCGTAGCTTGACTCTCCAGTCTAACAATCTCATTCTAAAGAAGTGTTGAAATAACCTCGTTTATCTTGATGCTGCTCTTTTCTACTAGAAGAGTAGTAATAAAAGACTCGAAAGAGCATGGTAGTGATGATAGCAAGACCATCACCCCGATCATCTCTTCAACTTTCTCACATACACTAAGAAGATCAGTGAGGATCTTCTAAAAGTTACTCGGATGCTCCTGCATACTTTGTCCTTCACTCATCCATAGTTAATATAATTATTTCCAAAGAAAGAGCATATTGGTGAAAGACTTTGCTATGTATAACTCCTCGAGCTTTGTCCATAATGCCATCGAAAAAGTCTCGCTCAGTACATGGATCACCATATCATCCACCAAATACAAGCAGATCATACTCAACACCAGCATTTAAAGCTGCTTCTAACTTTTCTTCTCCATGGTGTCTAGCATCTCCTCATATATAAGAGTGTCAATCAACCCCTGCTAGATAAGCACGTCTTTTACCCTCGCTTGCTACAAGAAGAAATTATTATTTACTATCTTCTTCAATCTCAATCAACATAGATAATATGGGGCTTTGATACTAATTATTATGGTACCTCTATACTAATATCACTTGTTGAAGATTTTTTCATGTAGAATACGAATCTCCATGTCCAAGATTATGATATCATTGTTGATCTTACAAGAGAGTGAAGAAAATAAAATAAAATAAATACTATAATTTAATAGGGAATACAAGACTTCACTATGATAAAAATAATTATTTACAAGATAAGAATTCATACTCTCAATCCCATATAATTTTTTCAATAACAAGCCCCAAATTCATTACAAAATTCTTAACTTTCAAGGAGACCCTCTAGCCCGTATAGACTTTCTTTGCCATTGCCACCCCTCCTAAAAGCCCTTCGGATCCTTACACTTATCTCTTTGATCCTTGTCTCTCTTTTTGTAGCCTCTATGTCAAAGGGCACTATGATAGGAATTCAAGACTTTAAACCATGTTAGAAATAGACAATTCCTTGTCCAACTCTTATTTGACACCAGAAGACCTCCTGCCCATCCGATCATCATCAAATATCCCACAAATCATGTTGAATCACTCCTGGATCAAGTCGACAAGCATCCATGGCCATTCGATCATGCTAGCCTTTGTACTGGGCCATTGGATCGTGCAAATCAAAGCTTGGATCAACTTCATTAAATTGGGATTATACCTAGGCTATTGGATCATGCATTGGATACTCAATAGCTGCTCAATCACACAAAGAAATAAGTACCCCCTATGAGCCATGATTGTGGACTGGGGCATTAAATGCCCATGGACCATGCCAGGACTCCCCTGGACCGCACAGTGGTCCACGGTGCACTGTGCACCAGTGCAACATGTGCTTGGGCCACATGCGGTCCTGCAAGCCTTTCATGCAGGCCTGTGTGCACCTTCAAGCTACATCTGGGTCTGTTGTGACAAGACTTTTCATGGGCTAAGCTCGAGATGTAGCCCAACATAATCCATTAACAGTAAAATCTAAATCAAGTCTTCTCCTATAAAACTTTCCAAATCAAAGAGTTAGCACTTCAAACTAGCTTTAAAAAATTAGGAAAAGAAATTATTCCATCCTACTTCCACTACACACTCTGATCTAAAACATCAAAATTTTCTAAATCTATTTAATGACTTCCAATCAAAACACTATTCTATACCATAAATTGAAAAAGTCAAAGAACTACAAATTTCTAGTAAAGTTATAGAGGAATGCTTGAGTCTTGTCCCTAATTTATCTCGAGCATATCCATCTTGACTAAGCCATTACCCAATTATCATATTCAAAATCATCATATGACCCACATGTAGGTTTCAACCTTAAAGAATATTTCAATCAAATATCATAAAAAATCTTTCCAAACCCAAACTATAACTTCTTACGAATGAACCTTAAGCTGTCACCTCAAATAATTAACTTTAAGCAATAAATAATATGATAGTATACTCAATAATAAATTGAACTTCAAATTATATTTCAATAACAAATAAACAAATAATCATAATAGTATTTCAAGGCAAATCTTTTTTATACTTAGTTTTAATCAAAGCCTAACAAATCAAAATCCTAAGCACAGATTTCCCAACTTTGAGAATTCTCAAATTGTGCATTTTATTTTGGTCACAAACATAGTGAAGGGGCATTCCAATTTCATGAAAAATAAAATAAACATCATAAACAAGATTCAAAAAAGATAACATGAATTTATCAATAAGAAAAGCAAATAGAGATGTCTTTTAATTAACCTAGTTCTACCCAACTCTCATGCTTTCCAACGAGTCCTAAAGATCCTAGTATATATCACTATTTCTATCATAATCTAATCACAATCTCTAATGATCTTAAATCTAAACTCTGATACCACTTAATCTATCGTGCCCCAAATCGAGTATGCAATAGATGCCGCATGCCTACATGGTGAACCATACAAGCATGCAAGGCTATAGATCATATCACAAAAATTTCATCTCAATAATATTAATTTCTAAATCTTTGAAAATTAATTTAATAAAGATTCAATCAAATCATTCACATCAATGAATAACTAGGATAATCCAATCTTTAGATTTCCGAATATCATTAATATTTAATTTAGATAAAAATCTTCAAATCTAAGTTAAACTAATAAAAAGACCGATTGACATAAATAACCAAGATAGCCAGATCTGCTAAATTGCTTCATACAATCTAGCACACTTCCTTGAGTCCCGAATAATCATGATTTATGATCTGGAAAATAGAAAAAGAGAAGAATAAGCTATACTAGCCTAGTAAGGAACATAACACATCAAAGTGGGGTTTAAGCATGCTGAGCAAAAAAATTATATAACAATGACCGGAAGAAATAAATCTTAGATAATATATATTTCTTTGAAAATAATAATTTTTCATAATTGAACTGAACATCAAGCTATGGTCATGTAACCCAGTGGCATGGATCTATAACAAAAATACATTACATAAAATACCAAATAATATATACCACAATTCTAATCACCAGTAGCTCGATGTCAAAACTAGTTTTCGGATTACAAGTCAAAAGGTTCAATATATAATCTCCATTGATTGGGCCACTTCAAAGCTATATTGAAAATATATATAAAAACAAGTTTACAAACTTGATAATCAAGTTTTCTAAATTCAGTTCTCAAAGCAGATCATATATTCAAAATATATTATTTGAAATAATAAAATGGTACATGCTTGATCCATTTTATCAAACAAAAAAAAAGAATATAACCAAATTAAATAACTAATTATGATTTTTAAAAGATAATTCAAAAGCATACTTGAAGCATTAGGTTACTTACCTTTAGTAGCTACAAATCCAAGCATGGTATTCATGAATCCACACTTCAATCTAGTAGGATAGATATACCTATTTAAGATCATTGAAATTCAAAATCTTAGAGGTCAAATAAAATAAGAAATTTTAAAGAATCTAAATAGATCAATTAAGGTATCACTAAAAACATGGCTCTATATCTAAACTAAGATCGAAAGAGGATAGGACTAACCAAGCAAAGTGCCTTATAGCTCAGATCAAATTAATCAAGATAACCAGGTAAGATTCAAAGGTTAGGCTAAGATATTAGCATGATAAGGACCAAATCCTATGGTGTTCCATGGAGATCAACAAGGAGACTGATATATTGTCCGACTATTAAGATGGTTCCAGGCCCATCTATCAAGATGGATCAAAGTCGGGAGTATGAGCTTTCTACTAGAATCCCAAGATCAAGTAAAGGAAGAAAATATATAAGAGAGAGAAACTAAAAGGATGAAACATGACTAATTAGATGATGATGCCCAGTGGCATAAGCCATTCCAATCAAAACAATTTCATCTAAATAGGTGGTTCAATAGCAAATCAAGGATAACCAAAAATCTACTAGTATTTGATGAGGGTCAAATAGGAACCAAGATATTGCATGGCCACTAGAATACTTCAAATTTTAAAATTAATCAAAGTCATATGGAAGAGATCCTTTGGGATCTATCCAAGTCATTGAAAAAAAAATCTTTTACTAGATCAATCATTGAGAAAGAAATTCATAAAGGGAGAGAAATAATCTAAGAGAAAATTTTATAAAGCGAGAGAAAGTAGAACTTTTTAGAAAGAGAAAGTAGTGATACGAGCTAAGTGAGAGAAGGGAGAGAAAAAACTTAAAGAGAAAAATAAGAGAGGAAAATTAGATGAGGAGAGAGAAAATAAGACAAAGAGGAAGAGAAATTAACAAGGTGAATCAAGGCTAATCAAATGACACTACTTAACATCTCGATCGATCAACTCAATATGATTTAAATTAAATTATTATTGAACTAGGACACCAATGATCAAATAGAATTTATGAATAATCAAATTTAGTATAATCTAATTTAAACAGGATCGGTGCTGGTATGCTCCTTGGTGATGACAAATCAAAACTCCCTTCACTAGGATCATTCAAAATCATTATAGAAAGGCTATTAAACAACTATAAAGATATAATAGAAATGAAGAAATAACCTAAAGAGAAACTTTTAGAAAAAAATTAAAGAGAGAAATTAGAGAAAGAAATAGTATGCAAAGAGAGAGAAGGGAGAAAAAGGAAGAGGGAGAATCTCTCTTTTTTTCTTTCTTTTTCTCTTTTTTTCTTTTCTTTTCCTCTTCTTTCTTAATTTTTTTTTTTCTTTTATTTTTGCTTTTCCTTTCTTCCTTCTTCCTCTTCTTTTATAGGATAGATACCCTTTGATCCCCTTGGTTCTCGTAACAAGGGAGTGCCCCAGTTGGTGGTTGGAAGGGTAAATGCAGCGACACCCACAGACCTTGGTCCGATGACCGGCGGCAACAAATGGTGCCAAAAAGAAATTGAAAAAAACCAAGGGAAAAAACAAACCAAAACAAGGGATTTCTTCCACGCTTAGCTCTAGCAAAATCCAGGCCAATGGAAGGATCTAAAACAAGAAAAGATAAGTGGAAAGAGATTAGATGACTCACCTATGGTTCTCGCAGGCCTTGATGATGGTTTTCTGGTCGACATGACAATCCAAATCAAGGGATTTTCTTGTAGAGAAGAATAGAGAAGAGAAGTAGAAGTTGGGCATTGGTGGTCGGCTTTGAAGAAAAAATAAAAGCCTTTAAATAGAGGCCCAATCAAGTGGGGTTGAGGTTGGAAATTTGACTCCCAAATTGATTTGGAGTCTTGGTTGGAGGGGGAAGCAAACTCTTTTGGGAGTCTGTTTTTGTTTCCTCGTTTCAAAAAATCCACTAGGCTTTTGCAACGGTTCTGATGTAGGGTATTATAACTATAATATAAATACATAGCAAAGAATGACTTATGATTTTATTTACAATTATATTTATAAATTAGTCATGATTTATATATACATGATTGGCTTTATGACTTTCTTGATCATATTATCCTATGAAAAGTTCTATTTGCAATAATTGTCATTTTCTCTAAATAATTTATTATCCATATAAAAATTTATACTTGATCCAGTAAGATAGTATAAGATTTATTTACTAAGTTGTGTAACTCATATTTTTTTTTATTTTTCTTTTCAAATGAATAGGATAAAGATGGTCCATGCTTGGAGTTTGTGATAGCAAGCTTAAAAATTTTGTAGCAAAATTATAGTTTATTGGTTGCTTATGGTTTTGAGGCCGGTGATTTTATGAATCTTAAGGATTATAAATTTTGGTATTTATATTTGAATTTAGATACTTGAACTAGTTTTTGTTTAATTAGTTAATGGACGATGGATTTTCATTTTTTATTTTATTTGATATTATATATGATTGATGGCTTCATATTATTGTAGATAATACTCCTCGGTAGTATGCTCATGTTATATTCTGGATTTGGGGTATGACAAGTACAATTTCAGTATTATTAATGATCTTTTAAAGATCATATGATAAAATGGTTTTGATCTTGAAATAATCTAAAGCCAAAAATAGCAATCGTAGTTGCCATTTCCACATCTAGTTTACTTGTAAGCTTTACTAGATACACCTTATTTAGCACTTTGACCAGCCCTTTCAACACCTAAGAGATCCATTTGAGGAACACAAGGATTAGTTGAGAGTGAGATTGGATTGAACCTCCAAATTTGCCCATTATAAATTATGTTTTTTAACCATTCAGCCAGGGATGCTTAACAGGGATTATCATATATCATGAATAACCAAATTCTAACTTAAATGAAATCTTTAAGAGGAAATAGTGAATCAGCATCAATTCAGATCCTAGATTTTCAAGTTGAGCATGATGTAATGAGAGATCAAGAATTCTTAGAATTTCTTAGATTTATGAATCAAATTCAACTCAGTGGGATCTTTGGTAATTTCAGTTTGCATTTTTTGTGCTTTCCTTGGGAGAAAATTTTGACCAAGATATTGTTGATGCTGTTTTAAATGATAAAATAATCAAAATGCTTCTTGACCTCATATTTAAAGAAAATAAAAGAAAAATTCTTAGGGTCCGTTAGGTTAGGATATGTCAAATTATGAGATAATTTGATGATTCCTAGAAATCATTTATCTTGAAAAATGATTGCCAAGGAAAATAACTTTTATCATGTTTAGTAGGTGAAAATTTTTTTCTAGAAAATAGTACTAGAAAAAGATTACTATGTTTGACTAAAGTAATTCTATATAGAAATATTATTAAATTTATAAATATATCCATCAACCAAAAATATTTTTTTAAATAGTAGAATAGTATTATTATGTTTAATTAATTTTTATATAATGATTATAATCATGCAATTTTTCGTATAATGCCATTTATATTTTAATTATTTTATAAATTTTTTTATATAATAAATTTGAGAAGATATCAAAATAAATTCAATGATCATAAATGACTTTATTGAAAGTATTTTTGTCAATGTTAGATTATCATCTTTTAAAAATTTATAAATTATTAGTCCTCCCATGATATCTGTTTTACTTTCTTTCTGAGAAAAATAAGTAGGGAATCCATCCTTTTTTTACCATCTCTCTACTTTACTTTTCATACCAAACATGATAATTCGATATGAAATTTACTTTTTTATGCAAGATTACCCCCAATCAAATGGATCCTGAGTGAATAAGCAAAACTAAGGTCTAAAACCTGCCTTATAATTTTTCTTTGGGTTATTAACCAAGAAAGTTTGGAGAAATTAATGATGCATATATTCACATGGATATTGTTTTCTTGAAAATAACTTGCAATATTCTACAATACCTAAAAGTTGTGAGAAATGAATTATACAGCATTGCAGTAGTATTTTTTTAACTCCGCATATATGATGCTTCATTGAAGAGAAAATTTTGACCAGGCTATTTGTGGTTCTGTTTAAATTAAACTAAAACACTTCTTAACCTAGCTCAAATTTCAAGAAAATGAGAGAGGAAACCAAAGTGATATAGCGAACTGATGTCTAAAATCCTGCCTTGTATTTCAGATTCTTTTGGATTGCTGACCAAGATGATTTCGAGCAATGCTCAGTATACTCACAAGGAAACTGGGTTTTTTTAAAAAAACTTGGAATATTGGTTGTTCTACCATACCTAAAATATTTGAGAAATTAAAATGTGAACTTTTGAGTAGTACCATTTCAGTTTGCATTTGTGATGCGTCATTGAAGAGAAAATTTTGACCAGGAGATTGGTGCTGATGTTTATAACGATAAAATAATTAAAGAAATTAACTTCTTAACATCATATTTCAAGAAAATATAAGGGAATTCGTTACTGTAGAGAGAGTAGGGGCTAAGGTTGAAATCTAGAGGAACTAACTGGTTAGATTATATGTACAAGACGACAACACATACATGTATATATTATGTTCTAAAGTAATATTTCATGTTCAAGGGTACTTTTGACAACAGGACACCAATTGGAACCTGCACCCAGAAAGTTCCATGGAACCTCGTAAACGTCATGGCATGGAAAACATGTATTGGGTTGAGGCGAAAAGTAATTCCACTAGTGATTTTACCTGGTTGTTTACCTCCCCTCTTTTGATGTTCTTCGGTAGTCATTGCAATGTACTCTACATTAAAATCACTTAATTACGTACTGTTATAAGCCAGCTTAATAAAAGGCAATTACTGGTTCAGAGACCCAAATAATCCTTTCTGAACCGGTCTCCCCAACGAGAAGACCTGAAGATAATTCCGAAGCCTGATAAAATGATAATTCGACATTACTGTACTAACTACAGTATAGGGTCAGTCTTCGGCCTGTGCCAAAAAGGCTAGTTCCAAAGTATATCTCTGATCTATGCTATTCCAGAATTATTAGCTAGTCCTTCTTTGCATCAGTCCGAAGAAGACTGGTCCAAAGAGGATAGTTAATTCATCTCCCCGCTTGCTCCGAAGAGGACAAGTTGAAGTAGATACTCTAGCCTACTCCGAAGAAGGTAGCTCCGAAACAAATGGCCAAGATGTCTTCGGCTTACTTCGAAGAAGATAGGTACGAAGCAAATGGCCAGCTTGATTTTGATTCCTTCTGAAAGAAAGGCTCTGAAGTAAATTTCTGGTTAATCTCAACTTAAAGTTACCGGAAGTGGGTTTGGTTGTTATAACCAACCACGTGGTCAATAGCTCTGGCTTTAACAATGTTGAGATAACCAATGTCCGACAGCAACTACTTTTGATTACGGGGATGTTAGACTAACAACTCCCCTAACTGAAGTCATGTGGACCCAACTACTTTCAGTTACATCTACTCCTATAAATATCGGTAAGAGGGGACTCCCGAGGTAAGTGATCCCAAGCAAGCAAGAGCTAGTTCACAACTAAGCTTTCGCAAGCTCCCACTCCTTTCATTTTCGCTTCCTTTCCTCAGAACTCTCCATTCTGTGGCCTGGATCCTTACTGACTTAAGCATCGGAGTATCCCCCACCAGAGAAAATCTGGTCAGGGGTTTGTTTTGTAGGAACTCTAAGAGGCAAACTAGCAATCCAGCCACTCTACCTGGTCTGCGAGAGTTCAACGCCAATAGATTGGCATGCCAGGAAGGGGGTGCCGACATTCCTCTCTTGGAAAGGAGAATTCTGAGAAGTAAAAATGGTGAAAAGAAAGGCCCAAAATGCTTCAGCAAGCAGGGGATGCCCTTCCTCTCAAAGGAACGATCCCCTAGTGGAAAACAACATGCCACCACCTGTACTTGCTATGGGACAGTAGCAATTTGAGGCTCTCATGAACCGGGTTGATGCTTTGACAACCATGATTCAGAACTTCCAATAAGCTGCACTCCAAGCGAGACACCTGCCAGCCACCTCCAGACATAGCCACTGATCCGAAGGGAGAGGAGATCGTCACTACGTGCCCAACCGGCACTCTTCTCGAGACCGACTATCCCGCGAGCATCAAAACTCCCAGCATCATAAGCAGGCCGATAGCTGACCCGATAGGAAGAGAACCATGCACTCCCTCAATCTCTTCCAAAGACTACACCTGGAAGTGCTGGGCGAAAAAAATCCATTATGATTATGAAAAAAAGTTCAAGATGCTTGAATCACAGATCGCAAGGCTCCATGATCAACGAAGGGACAGCAAGATCATAGCCTATGACTCGCGGCCTCCTTTCACTCGAGAATAATGGAGGAAATCATTCCTTAGTACTTTAAGGTCCCTCAAATAGAATCTTACGATGGAACTACTGATCCTCTCGATCATCTGGGCAGCTTCAAGGCCTACATGATGGTACAAGGAGCCTCTGATGCATTACATTGCCTTGCCTTTTCCTATCACTTTGAAGAAGGCCACTCGAATGTGGTATTCAAGCATATGCCCAGGTACCATCAATTCTTTTTCTGAATTAGAAAAATTGTTCATTCACATTTCAAGACCTATCACAAAATGCCCTGCAACATGGACAGTTTGTTCCTCCTTCACCAAAATGAAGGAGAGAATCTTAAATATTATATTATGAGGTTCAACTCTACCATCCTTGAGATCCTCAATTTCAATGAGTACGTGGCCATGTCTGCTTTGAAAAAAGGCCTTCAATTATTTAAGTTTACATTCTCCCTGGATAAGAGGTTTCCAATAAGCTATGCCGAACTCTTATCAAGAGCCCAAAAATATGCAGCTACTAAATCACAAGCAGCCAATTGGCATCTAACTAAAAGAAAATCCGTTCCCAAAAAGAAAAGCAACAAGGGGTCAAATCCTCCTGTACCCCCAAACAACGATGACTCTACTCGATGATGCGGTCCCAAGTCCAAGGTATTGGACGGAAGAATCGACTCCTACACTCCTTTTAACCTCCCGAGAAAAAAAATCTTGATGGAGATAAAGAAAGAAAGCTACTTGCAAAGGTCGTGCCCTATGAAGACATCTTCCACTGTGAGGAATAGAAATAAATATTGCCGATTCCACAGGGATCACGGCCACAATACCGAAGAATGCTTCCAACTAAAGGATGCCATAGAAGACTTGATCAAGAGAGGGTATCTAGGAAAGTAGTCAGCCACCCAGAACCCAGAACTGAAACTACTATCCCTCAAAGGACTATGGAAGAAGATGAACTACCCAACCAGAGGCCAACTAATGGGAGGGTAGGCATGCTCCATCGACGAACTAGCTAGAGAAGCGGAGCTGAAGAAGATGCTTCGAAGAGATTCAAAAGCAACAACTCCATATGCTTCTCCGATGATGATTTACAAGAAATCCATGTCCTCCACGAAGACCCTATTGTAATTTCGGCTGTCATAGCCAAATACAATATAAGGAGAATCCTGGTGGATAATGGAAGCTCTACTGAAGTTTTGTTGTATGATGCCTTTCTTCAAATGGGTTTGCCATGAAATCAACTATAAAAGTCTCCTGTGCCTCTGGCTGGTTTTGGAGGTAACCGAGTCAGAGTCGAAGGAGAAATAATCTTACCAGTAACCCTTGGTACTGAACCATTCCAAAAAACACTTCCCATCAATTTTGTAGTTGTTTAAACATAGTCAGCTTATAACGCCATCTTGGGATAACCGATCCTAAATAAATTTTGAGCCATAGTCTTAACATATCATCTTCTGGTGCAGTTTTCCACTAGAAATGGTATCGAAGAAGTGAAAGGAGATCAAAAAGTCACCTGATAGTGTCTGATGATACAAGACAAGCAATCATCTGATCCTATGGCATTAGATCAACTAGATCCAAGAGAACGGAATGAAGATTGTGGGAAACCCATAGAGAAAACCATCTTCGCACCTCTTATCGAAGACGATCCAATGAAAATAGTGCAGATCGGGAGTCTACTAAATGAAGAAACAAAGACAAGGCTGATCCACTTTCTTTGGAGTAATGCCGATATCTTTGCTTAGTCAGCTTCAGATATACCAGGAATTCTGGTTGAAGTAATCACTCATTGGCTGGAAGTTATCCTTGGTTGCAAGCCAGTTCGATAGAAGAAGAGAAACTTTGTCCCAGAAAGATAGAAGGTGATCAACGAAGAAGTCAACAAACTTCTTAAAGCCAGATTCATTAAAAAAGTATACTATCTTGATTGGCTAGCCAATATCATGATGGTGAAGAAAGCTAATGATAATTGGAGGATTTGTATCGATTATACGGATTTTAACAAAGCTTGCATGAAGGATAGTTTTTTTCTTCCAAAGATAGATCTGCTGGTTGATATGACCGCAGGTCATCAGCTACTGAGTTTCATGGACACTTTCTCTGGATACAATCAGATCTAGATAGACTCCGAAGACAAAGAGAAGACATCCTTTATAACAGAGAAAGGGCTTTACTGTTATAAGGTAATGCCATTCGGACTGAAAAATACTGAAGCAACATTCCAAAGGCTGATAAACAAAGTTTTTGAAAGGCAGTTGGAAAGGAACATGGAGGCGTATGTCAACAATATGATTGTGAAGAACCTCCTTAAAGATGATCACATCAAGGATCTAGAAGAATCTTTTGACACCCTACGACATCATTGGATGAAGCTGAATCCTACCAAATGCATTTTTGGGGTGACTTCAAGGAAATTCCTAAGATTCTTGGTTACTAAATGAGGAATATAGGCTAATCTGAAAAAACTTCAAGCTATCCAAAGCATGAAGCATCCTTCTTGTAAAAAAGAAGTACAACAGTTGACAGAAAGAATCACTTCTCTGAGTCGATTCATCTCCCGATCAGCCAAAAGATGTCTTCCTTTTTTCAAAGCTCTTTATCAATCCTAAGGTTTCGAATGGTCCGAAGACTGTCGGCTTGCCTTCGAAGAACTAAAGAAATACTTGGAGAATCCTCCTTTACTTTTCAAGCCTCAAGAAGGGCAAACCCTCTATTTATACCTCTCCACTTCGAATGAGGTGGTCAGTTCAGTGCTTGTTCAAAACGGAGCCAATAATCTCCAAAGGCCGATCTATTACACTAGCAAAGTATTACATGATATCGAAGTAATAATCCTAGAGCATAAAAGCTTATTTACTCACTGGTGATCGCGGCGAAATGCTTGCGACCCTACTTCCAAGCCTACACCATCATAGTCTTGATAGACCAATCCCTAAAAGCAATCCTCCGATATCCAGATACATTCGGAAGGATAGCCAAATGGGCTGTTAAGCTAGGTGAGTTCAATATCATCTTCCATCCTAGATCTGCAATGAAGGAACAAGTATTAGCTGACTTCCTAGTCGAATGCACATGGGGTAAGAAGACAATCTGTAGAATGCTGAAGAGGAGGAAGCCTCCAACAAGGATTTTGAATCCATATGGATACTTCATGTAGACGAAGCATCCAATTCTACAGGATGTGGAGCTGGTCTTATACTGGCCGATCCGAATGGGCACACTGTAAAGTATGCTCTCCGTTTCTCCTTCCATGCATCGAACAACCAGACAGAATATGAAGCCTTATTAGCAGGACTCCGAATCCCAAGGAATTAGGTATTCGGAAGATTCAAATCTTTTCGGATTCTCAGCTGGTGGTGACCAGGTGAAAGGTGAATTTGAAGCTCGAGATCCTACTATGATCCAATATTTGGAAAAAGTGCGAGCCCTAGTTTCCTAGCTAGAACTCTTTGAGATTGTCCATGTGCCATGAACGGAGAACTTCCAAGCCAATGCCCTATCCAGGATCGCCACCACCACTCCAGACTCCCTTGGCCGTACCTTCATAGAGTATCTCGAAACTTCGAGCATAGCGAAGGAAACATTGGAGGTACATCAGGTTGAGCATGAACCCAGCTGGATGGAATCCTGAACAAAGGTATATTGCCCGAAGATAAGATTGAAGCTAAGCAAGTTTGCTGGATGGCACCCAATATGTTATCTTGAATGGAACTTTATACAAGAATCCTTTACACAACCTCTATTAAAATGTCTAGGACCATCGGACGCCGACTGTGCCCTAAGAGAGGTGCATAAATGTATATGTGGAGACCACCTGGGAGAAGATCTCTAGCTTATAAAATAATATGCCAAGGTTATTATTGGCCAACTATTCAGAAAGACTTCGCCGACTTCATATGAAGATGTGATCAATGTCAAAAGTACTCCAATATCCAGAGACGACATGCAAATCAGCTGACTTAGTTGACGGCACCATGGCCTTTCACCCAGTGGGGATGGATATTCTTGGCCCGTTCCCCCCAACCTCTGGATAATAGAAGTTTCTCATTGTAGCCATTGACTACTTCACCAAATGGGTTGAGGCTGAACCTTTGGCACACATTATCGAAGGAAAAGTTGAAGGTTTCATCAGAAACTTCATTATCTTTCGGTTTGGAATCCCTCATGCCATCATCACCGACAACGGAAGGTAGTTCGATAATCCAAAGTTTGAAAGCTTCTGTACCCAGTGTCATATACTTCATAAAATGATTTCTATCGATCATCCTCAATCCAATGGAGAAGCCGAAGTGACCAATAGGACTATTCTCCTTAAGACCAGGCTAAATGATACCAAGAGGCTCTGGGCCAAAGAATTGAATTCAATTCTTTGGGCATATCGGACAACTTCCAGAATAGCTACTGGCGAATCTCCATCCACCTAGCCTACGGCACCAAAGCAGTCCTCCCTATTGAAGTCATTTTACAATCCTTAAGGATTGACCATTACAAGGAGCCCAAAAATTTGGAGTGCCAAAGAGTAGATCTAGATCTTCTACAAGGCATCAGGCTTCATGCCTAGATGAAGATGGCGGCATACCAGTAAAGAGTCGCCAAATACTACAACTCCAAGGTGAAGGAACAAACCTTCCAACCCAAAGACTTATACTGTGAAGAACTGAAGTATCTAGACCAACAGAATAAGGCAAACTCTCTCCTAACTTCGAAGGCCCCTACCGAATTAGAGAAGTCATTCGCCCAGAGCTGATGGCTTGAAACTCTAGACAATTCATTACTACCTTGGCCTTGGAATATAAAAAATCTTCGCAAGTACTATCAATAAAAGATCTGTCTTTAGAAGAATTCGGTAAAGCATCCATGCAAAGACGGGCCTAATCAGCCTACCTTACTATCAAACAAAGGCATAGGGATGGTCTAAGTGACCTACTTAACGATAAATTCGATGACGTGTCGAGACGGGCCTAACCAGCCTACCTTACTCTCAAACAAAGGTACAAGGATGGTCTAAGTGACCCACCCTACGGTAAATCCGATGACGTGCCGAGGTGGGCTTAACCAGCCTACCTTACTCTCAACCAAAGGCACAGAGATGATCTAAGTGATCTACCTTACAGTAAATGCGACGACATGCCAAGGTGGGCCTAACCAGCCTACCTTATTACTATCAATAAAATGCTTAAGGATAGCTTTATCAGCCTACCCTAATGGCAAATCTGATCAAGGCAAGTAGATAAGTCTCACTACGGCCTCGACAAGTTCAGACTTTTCGATGCAGGATGGAGACTAATCCGATCAAGGCCACCATGAAATCTTGAGATTCTTTGTAAAGATGCTCTAGTTCATTATTTATGGAGACAAACATCTTATACTTAGAATTATTTTGGAGCACACCAATCCAATAGAAGGAAAGACTTCTACATCAAGCAAAGAAGATTTTCATTCATTAGAAAATTTGATACATACTCCTGAGAGGAAGCCGATTTACATCAATAAAAAGAAAAGTAACATCAAAAGACTATTTTTTCTCGGCTGATCTAGAAGCCAAAGTAGGAATAGAAGTCTCTTTTGGAACCTCTTCATCTGTAGGGGGAGCCGATATCTCTTCGGCTGGATTTCCCACTTCTTTTTCCCCATCACCAAGTATGGCAATAGGAGAAACATTTAAGTCTGGGTAAATATGCATGATTTCTTCCAGACAGTCTATATAGCCGATGCAGTAACTCTCTGCTCTTGCTTCATGTATTTCATCATCGAAGGCCTTGGATCTTTTATATGCCTCGATAGCTTGGAGAGCGTCTTTCTTAGCCCATTCTGGTTTTTGTTCAACAGATGTTACCTCCTGTTCCAAAATGGTGATTCTTTTCTCTAGCTCGGCTCTATGAGCCGTCATCTCTTCGACATTCCGAAGGCTGTCCTTTATCAGCAGTTCAATCGAGATTAGCTTTTTACACCTTTTCTCTAAGTCGATCGCAAGCTCTGTCGCATACATCTGGACCGCCCTTAAATCTTTCTCTAAAGAATAGTTGACTACTGTAGTCTTACTCAATTACCGTTTAGCAGTGACTCGGAGTTCTTTGGTTGCTTCCTTTTCGACCTCGACCGATGCCAACTAGTCCCTAAGATCTTTGTTCAGATTGGCCGAATCACCAAGGCTCTCTTCCATTAGAGAGATATTATGAACTAGCTACCAAGAAAAGCATACGCGAGGTCAGCCCTAGTGATATAGATCTACTAAAAGAAATTTTGTGAACTGCTTTAATACTCACCTGCAACATTCTAGGGTAAATGGAGGAAAGAGTGTCCTCCAATCCTTGCCTTCGCATCGCCGCCTAATCCTTCCAGATAATGGTGGCTTTCAACAAGGTCTTCACCAGTCTTGGGTTGTCAAAGCCAGCATCAGTGACCAGTATATTACAACTTCCAAAGCCTTCCCTTTTAGCAGCTTGAGGTTGAAGCTTGATGTTTTCATCAATAAGTGGAGCCTTACCCTTATCCTGTGAGCTTGGCTCCTCGAATGGCTCTATGATAGGAGGTGCCATCGGACGTTCAGTTGAGCATCCTGGTGAGGGGATGTCATCCTCTTTTGAGAAAGATTCTTTGATAATGAGGACTTTATCCCCAACCAAAACTTGTGGAGAGGTTTGAATGTGAACCCGTTTTCACTCTAATCTTCTCAGGGGGTGCTTGTCATCATCCTCTTCCTCACCGCCTGTCGGAGCCGTGCTACATCTGGTCTCATGATGGATAAACTCTCAAACCTCGATAATGGAGTAAGAAGGAGAAAGGTGACAAATAAAAGGAACCTTAGAGAGGAACTGCTCAAGAAGGCAATGTTGCTAATGGATGAGAAAGTTTAACCCCGAGGGATATAAACCTCTTATGTAAAGGCCGCCAACGGTTCAGATTTCTTGCTTATGTTTTAAGGAGTTCACTGTTCATGCCATGCATGCTCGCTTCGATTAATGAAGAAGGAAATAATGGTCTCGATCCAAATGCGGATGGTTATGAGAAGTCAGAGGGCTATACCAGTCCGGTTCCAAAAGCTCACAGCTTTAATGACTCCGGTCGCTATGATCCCATGATCTGAGTAATAACTGCCCTACCAATGATAATTGGACAGCTAGCAAAAAATGATACGCCCCATTATTGATGAATTAAAATTGCCCATAAAAGCCAAGGCTCATTGAATATGAGTTTAAGAGCTTAAGGGTTAGGCTTATGAACGGAAAGGGTCGAACCTGTGACAAGCCTGACTGATTGGTTCATTTGAGGCTAGCATTCTTACCAAGGGTAAGTTTAAGGACCTCGTACTTTAGAAAAACTTACAATCAAGTTGAAGGCTATTATATGTCCGAAGACTGCGTACTTAGAATTTTTCTCACTCAAGCTAAAGACTGAGATATATCTAATAACTAATACTTATCCGAGGATCACTTCATGTCCAAAGACTTTTTACTTGGAAAAAGTTTTTCTCAGAATGAAAGGCCTCGTTCATCCGATGATTCTATATCAAAAAAAAAAAAGAATCATGGCATGACATAGTCTGAAAGAAAAGTGCACTTTCTATTAACACCAAAAGGAGTATGTTTACATTTCATTCTTTCTACAAAGCAAAAGGACAAAAGAGAAAGGACCAAAAATGTAAAAGCCGATTCATCTACTTCAGCTACGATCTTTGGGTCAGCCACAGCCGGAGCCTCTAGGTCAGCCACAGGAGGAGCCTCTTCAGTCTGAGCCAAAGCTACTAGGTCCACTACAACTAGGTCTTCTACTTGTTCCCCAATGTCTTCGACTACAATCGCGACTTCTTCGGCCTGTCCCGGTATATCTTTAGCTTTGGTAGAGGTTTTAGTCTCTTCTTCTGTGACTTCATATAACGAGATGTTTGTAAGATCCAGCTCAGGATAAAGTCCTTGGACCTCTTTAATCCTGTCATTAAAACCTAGTCGGTAACTAACCACCCCTGCTTCAGTTATCTCTTCCTTAAATTTCGAAGACTTCTTGAAGTCCTCGACCACCCTGGTCACCTGTTCTTTCAGGGCCTCAGATTCTTTGGCCATTGCTTCGGCCTCTTTGGCTGCCTCATTGACTTTTTTCTGAATCTTCTTGGTCGAATGTTCCAAGGAGTGGATCTTCTTCTTGTTCTTCTGGAGTTTAGCTTCTTGTTCAGAGATCTTCAATTGAGCTTTCTTCATCTCACTTTTCAGGCTCTGAATATCGGCACCACTCTTATTAAGCTTCTCCACCATAGCCAATTTTAGTTCCTCGACCACTTCTTCTTCGGCTTTTGCCATTTGGAGCTCCTCCCGAAGGCGTTGAATGAAATTGACAAATTCTGCCATACTTTCTCCCATGAGGGTGATGTCATGGATCAGCTACATTATATAGCCAAATCATGAAGTCAATTATATTAAATATGATTATGAAGAGACAAAAGGAGAAAAATATTTTACCTTCAGTATAGCAGGGAATGCTGAATTAGATACTTCTTCAAGATGCCAACTCCTGGTTACTTCCCAGTCACGGGGCAACAACGTGGCCTTTAACACTTTCCTGGCCATGTCGGGGTGCACCAGATCCCGTGCATATGAAAACATAGAAAGATCTACCTTGTACTTCCTGTCTAGGGGGTGATCCTCCCCAGGATTTCTTCAACTTGGGGGGCCTCACCCTTATCCCTTGGGGAGGGACAAGGCAACGGCATATCAGTAGATGGGGCTGAGGTCAGCAGCTCTGAAGCCCAAATTAGAGTGGTCCCTCTCAACAAGGGCTCTGATGGAGGGACATCATTCCCCCCCCCCCGATGACTCCCTTGTTGGTATGGTATTTCAGATGGCTCCTTCGAACCGAGTCTTCTTTCTGACTTCCGATCCCTCTGGAGGAATCGGCATTGCTCTTTTCTTAGCAGCCTAATGAAGCTTGCTGAAGTCTGGCTTCATCCTATCGCTTGTCAATAAAAATAAATCTCGAAGTCAGATAGCAGGAATACATATAAAGCCAGATAAAGCAAAAACTATCTATCAACTATACCTAATGATGAAAACTCGCTTATCTGAGCGAGATGGAGTTTCTTTCTTCAACAACTCCCGAATTGAAGAGACTTCATACCCAAACAACACCTCATAATCTGATTGGTCAGCCCTTAGAATTTTTTTGCCTGCATTGGTACTCAAACAGGGTTCCCTCCATTTTGTGTTAAAGCTCCAAGGCTGAGAAGAAAAGACAAAAAAGAAGCTAGGTTTCCACCTATGAATAGCACTAGGCATGTCCGTAATTAATTTGCGACTAGGACAGGAGCCGATGACCCACCACCCATAGCCATGGAAATCTCTCTTCAGTATAAAGAAAGATGTAAATAAAGTGGTCCTGGGCTTTATATTTGCTATATGATAGAAGACTAAGAATCTGTAAATGTTCCGAATACTATTCGGAGTCAAATGCGATGGGATTATATGATACATGTTGAAGATCTTAGCAAAGAAGGGGTGTAATGGAAAGCGAAAACCGGCTTTTAAGTGGTCTTCATATATTGTGATAGCACTAGCTAGAGGATTATTTACCCTTCCTTCAGGCTCCGGGAGTATTAAAGGGAGATTTTCGGGAATATGATAGTATTCCTTGAGATGAGCTATCCTATCAAAAGATAAGGAGCAGGGGATTGACTCTGGTCTGGACTTAGCGTTGTTCTTTTTAAGGGAACCTGATGCGCTAGAGGTTTTGATTCCCTCCCCGCCGAATGAAGTCCTACCAGCGGTAGGGATCTTTAAGGATCTAACCATGATGTAAAAGAAGAAGGAAGAAAAGGGCTCTGCCTGTAGAAGAAAATGAAAAGCCAGGAAAAGAAAAGAAGGTTTGGAACAGTCAAAAATGAAGAAAATAAAAGCTCGACGAAGGCGAAGAAGCCTCCTCTGCCAGGCCTCCGCCCTTTATATAGGGTGCGAGAACGGTTCGGATGATTTCCTCGAGAGAAGGAGCACCTCTCCGATTATGCCACGTATGGAGACGCTGATCGCGGATGCGAAGCCCTAAGGGATGTCAGTCGATTTGATGGAAGAAAAACCAAACTGTCAGCCACGATCCACATGACCACATCTAACGGCCAAGATGGAATTTGTACATGTTATCAAATGGATAGGATAATGTCACATTCTCCATCCAAACCGAAGTCGAGGAGTCAGCCGGATCGCCATAATGAAAGGAAGAGACATGACTCGCCAGCCTGCGCCTTCTTTTCAAGAGCCAATGGGAAGCGACACCTGTCCATGGCATGATGATTGAATCAGAAGTAAGTTATTGCAGTTGACTAGATTGAAGATTTACCATCATTGGTCATATCTTTTCCGCCGATAAATGATAGCCCATGAATACTCCCACTTTTCAAAACAAATAATCATTTTAAAACTAAGAGTGGGGGGCAACTATTGTGATAAGCCGGCTCAATAAAAGGCAATTATCGGTTCAAAGGCCCAATTAATCCTTTCTGAACCAGTCTCCCAAACAAGAAGACCTGAAGATAACTCCGAAGCCCGATAAAGCGACGATTCGACATTATTATACTAACCACAGTGTAGGGTCAGTCTTTGACCTGTACCAAAAAGGCTAGTTCCGAAGTATATCCCTGATCCATGCTGTTCCAGAACAATTAGCTAGTTCTTCTTCGTGTCAGTCCGAAAAGGATAGTTAATTCATCTTCCCGCTTGCTCCGAAGATAACAAGTCCGAAACAGATACTCTAGCCTACTTCGAAGAAGGTAGCTTCGAAACAAATGGCTAAGATGTCTTCAGCTTACTCCGAAGATGATAGGTACGAAGCAAATGGCCAGCTTGATTTTGATCCCTTCTGAAAGAGTGGCTCTGAAGTAAATTCCTGGTTAATCTCAACTTAAAGTTACTGAAAGTGGATTTGGTCATTATAACCAATCACGTGGTCAATAGCTCTGGCTTTAACAATGTTGAGATAACCAATGTCCGACAGCAACTACTTTTGGTTACGGGGATGTTAGACTAACTCCCGTAACTGAAGTCATGCGGACCCAACTACTTTCAGTTACTTCTACTCCTATAAATATCAGTAAGAGGGGACTCCCAAGATAAGTGATCCCAGGCAAGCCAATGCCAGTTCATAACTAAGCTCTCGGAAGCTCCCACTCCTTTCATTTTTGCTTCCTTTTCTCAAAACTTTCCATTCTGTGGCCTGGATCTATACTGACTTAGGCATCGGAGTGTCCCCCACCGGAGAAAATCCGGTCGGGGATTTGTTTTACCAGAACTCCGAGATGCAAACCAGCAATCCAGCCACTCCATCCAGTCCGCTAGGGTTCAGCACCAATACGTATATAATTATTTTTGTAAGAACTTACAGTTGTATTCCTATGGTGCCAATAGAAATAACCTGCTTTGGGTAACAACAGTCTGGAAGGCTGCATTTACCAGGATCTATATGGTAGATGCAAATGACTTCACCTTTCGGTCACAAAGTTTTTTTTTTTTTTTGCTGCCAAGTAATCGACATGGAGCTAGTCTGTGTCAGGATTTCTGCATTGGACGAAGTTACAACGATCCTGTATATGTACTTTAAAAAATGATCTGTCAATATCCTTCTTCAGTTCAGATCATTAACCCTTCTGCTAAAGAAAGGCTTAATGTGCATTATGGATCGATAGACCTATGGCGAAATTGTGGAATTTGCAGGATCCCGGATGATCTTGGATGAATTGTATTTGATCTTTACTTAGAAGCAAAGTGTTTGAACTTACTATTCATTGCTGTCTCGGATGCCTTGTATTTGATCTTTTCTTAAAGCGAAGTGCTCGAACTTACCGTTCGCAGCCTGCAGAAGAAATGTATCGATGATTAACTTTTGCTGGAAACCTCCTCTGTACGCACTGCATCTTGGACTATATAATTACAATTTACACTATTCACTCTATCAGTAATACTTCACATCCTTTGCCTTTCCATTACAGAGACCAGATTTTCTGCTTCATATTTATGCATACTTCAAGAAAACTTGTTCCGAGATGCACTAATTGGAGATTACAACTTTTGTAATTGGAGATTAAAAAGTTTTCTTTCCTTTTTGGTGGATCACACGGATAAACTGATTTTGATTTGGAAACTATCCGTAATTCCGAACAAGATAAACTTAAGCAACAGATAAATACTTCTTTGCAATGTTCCCTCTTACATTCAATGATTTTTCTTTGGCAGCTTTCTTGCAGAGACTGGTTCGGTTATCAGTTGAACAATAAATGGTGGATATAGGCATTCTAAACAAGGAAGTGATTGAAAAAGACAAAAGAAACTAGAAAGCAGAGTATCATAATTGAAAAGAAGATATCATGCCATTTTTCACACTTTCGATAACAGAGCTACAAATTGATGATAACTGCCAGGAGAGCGTCAAGCGCAGATATGGACAGATTTTTACATTATCGTACAGCTGAACATATGCAAAGATTTACATCCTTTCAATCACCCTTGGCTTCCTTCTTCTTGGGCTTGCTTTTCTTGGTCTTCATGAAGCAGAAGCACGAGCAACACGGGCACTGAAACAAGAGCTTCATTGCTTTGTTACAGCTTCTTAGAGATGGGCATTCCAACGGAGAAATAGCCTCCTTAAAGCTTCATATATGGATTCCTTTCATGTCACTTTAAAAAAGAAGGTGCCCTAGTCTACCTATAGGGAGGTATTGCCACAAAGTAAAAGTCATCTATTCTTCTATTCTTCAACTTGCGGTTCCTGTTGGCCACTTTGAAAAGTATACCCCTTTGTCATTATTATTGTACCTTTTTTCATTGGGATTTCTTTATGGCAAGAAACAGGGGAAAAACTTTGATGCACCTTGATGTATCTTAATGTTTTAGTCCAAATGTGGTTATTTAATTCCATCATCTTAATTGTTTGCATGGTAAGACAACAGATAGGGTGACTCCATCTACAATGGTTCCTCAGAAACATATTTTTGTGGTAGTTGCAGTTACCAATTTCCTTTGGATATTGACCAGGGTGAGAAATGGGCTCTCTGGCGATAATCATGGTTAAGACACCAAGATTGACACTTTTTCCATTGATATGAATGAAGTGGTGCCAATGGAACAATTATTTTATTCTACCTTTTGTTTCTTCCTCGCTGTTAGCATGGCTAGAGTGGGAGGAAAAGGAGACTAGAAGGTGAAAGGGACTGGTGGGATTTGTCAAGATGGGCCTTCTTGTCCTGGGGTGATCATGCGACATCATAAATAAATATCGCAAAGAAAGCTCTAAAACGACATGGCAACCACTCGTTGCAGGCAAACCAATCAAGGATAGAGGTGAGCTACCCATGCACATGGGGTGGCTGGTTATCTATTCTCGTTTCGTGGTAACCTAGATTCCTTCTTGTCCCCCATTGCTAGGGCTAGAAGCCGGTGTGTACGATTGCATCATCTGGGGACATATGGTGTGAATAGAAATAACTCAAGAAATGAGCACGATAAAAGGATGGTGAAGTCTCGTTCAAATCAATTGGTATCTTGATGATATCGAATTGATTATTCATTTTTGGAGAAAAAAAAATATAAAAAATCTAGTATTTTGAATCGAATATTTTTTGATGAACAGAAACCTGCGGCATAGCTATACTAAATTTATCCTCCTATCCCTTATAAAAAAAAATGATGAAGCAAAATTGGCATCTCTTTGGATAATCATGTGTAACCCAATAGACTTTACAGAACTACAAGCTAAGCCAGGTCTATATCCACAAAATCTAAAATATATATTTATATATCTGCGGAGTAGGCCGGCTCAAATTCTACAGGGATGGAAAAAAAAACCTGGGCAGGTCCTCTCTATCTTCTCGGGGACCGGAATAGGCTGGGAGAGGTTTGGTTGGCTCATATTTTATAATATTAGAAATCCTATTTCCAGTATCGAGGGTCCAGCAAGTATGCCCCCGAAGGAACAAAGCAAGAAATCAAGGAGGTTCTGAAAAGAGTCATGACAAATGGCCGAAGATCGTCCCACTACCAAAGCCATATTTCCTGGCTCAAATTAATAATGGGTGACATCACACAAGTCTTCCTCACGAAGAAAAGAAAGATATCAAAAATATTAATTTAAATTATTAAAATGATAGTTGACCTTGTCTTATTATTTAAATATTAAATTCAAGAATTTTACAAGACATCTTAGTGGTTTTTATAAAAATAGCTACACGAAAATTTATCCACAGCTAGTACACATCTACGTACAATAATTCGATTAAATCTAAAAATTTTTCTAAGTATCTTAGTAATTCCTGTAAAAATAGCTATACAGAAATTTATCCACAACAACTAGTACACATCTTCATGCAAAAGTTAAGTTTTTTTAAAATAAATTTTTTTATTTTTTATTTTTAAAAGTACGGTCGATTCAAATATTTTTACAATCTACCGTTTTTGGTTGAGTAGGATACTAGATCGGCAAAAATATTTTATAAAAAATTTAGTTTTGATGGAACCAGTTGAACATATGATCCTATAAAACAACAAAATTGCATATTTAACACGTGATTTCAGGGAATGCGATTCACCCTCCCCTTTCCAAACTGTCTTTTGTTTTTTTCCTCCCTCTTTTTTGGTTCAGCCACTCCCCCACGTACCTTTTTCTTTTCCTGTTTTTTTTTTTAACCTTTTGGTTCCCGTCACCTCTTCTCTCTCTTATTTTTTTCTCTTCCTCCCACTTTTTCTCTTCCTCTCAACATTTTTTAATAATTTAATTATTTTTACTCATTTTATTTATTTAATATTTTATTTAAATATAAAATAAATAAAATATATTATTAGTTATTGTTGTCGTCAAGATCATCGTGGCCCGTAGTTGCTGTCGGCACCGGAGATGTGCTTCCCCTGCCGCCTGGCCATCCTCGGCTCACGGACCTCCGCGTTGGGTACGGACACCTCGCCGCCCGGCCGTCCTTCGCTCCTAAACCTGCGAGACAGGGGTTAGAGACTCGGGCCGAGGTTTCCGGCGGGGGCACATCGACAATCAAGTCGGTGACGATCCAAGGGAACAGATCCTCCCGGTCGGGCCCCTCTTGATGGACTACGCTCTAGGAGAAGTGGAAAATGTGTGTGAAGATGAAAATGTTGCAGGGGGAGAGTGATAGCGGGTACAGAGGGGTGCCCTGTTCCTCCGCCTCTCCTTGTATCCCTCATTTTCCTTCAATTGTGATGGTAGTGGCGCTTCGCCCTCTTGGTCGGGCTTGCACTTGTGCTCGTGGTGGTGGTGGTGCCATGCCCCTCTTGCTGGTGGGGGTTGCACTCCTTCTCCTTTCCCCTTTTTCTTCTCTCTGGCTTGTCTTCTTTTTTGCCTGTGTGCTCTTTTGTTGTTGTGTGTTACCTCCGAGTTTTGTTGCAAACTAGGTTACCATTGGGTGCTTGTCTCGGGATCCCCGCCGGGCTGTCAGGCGCATGCGAGGGTGTCCCGAGGAGTCTTTTCTGATTCATGATAAGGAGAGTTGTCAGGCGCTCTGGCATTCCTCTTGGTTGACTCATTCCAGGAAACTTGGTAGTGCCTCGAATGGCGGGCCGCCGCCCGCGGGATTCGAATCTCCGGGTTGGCTTTTTTTCTTGGACGGTCTGGATGGTTTGTGAGGAGTGTGGCATCTTAATCAACGTGCTGCTTACCTTTCTGGTATAACTGGCAACGCAGGTGGTAAGTACGGTTTGGAAGGCGCTTCAATACAGTCCTCGGGTGGCTCGCCGGTGTTCCAGGCTGGGGCCGAGCTGGAACGGTAGGGCTCGCTCCGACCTAAGTGCTCCGAGCTTGCGGGGGCGTCTCGGTGGAGGAGGGCAGAGAATGGGCCCGGTCCGGAGGGCGCGCGCTCGGAGAGGCTCCACATTGACGGGCGAGCGCTTCTGCTCGACCTCGACCACAAGGCACTAACCTCCGAGGGTCTCACTCCGGAGGGCAGAAGGCAGACCCGGTCCAGAAGGCGCGCGCTCGAAGAGGCTCCACATCGGCGGGTGAGCACTGAGCTCGACCTTGATCGCAGGGCACTAGCTTCCGAGGGTTTTGCTCTGGAGGGCGGAAGGCGGACCCGGTTCAGAGGGCGCATGCTGGGAGAGGCTCCACATCGACGGGTGAGCGCTGAGCTCGACCTCGATCGCAGGGCACTAGCCTCCGAGGGTCTCGCCCCGGAGGGTGGAAGGCGGACTTGGTCCAAAGGGCACGCGCTCGGAGAGGCTCCACATCGGCGGGTAAGCGCTGAGCTCGAACTTGACCGCAGGGCACTAGCCTCGAGGGTCTCGCTCTGGAGGGCGGAAGGTGGACCCGGTCCAGAGGGCGCTCGCTCGGAGAGGCTCCACATCGGCGGGTAAGCGCTGAGCTTAACCTCGATCGCAGAGCACTAGCCTCCGAGGGTCTCGCTCTGGAGGGCGGAAGGCGGCTCCAACCTAGGCGTCCCGAGCTTGCGGGTATGACCTGGCGGAGGACTGAGCTTGGCTTGTTGTTCTAAGGGAGCTCAGCTCAGCTCGATAGTGGAATCTGGGCTGGAGAGTCGACGCGACGTCTTTTCTTGACGTGGCGCCTGCTGGTTCCTCCACGTCAGCGATCCCTCCACATCATTTGCCCCCCACTCCTAAGGCCCGTTAGTGCGCGGCGCTCGAGTCGAAGGGAGTAATTGCGGTGCTGACGTGGAACGGCAAAAATCTGGCATGATGATGGCCATGATTGCTGGCACTTCAGGGGCTGGCCCTGTGGACCAATGCAGGGATGCCATGTGGCCACGTCCGAGGAGCAGTTAATGTGGGCACAGAATTCAGAGCGGCCGAGATGCCATTCTCGCCAATGGGTGGCATGTGACGTAGATCCATTGACGGAGGAGTTGGATAGGTACGAATCCCTCGGGTCATTTCGAAATGAAAGGAGGGCCTTACCCGAACCATCTATTCTTTTGGAATTCTCCGTGACTACTGCTGCCACGCCCAAGCTTCTTCCTTCTTCCTCCCAGTTGCCCAGAGTTTTCCAAGGCACCAGGTCAGTTTCTTCTTCCTCCTTCCCTATTAGAATAGGGGTTTTTCCTTCAGGTCTGGGGTCCTCTTCAAGTTGAGTCTCCTCTTCGGTCTTCTACTTTGCATCCTTCCTTTCCTTCATCCTCGAGGATGTCCCATTTTGGTCCGGGCTTCCGCCCCTCCACTGATCAGGGCGAAGCCGGTCCTTCAGAGCGGAGGCCGGCGTCTTACTCTTCTTCCTCCAGCGACAAGGAAGATGCAGCTCGCTTCGAGCTCAGTAGGAGGTGTCCTCCTTGTCCGGTTCTCATCATGGAACCGGGATCCGGTCCTTCTCTCCCTCCTCCTCCTTCTACTCCTGTTTTCGAGTCTGTCCGGCCTACAGGTCCTAGTGGGGTCGCCTCGACGATCACCGCCGGGGAACTCAGGACTGTCCGGGATGTTTATGGCATTCCATCTTCTATCTGTCTCATGATCCCTCGTTTGGGGGAACGGGTCACTTCGAGTGGCCCGGGCTGTTTTGCCTTCTACGAGGGGACCTTCTCTGGGGGTCTCCGGTTTCCTTTCCATCATTTCTTCCTATCCGTCTTGGACAATTATCGTCTGGTCCTCGTGCAGCTAGTGCCAAATGCTATTAGGGTTAATTTTTCCTTCATTGTGCTTTGTCACCTCCACGGGTTCGTTGCTTGATTTTCCTTATTTAGGGCTTTCTTTGCCCTGAAGCACCACCCAACCGAGGATGGGTGGTGGTCCTTGTCCTCCCGCCCGAGGGGCATCAAGTTCGAGCTTCCCTCTTTCATCAGGGGATGAAAGAACAAGTTTTTCTTTGTTGAGGTCGAGGGGGTCGACTGGGTCTGGAGCGATCCGGACAAGTCCCCCAGCCAAAATTTTGTGGTCGATGCGGCTGACCGGGATGATTACGAGCAACTCCGCACCACCCAGATTCCTCCTCTCGAGGTCCTGTTGTCTAAGTAGAACCTCGCCGACTTCGGGGTCGACCCAACGAATGGGTTGGGTGAGTTCGGTCTGAACTTTTCTTTTCCTTTACTCTTGTACTCCTTGCATTGCTTTCCACAGGCTCTAACTATTGTGTAATTTGTATGCAGGCATGATCTTCTCCGAGAGTGACCTTCTGGCCATCACCAAGAAGAGGCCGCCGACCGGGCTAGCCAGGGGGCCTGCACCGAGGCGAGCCTGGAGTGAAAGTGCTTCTGCGGTCGCTCCCACGATAGTGATTGGTCTGAGCTCAACCGCCCCAAGGGTCCGAGTTTAGAGGTGTCTCATGCTGCTCCTATGCCGGTAGAGAGGGCAGCTTCTGCAGCACCGAGGCCAACCCAGCAGGCCCCCACTGCAGAGCCCGAGGTAGTCATCCGGGCGAGGGCCGCGGCTGCTGCCGCTGCTCCCTGCCATCCTCTGGGTCCGCCCATCGCTGATGTCCGGGGTGAGGAGACCAGGGCCGCGACGGAGGTGTCGCCAGCATCAGCACCAGCTTCTCAGCCTCCTACCCGGGATCCTTCAGCCAGCGGAGCAAGGCCGCCCGCTCATGGAGAGAGCAAGAGGGAGGAGGTGCGGCGCCATCTCCCTTTCAGGATGGCGCTGGAAAGTTCATTTCTCCGGAGTCCCGAGCTGGCCAAACGCATGATGGATTTCTTCATCCAAGTATGCGATCGACAAGAGATGGCCGGGATGCGGCTGACCGATGTTATCAGCACCATCTTTCCCCAACTGTACTCGGTGAGCTATCCCCCTCTTTCTTTTCTTCTTCTTGTTTTTTTTTTTTAGGCTGACCTCATTTCATGGTGCAGATCAATGCCGAGGCCTTCTTCATCAAGGACCACTACCAAAGCTGGGAGCATCTCGAGCAGCAACAGGCCGCCGAGATTGAGTCTTTGAAGGCCGACCTGAAGGAGAAGGTCGGGGCAAACGGGGTCCTTGAGTTGAAGGTCAAGGACCTTGAGAAAGAGCTCGCCAATGCTGAGGGGCGACCGAAGGGACTCCTGACAGCTTGCAACCTGGAGCGGAGCCGCTCGAAGAAGGCGATTGATGACCTCTCCATCGTCGAAAAAAAGCTGAATTGGTACAGTGCCGAGGCTGATCGGTACAAGGAGATCGCCCGAGCTGCCCAGGTGGAGCTGGCAGCTGGGAAAGAGAAACTTGCCACAGTCGAGAAGGTGGTAGAGACGGCAGCCAATTCGGCGGAGGCCGCCAGACTGGAGGTCACTGAGATGAGGAGGGTGGCCGCTGAGGCAACGAAGGGTGTTGAGGACGCCATCGCCAGATTCAAGGCTTTGGAAGACTTCGTCGCTAAAATCCAGCAGATGGTGTCGGACTCCTTATATAAGGGTTTCATGTACCTGCATGGCCGGGTCGAGGTGCTTATTCCTGACAAGGACCGTAGCTGCCTCAGTTATCCTTCAGCCTCGGAGGTGAAGGCTGATGAGGAGGTCGTCACGGGAGCCATGGGCCCAGAGCCTTCGATGCCAGCTGTGGATGACCCTTCCGGAGTTAGGGCAGCCCAGTCGGAAACTTCTGAGGGTGGGAGCTCTCAGCCTCAGGATCCAGCGGAGAAGCCGGCCGGCATGGAGTGACCCTTTTCTTCCTTACTTCATTTTGTACTTTTATTTCTTGTACTTTGTCAAGGTCACCCGGCATGTCAGGGGCCCAGAAGACATTCGTAACTTGTGTTTAATTAATGAAGCTTGAGCTTCTTTGTCATCTGTTCTCTTTGCCTGGTTCTTCCACTTTTTTCTCTCTTTCTTTCACTCCCTTTCTTCTTTTCTCTTCTTCTTTTTTGCATGGGGAGATCAGAGAGAAGGGCTTCACCTTGCTTGGGGTGAAGTTGTGACACTTGAGAGCTGCTAGGCTCGAAGGTGTTGTTGACTGAGAGCCATGTGGCTTGGAGGTCCCTTGGCCGGAGATCTGAGCTCCGGTCTTGGATTGGCGTCCTAGAGCTGGGCTCAGGGACGTTGATAACTGAGAGCTGCGTGGCTCGAAGTTCTCTTGGTCGAAGATCTGAGCTCCGGCCTTGAGTGGGCATCCTGGAGCTAGGCTCGGGGATGTTAATAACTGAGAGTTGCGTGGCTCGAAGTTCTCTTGGTTGGAGATCTGAGCTCCGATCTTGAGTGGGCATCCTAGAGCTGGGCTCGGGGACATTGATAATTGAGAGCTGCATGGCTCGAAGTTCTCTTGGCCGGAGATCTGAGCTCCAGTCTTGAGTGGGCATCCTAGAGCTGGGCTCGGGGACATTGATAACTGAGAGCTGCATGGCTCGAAGTTCTCTTGGCCGAAGATCTGAGCTCCGGTCTTGAGTGGGCATCCTAGAGCTGGGCTCGGGGATGTTGATAACTGAGAGCTACGTGGCTCAAAGTTCTCTTGGCCAGATATCTGAGCTATGATCTTGATTGGGCATCCTAGAGCTAGGCTCGAGGATGTAGATGATTGAGAGCTGCGTGGCTCGAAGTTCTCTTGGCCGGAGATCTGAGCTCCGGTCTTGAGTGGGCATCCTGGAGCTGGGCTCGGGGACATAGATGACTAAGAGCTACGTGGCTCGATGTTCTCTTGGCCGAAGATCTGAGCTCTGGTCTTGAGTGGACATCCTGGAGTTGGGCTCGGGGATGTTGATGACTGAGAGCTGCGTGGCTTGAAGTTCTCTTGGCCAGAGATCTGAGCTCCAGTCTTGAGTTTGGAAGGTGGTAGCTTCAATGCTATACTTCACTCTCGTTCTCTTTCTTTCTTTTCCCTCCCACCTTTTTTATGAGCGGGGAGATCAAAGATGAGGGTGCTTGCCATGTTCCTCTCTTCTTCTCTTTCTTTCCTTCCCCTCTCTATTTTTTTTTTTTTTTAGAGTGGGGAGATCAGAGAAGAGGATGCTTGCAATGCCCCCCTTTTGTTTTCTTTTTTTCCTTCCCCTCTCATCTTCTTTTCGAGTGGGGAGATCAGAGAGGGGGGGTTGCCGGGCTCCCCCCTTTGTTTTATTTCTTTCCTTCCCCTCTCGTCTTCTTTTCGAGTGGAAAGATCAGAGAAGGGGGTTACCGATCTTGATTGCCTTGGAGCCAGGCTCGAGGCCTTCCTAGACATGGAGCTAGGCTCTAGCTCAGGGGTTGTCTGAGGTCTTGGCTCAGGTCTTTGGCATCTTGGAGCTAGGCTTGAGGCGTTGATGGGAACTACGTAGCCCCATGATCTCTTGGCGTCTCGGAGCAAGGCTTAGAGACATTTGAGATGGAGAGCGGCTTGGCTCGAAGTTTTCTTGGCCGAAGATCTGAGCTCTGGTCTTGAGCCGGCATCCTGGAGCTGGGTTCGGGGGCATTGTTGACTGAGGGCTACTTGGCTCAAAGGTCTCTTGGCCAAAGATCTGAGCTCTGGTCTTGAGTTAGTGTCCTAGAGCTGGGCTCGAGGATGTTTGAGATGAAGAGCAACGTGGCTCGAAGATCCTCTGATGTCCTGGAGCTGGCTCGGGGATGCTTGGAGTTGGGAGCTACGTGGCTCGAAGGTCTCTTGACGTCCTGGAGCTGGGCTCGGGGATGCTTGGAGTTGGGAGCTACATGGCTCGAAAATCTTCTGACGTCTTGGAGCTGGGCTCGGGGATGCTTGGAGTTGGGAGCTACATGGCTTGAAGGTCTCTTGACATCCTGGAGCTGGGCTCGGGGATGCTTGGAGCTGGGAGCTACGTGGCTCGAAAATCCTCTAACGTCCTGGAGCTGGGCTTAGGGATGCTTGGAGCTGGGAGCTACGTGGCTCGAAAATCCTCTAACGTCCTGGAGCTGGGCTTGGGGATGCTGGGAGCTATGTGGCTTGAAGGTCTCTTGACATCCTGGAGTTGGGCTCAGGGATACTTGGAGCTGGGAGCTACGTGGCTCGAGAATCCTCTGACACCTTGGAGCTAGGCTCGGGGATGCTTGGAATTGGGAGCTACATGGATCGGAGATCCTCTGACGTCCTGGAGTTGGGCTCGGGGACGCTGTCGATTCTTTCCTACAAGACATGCGGATACCCGTGCAAGGGAGAAATCGTTATCATGATTGTTGGTAAGGGGACTTACCTTGTTGGGGGCGTCTTCGTAGGCTGCATGCCCTCCTCCTTCGGAGGAGCCTGACATCGTCGAGTTCTTCGAGGCAACGGACCCCTCGTGATGGGGCTTCAGCCACCTCATGGGGGCCTTCCCACGGTGGTTCGCGATCGCCGTCCCGATGACCATGGCATCTTCGTTTGCCTTTCTCCTTCGCTCTCTTCTCCCCTTATGGCGGGGAGATGACTCTCGGGGCCCCCTGCCCCCCGAGCCTTCTTAGACGCGTGCACAATTCTTCAAGTGATCACACCCGTCGGTTTTATGATGGGGTAGCTATCGATGGTTGGAGCTGACGGGAGAGCGGCGAGTGCTTGGGGCCTCGCTTGAGGTCTGCCCCCCCCGCAAGCCTTTGGAGGTAGGCCTTCTTGATGAGCTTCTTGATCTCCTGCTTATGATCGCGACATTGTCCGATGTCATGGTCATGATCGCGGTGGAGGCGATGATACTCCGCCTCGCTGCAATCGGTGAGGGGCTTCGCCGGTGGCGGGCGTTGTAGTCCAGTGGCTCGCCAGCTGAGCCTCATATACTGATGAACTAGCGGGAGAACTCCGCTAGCATACGCTCGTGCTTCTCCAGGCGTGTTTTTGATATGTGCCTGAGGGCACCCATGTCGCCAATCTGTTGACCTTTCTAGCTTGTGTCATCACCGTTCTTCCACGGTATGTTGACCTATGAGGAGGCGGAGGACTTAGTCACGCCCATCCTGCTCTCCCTTCCTGGCACGCCAATCTGTTGCCACCAAGATCGTCATGGCCCATAGCTGCTGTCATAGCCGGAGATGTGCTCCTCCTACCGCCCGGTCATCCTCGGCTCCCGGACCTTCGTGCTGGGTGCGGACGCCTCATCGCCGGGCGGTCCTCCGCTCTTGGACGTGCGAGACAGGGGTTAGAGACCCGGGCCGGGGTTTCCAGTGGGGGCACTCCAATGATCAAGTCAGTGACGATCCAGGAAAACAGATCCTCCCGGTCGGGCCCTTCTTGATGAACTCCACTCTAGGAGGAGTGGAAAAGGTGTGTGAAGATGAAAACATTGCAGGGGGAGAGTGATAGCGGGGACAGAGGGGTGCCCTGTTCCTTTGCCTCTCCTTGTATCCCTCGTTTTCCTTCAACTGTGGTGGTAGTGGCGCTTCACCCTCTTGGTCGGGCTTATGCTTGTACTCGTGGTGGTGGTGGTGCCATGCCCTTCTTGCTGGTGGGGGTTGCACTCCTTCTCATTTTCCCTTTTTTTCTCTCTGGCTTGTCTTCTTTTTTGCCTGTATGCTCTTTTGTTGTTGTGTTACCTCCGAGTTTTGTTGCAAACTAGGTTACCGTTGGGCGCTTGTCTCGGGATCCCCGCCGGGCTGTCAGGTGCATGCGGCGGTGTCCCGAGGAGTCTTTCCTGATTCATGATAAGGGGAGTTGTCAGACGCTCCGGCATTCCTCTTGGTTACCTCATTCCGGGAACTTGGTAGTGCCTCGAATGGCGGGCCACCACCCGCGGGATTTGAATCTTTCGATTGGCTTCCTTTCTTGGACAGTCTGGATGGTTGGTGAGGAGTGTGGCATCTCGATCAACGTGCTGCTTGCCTTTCTAGTGTAACTGGCAGTCGTAGGTGGTCAGTACGGTCGGAAAGGTGCTTCAGTGTAGTCCTCAGGCAGCTCACCAGTGTTCCGGGCTGGGGCCAAGCTGGAACGACGGGGCTCACTCCGACCTAAGCACTCCGAGCTTGCGGGGGCATCTCGATGGAGGAGGGCAAAGAGTGGGCCCGGTTCGGAGGGCGCGTGCTCGGAGAGGCTCCATATTGGCGGGCGAGCGCTTCTACTCGACCTTGACCATAGGGCACTAACCACCGAGGGTCTTGCTCCGGAAGGAAAAAAGCAGACCCTGTCCAGAGGGCACGCACTTAGAGAGGCTCCATATCGGCAGGTGAGCGCTGAGCTCGACCTCAACCACAGGGCACTAGCCTCCAAGGGTCTCGCTCTGGAGGGTGGAAGGCGGACCCGGTGCAGAGGCCGCGCCCTCGGAGAGGCTCCACATCGGTGGGTGAGCGCTGAGCTCGACCTCAACCGCAGGGCACTAGCCTCCGAGAGTCTCGCTCTGGAGGGTGGAAGGTGGACCTGGTCCAGAGGGCGCGCACTCGGAGAGGCTCCACATCGGCGGGTAAGCACTGAGCTCAACCTCGACCGCAGGGCACTAGCCTCCGAGGGTCTCACTCTGGAGGGCGGAAGGCGGACCCGGTCCAGAGGGCGTGCGCTCGGAGAGGCTCCACATCGACAGATAAGCGCTGAGCTCGACCTCAACCGCAAGGCACTAGCCTTCGAGGGTCTCGCTCTAGAGGGCGGAAGGCGGCTCCGACCTAGGCGTCCCGAGCTTGTGGGCATGACCTGGCGGAGGACTGAGCTCGGCTTGTTGTTCTGAGAGAACTTAGCTCAGCTCGGTAGTAGAATCCGGGCTGGAGAGTCGACGCGGCGTCTTTTCTTGACATGGCGCCTGTCAATTCCTCCACGTTAGCGATCCCTCCACATCAGTTATTATATTTGATAAATATTTTAAATAAATATTTATTAATATTTATTAATATATTTTTATCGTTATGTATTTAAATGATATTACTTTCTAAATCTTGATGACCATTCTTGTAGACCACACCACAGTGGAGCCAGTATGGTAGTACATGGCTCCATGACATGCAGCATCTGTCAAAGTAATGAAGCTTATAATGATAGCCGCAGAGGCAGCCAGACATACCAAGCCAAGACATACTAAGAGTTATTTCATCACTATTATTTTTAATTAAATATTTATTCATCTAATATTAAAAAATTTAAAATTTAAAATATATCTTAAAGATTAAAAAATAATATAAATAAACTAAATTAAATATTAAAAATTTATTTTATTTTTTTTTATCAAAGTTAGTGTGGTGATAGTGGAGTAACATCCATGCAAGCATCCCGGATGTTGATAGCTGCATGTACACCATCAACGAGTATGGCCAGCTTGTGCATAAGAGTGGGAATGCATCACGAGTGTTTGGATGGATAGTGCCATCTCTAGATGCTACATCAATCATCATACGGTGGAGGTCATTCTAGACACCTATCCTTCACTACTTCACACCTTACTACATTCGCAACCGTTGCTAACAGCCAACTCCATGGTGAAGATGGCATTATCCATCCTAATGCTCATGGTGCATCCCTTTCATATGCACGACACCAGTCGTATTCATCACCCATGTGAATGTAGTTACCAATATCCAAGATATTTACACAGATGCCACTCCACTACCATTGCACCAAATCTGATAAAAGAAATAAAATGAGCATTTTAACATTTTATTTATTTTACTTAATTATTTTTAGATTTTAAGTTATATTTTGAATTTTATTTTTTTTAATATTAGATAAATAAAAAATTAATTAAAAAATATTAATGATAAAATAATGCTTATTAAGTCCCATCACCTCTGTGACTATCGTCATAAGTCTCACAATGGATGCTATATGCCTTGGAGTCACGTACCATCATACTAGTTGTACCTATCATGTGATGCAATTTGTGAGAATGATTGTCCAGGTTTTAGAGATAATACCTTTGAAATATATAATGATAAAAAATATTATTATAATATTAATAAATATTTATTAATTTATTGATAAATATTTAATAAAAGTATTTACTATATAAAATGATTAGTAATATATTTTATTTAAATAAAAGATTAAATAAATAATTATTTATTTATTAATATGGTCGATGTCGTATAAGAAGAGGTGGTGCACCACAAGCGTTAGGGTGGATAATGCCATCTTCACTACGGAGTTAGTCATTGGTAGTAGTTGCAAATGTGGCAGGGTGTGAAAACAATGGAGATGTCCAAAATGATCTCCACTGCATGGTGATTGAGGTAGTTGTTGGAAATTATGTTCCAAAGCCAATCGTCTAGGCTGTAGACGGTTGTGCTATCTTGTAACTGTATATGAATTTTTAATGAATAAAAGGTTATTCTTTTTGGCTGTTCATCATATTTACATTTTCCTGAAATGAACTCTTGTATGATAGAGTCCTTAGAACTACATTATTTTGATATAGAGAGAATATATCATGTAGTTCTTAAAGTAGTTCACAACCAAAGGATACATTGTTATAAGACGATAATGTATCAAGTGTAGGTTGTTATATGTCGCATTTGTTGGTTGTCCTCTTAACCAAGGAGTATGGAGACACTGGTGTGATATACAAATGAAATGTATGACATCTCACTGAACATGACTATTTGTGGAGCTCCCTTCTGCCAAAGGGTTGCACGTGAAGGGATATGGATATATATGTCCCTCAGACCTGAGGTCACCATGGCAGCTTGCAAGCAACTCACTATACTTTGATGCCAGACTACCTGGATTTCTAATCCAGTGAAGGAAGGTTTCTGGATGTAGTCAAGTACTTGTGGAGCGATGGTGGATCAAGATGGAATTGACCTCTTCAAATAGTTTGGAGTGAATGACTCACTATGTCTCAATTTAGCAAAACCTTGGCCAGGATAGTTCTTGTGAGGAGTCATAGAACTTGTAAAGTTGAGACACGATCTGGACAAACCAAATTAGGGTTGGTAGTCGAACCCTAGATCATCCTGAGCATTATGCGGTCAAAGGGATGAATTATGCGGCAACTATATACTAGAAGTTCTTGTGAGGTGCTCTGCATCTTCGACCTATCCGGACGTTGGGTATCATTACTAGATGAGGACTTTGACTGGTATTGAAAATGTTCCAGTGCTACCAGCTTAGTGTTCGAACCTATGGGGTCACACACCATAGACGATTTCTATCTGATCTTAAGGCAAATCAACGATTAAGAATCATTTGCCATCACTGGAAGTCAATATGATTGACTTTGTTCCAAGTGTCGATACTTGGGATTTTGCAAGTATCGACACTTGGCAATTTTTGTGAGTCGACACTTCCTATGACGAGCAAATTTCTGGGAAGAAATCTTGGAAGAATTTTGGGCAGGTTTTGACCTAATTTGAATTTCGAATTCAAACCAGTTTTGGTTCCAAGGTTATTTGGTATGATAGTCATATTTACCTTCTTGGGTTGGACCCATTTGGTATGGCCTTGATCCTCTCCCCCATTCTCTCCTCTCATCTCTCCTCCTTTCTCTTTCTCCCTCTCATGGTTGCACTTATAAATGAATGTTATTCTATAGGCTGCAGAGGTTACAACAACTAGAGAGACAACAAGAGAAAAGAGAGAAGATAAAGAAGGGTTGTGAGAGATCTAGGGATTGGGTGTGAGAATCCTAGCATTCTATGGTGCATGACTAACTAGATGCTAGGATGAGAGGAATAATGCAAGTGATATTTTTTTGTTTGTGATTTTTAGGTTTTTTTATGGATTTAGAATTTTCAAAGACAGAAAAGAGTAGATCTAGGGTTTTTAGAATAACAAGAACTTCAAGCAAGCAAGTAAGTCCCTAAACAAGGATAAAAAGAGGACCCCGGAATTGAGAAATCACGTAGGACTTAGCTCTCGAATCAATACCAACTTAGGAGTTTTTAGGGTTGCAAACCTTAAAAGTTCTGAAGCATCTGATGCCGAGTTCACTCGTTCTCGTAGATGCGGCCTGGATGATCGAGCCTTCAACCCCTGCGGATGCACTGGCTTTCCATTTAAAGATCTCGAAGGCAAGGGAAATCGACTCCATATTCATGGTACTTGGAGGACCTACGAGCAGTCAAGGGGAAGAGTTAGGATTCACCAAGAAGAAAACAAGAGATGAAGGAATGAGAGTTGAGGTTGGTGCTGGATGGAGTTCTCCTTTTTGACCTAATTTGAATTTCGAATTCAAACCAGTTATGGTTCCAAGGTTATTTGGTGTGATAGTCATATTTACCTTCTTGGGTTGGACCCATTTGGTATGGCCTTGATCACTCCCCCATTCTCTCCCCCTTCCTCTTTCTCCCTCTCATGGTTGCACCTATAAATGAATGTCATTCTATAGGCTACAGAGGTTACAACAACTAGAGAGACACAACAAGAGAAAAGAGAGAAGATAAAGAAGGGTTGTGAGAGGTCTAGGGATTGGGTATGAGAATCCTTGCATTCTATGGTGCAGGACTAACTAGATGCTAGGATGAGAGGAATGATGCAAGTGATTATTTTTTGTTTATAATTTTTAGGTTTTTTTATGGATTTAGAATTTCCAAAGACAGATAAGAGTAGATCTAGGGTTTCTAGAATAACAAGAACTTCAAGCAAGCAAGTAAGTCCCTAAACAAGGATAAAAAGAGGACCCCGGGATTGAGAAATCCCGTAGGACTTAGATCTTGAATCAATACCAACTTAGGAGTTTTTAGGGTTGCAAACCTTAAAAGTTTTGAAGCGTCTGATGTCGAGTTCACTCGCTCTCATAGATGCGGCCTGGATGATCGAGCCTTCAACCCCCATGATGCGCCAGCTTTCCATCTAAAGGTCTCGAAGGCAAGGAAAACCGACTCCGTATTCGTGGTACCTGGAGGACCTACGAGCAGTCAAGGGGAAGAGTTAGGATTCACCAAGAAGAAAATAAGAGATGAAGGAATGAGAGTTGAGGTTGGTGGTGGATGGAGTTCTTCTTGCTAGGCGCCAAGGTGGATCATCCCGATGGACATCCGAGCTCGAAGATGGAGGATGGCTTGCACTGAAGAGAAGGTAACTTAAGGTCTCACACCTCTCAATGCCGGAAGGCGAAGGCGCTCTCTTACGGAGATCGACGTTTTTAAGGAATGAAGGCAACTAAGAAGAAGAGTAGCACTCAAATCTTTTCCTTTTCATTTATCAACATTAACATTACAAGGGAGGGGGTAAGGTCCTTTATATAGACACCTTAAGACCCTTTTAAAATTTGAATGAAAATACATTTCTTCCCTTGATAAGGTGCCAAAAAAAATTCTGAAATCCAAAAAATTATGTAATTCTTCTCCTTAGCCGACCAAAGCTTCTTGTGATTTGGGCATGCATGATATTGGGCTTGGTGGAAGGATCTTGGTGCCCTTGGACTTGGAAAGTTGATCTTCATTTTGGGAAGAAGGCATGATGCAAGGCTTGTGTCTTCCTTCTTTCCTTGGTTGCCCACCCAACTTTGGAGAGAATGGGCTTGGAGCAAGGCTTGTGTTTTTCTTCTTTCCTTGGTTGCCCACCCAACTTTAGAGAGAAACAAGATATGGGGCTTAGGGCAAGGCCTTTGTCTTCAACCTTTCCTTGGTTGCCCATGACTCCTTTAGCAAGTAGCTTGATGGGGGGAGGGAAGGGAGGAAAAGAATATGTGATGTTCTCTCCTTTGGTGCCCAAGAAATCATACTTGTGCCACTAACTTGGCAAGGTGAGGTGGCGCCACATGGGATGGTGAAGTGGCACCCCAGGGCTAAAATGTCATCCATCAAAGCTTGGCCCAATTATAGTTGAGCTGGACTCAAAGACCACTCCGGCTTGGACCCAGACTCAAACTGGACTCAATATAGGACACAACTTGACCAAATTGGTCAATGTACAGGACTAAACAAAAATAATTTAGACTAAATTTGTGACTAAGAAATTACAATGCTTAGGCTTGAAATCTTATTACAGAACCCAAAAGATGAAACCTTAATTCGAGATCCTCAGAGGGTTGAAGGAGCCTTTGTCAGATCCTGGTGCCCACACCAATTCTCCTAGGGTGGGAGGAACTCAATCCTGTCGAGTAAGGGTTGATTTGGCTTTGATATTTTTCCAGAAGGTGGTGAGGTGCTACAAGTCCTCTCGGGTATCCTACGAATTATCGGACTGCGGTCGGCCTTGCAATCGGACCAAGTAACGCTGATAGCCTTTGCCCCGGGTGGTCATAGCTTGATCATCTAGGACATGCTCGATCCACTCTCCTCTCTTAGGTAAAATTGGAGATGGACACTCTGGGTCGGGTTCGCTCTCAAATGAAGGGTTAGGCCCAAATGGCTCACTGGGTATGTTTGCTGGTTTCCTATACTCGACTAAGTCCGGGATATTAAAAGTCAAGCTAATGCCATAATCTGGGATAGCTCAAGCACATAGGCATCGGGACCAACTCTCCTTATCACTCTAAAGGGGCCAACTTCATGAGCATGAAGTTTCTTAATGGTTCGTGGTGGAAACCGTTCAGGCCTAAGCCTAATCATTACAGAATCACCTTGATCAAACTCTTTGGTTCTCTTTCGGAAATCAGCCAAATTATTTTAAAAATTTGTACTTAATGCAGAATTCTAACATGATGCAAAATGCTAACTCAGCTAAGCATTCTTATAGAGCAGAATTTTATTGAACTCTCTAGGACCTAAACCTAATAGATTATTGACTCTCTAGGTTTAACCCTGGTCTGGTATGCACAAGAAAAATTACCATGGATCCCTAGCAAATGACATAAGGTATACCAGAAGTAGATGGCAAAAGAGATGGGTTCTAAGGAGTCATGCATTCTGGTAATCTATACAAAAAGTAACCCCATGGCTCTAGAAATGTGAGAAGGCTCATGGAAGGGTAGGAAATAGGAAGGAGACTCAAGGACTGGTTCAAAGCTAAAGAGACTGACCTTAATGTGTGAATGTTGGTCTATGGGTGTGCCTATCCCAACCTCATGATTAGTACTAGATGGACCTATAGGTGCAAGTTCTAGGGTAGGCTGGGTGCTCCTAGAAGGTGGAAGGTTATCAGGAAGGTCTTTGGAAAGTTTATCTTGAAAGTCCTCTAAACTAATGTCTACTTCTTATTCCTAGACCTTCTCTATGGGCAATACTTGAGAACCTTTACTATCATCGACTTTGTTTGCTCCTGACTCGGTCATTTCTTCCTCAAATTCTATAGTAGATTCAGGATCTTTTTCCTTTGATTTCTCAATGATTTCTACCTTGGGCCCATCTTCACCATACTCCTCTACTAAACTTGACTCATAGATGTTTTCTTTGGATTATTTAATGGGCTCAGGAGTTTCTTTCTCTAGATTTTCAATGGATTCAACCTTTTCATACTTAAAGTCTTCAATGGGCTCAGGGGTTTTCTCATTTAAATTCTTAAAATGTTCAACATTTTCTCCCTGAAATTCTTTAGAAGGTTCTTCTCTCTGGGTCGATTCATGAATTTCTCAAGTGGTAGGGGTTCTCTCAGTATTCTCCTTCTCTAACTTATTGTCACTAATCAGGTTGGCTACAGGTTTCTTTTCCTTAAGGCTACTTGATTTTCTTTTAACCTGGTCCATGAACTCTTGATTGGGTCTCCTAGGGTAAACCTCTCAGGCTAGGTTAGGGTATGGGATTCTTCCAAACTCAGCCTTTAAGGAGGGATCATGTTGAGGGAATCTCCTAGGGTGGGGAGGTGATTTAAACTCTGATTTAGTGTGAGGCTTCTGGGTCCTAACCCGAGTTTCTAGTCTTGTTAAACATTGATCAAACTTATCAAGCTTATTGTTCATCCTAGCTATCTATTTAATGATGACCTTTAATTTATCCTTGCAATCGTTCTCCATGGGTTCACTTGACTGGGGGTGATGGGGGTGATGAGGACTCTAGACCTATTCGACATGCAACAAACAACGAAAGGTGCTACGGGTTCTCTAGACCTTGGAGTTCAATCACAATGAGTCCTTATAGAAGACACACAGCACAATCAACTTGCCCTTTCACCAAGCAGGTAAGACGTTGGAGTGTGGGAGGCCCTCTTTGCTTTCACAAGGACCCAATTAAGGAACCACAACACCACTTAGGTCGTTTGATGCTAGACCTCTTGATGCGCGTCGCAACGCTCCGATTTAGAACCTTAAATCCACTACTCTAAAAGATAGAATAGTGGGAGTAAGGGTCGAACCCACAGAGACTTCTGGGTTATTTTGAAAAAGAATTTTCTTTTGATTTAAAATAAACTAAAATAAACTAGAACTAATGCAAGAAATAGATGTAAATAACGAACTCGTGAAAGCAACTCAGATATGACCTATCTCAATAGTATGGCCCGTACCCGTGGATCACGGCTCGTCCCTTAGGTATAGATCAGTCAAAAGTTAATTCACTTCGACTTACCTCAAACGCTAATCCAACATGACTCCAGTATTACTTCAAATAAAAATAAATAAAAATAAGCATGGATTAATATAAAGCAAAATAAACATTTATTGCATAAGAATTTGGGATACAAAGAGAAAATAAAAGAAAAGTATGGGAACAAGGGTCCATTTCTCCCTTTTTATCTGACTCTCTGTGATAGTAACAGCAGGAACTGGAACTACGGACGATGATAAAGTGGAGCCTCCCCAAAATTCTTTTCAGAGAAGAGAATCACCAAGATATTTATAGATGAAAAATACCGTGTCGGGCCTATGTGGGAACCGCGGTGATTTCCTCATCCCAATTTGCTTCTCAGACTCAGTGCTTTCTCCTCATCCGATATCCTTTGCGACCATATCTCCATCTTGAAAATCAAACTCAAAAATCCTATCGCACAACTCGTGTCCATCCAGCATCGTCCGATAACTCTTCTCGTTCCGATGCTTATCCTTGTTTTCGGACATCCTGATCCGAGTCTGAGCAAACTTCCTCCGTGATCACGAATCAGCAAGGGACGATCACCAAGAAGAAGCTGGGAGGCAGCAGGGACGGTGATAAGCGGCTTCAAGATGGTGATGGCTTGCAGTAGCGGGCGGCATGCACAGCATGGCAGAGCTGGACGACTTCGGTGGCAACGCGCGGTGGCTTGCGGCAGTGAGATGGCGCGGCAATGGCTTCACAGTGGCAGCAATGGCTAAATGGGGCGATGAGGAAAATGAAGTGCAGCAGCCCCATCTCTAGCATTTTTCCGGCCATTGGAGGCTCTTCGACCGGCGGTGAGGTCGGCGATGGCTTGGGCGGCGCCGGGGGAAGCTCTTCGACGAGTTCCGGAGCAAATGAAGCACTGTGGTCCACGGTCCTATCCATGGACTGGCAACAATGGCTACAGGTGGACCGGGCACTGATCTATGGACCAAACCATTGGTCTTGGGTGAACTGGTTGAAAGGTTTTAGGGGCTGCTCCAAAAATCATGTGGCTTTGAAGTTCGTGCTAAATTCTTCTAAATTCCATTTCAGGCCCATTCGAAACCCGAATTGCATGCCGTTTGTGCCGTTGGATTCTTAAAATCGAGCTCTACATGTTTGTAGAGTCAATTCCTAAAAAATACTATAAAAAATATCAATTTTTAATTAAATAAAATTGGGTTAATTTTTATTATTTTAATGTTTAACACCTCTTGCCTTAGACACTGGCTTCCTGGTACCAATTGAAGCGTTGTATGCAACCAGCTTCCCCAAAATGGTCAAACCCAATTTGTTGATGTCCCTAATCTATTAGATTGCTACTCGATTTTAGATTAGGTTTGGGTTCGAAATGCAAAGGTGTTGTTTTTGGGCTAAGGAAAGGTAATGACTTCCTTCCCTTATCTTTTGATATTGACACCCTTAAGTGATTTATGAAAATGATGGCATACAAATGATCTAATGAGATGTAGCTAAGTTATGTTTTTGGATTTTTAATGTATGATAGCAGAAATAAGATGCTGGAAATGACAAGAGATGAAGTTAAATGCAAAATTAAGCTATTTGAAAAATGAAAACATGAAAAAATGCACTTGATAAAAATCTCAGAATAGATTTTGTTCTCAGGTAGTATTCCAGCGTGTAGAAATTCTACAGGCTGAAATAAAATCTAAGAAAATTATCAAAATTACTTTCAATTATGTGGAATCTAAAATAAAAATCAGAAAGTTTGAAGGTTCCTACAAACAGCAACACCTAAAACAACATGCCATATACTGAAAGAAAAAAATGTAGAAATTTAAAGGAGATGAGATCTAATGATGCAAAAATTTTCTTTTAGTTTTTTTTTTAAAAAATCCTAACTCCTTGTGTTCCCCTTCAACGGTCAATCACAGTGGCACCCCTACATGCCACAGGAAATTCCCGTAGAATGGAAAGTGAGGGTCTTGCAGCCCTTCTTGTTTTCTATGACCGGATAGCCTGGTGAAGCACCTAATCCAAATACTTAAGAAGTGCAAGTCCTAACCATGCTCTGATACCAAACAGTACGGGACTAACTGCTAGGATGAGAGGAATGATGCAAGTGATTTTTTTTATTTATAATTTTTAGGTTTTTTTATGGATTTAGAATTCCCGAAGACAGACAAGAGTAGATCTAGGATTTCTAGAATAACAAGAACTTCAAGCAAGCAAGTAAGTCCCTAAACAAGGATAAAAAGAGGACCCCGGGATTGAAAAAACCCCGTAGAACTTAGCTCTCGGATCAATACCAACTTAGGAGTTTTTAGGGTTGCAAATCTTAAAAGTTCTGAAGCACCCGATGCCGAGTTCACTCGCTCTCGCAGATGCAGCCTGGATGATCGAGCCTTCAACCCCCACGGATGCGCCTGCTTTCTGTTTGAAGGTCTTGAAGGCAAGGGAAATCGACTTCATATTCGTGGTACCTGGAGGACCTGCGACCAGTCAAGGAAAAGAGTTAGGATTCACCAAGAAGAAAACAAGAGATGAAGGAATGAGAGTTGAGGTTGGTGGTGGATGGAGTTCTTCTTACTATGCGCCAAGGTGGATCATCCCGATGGACATCCGAGCTCAATGATGGAGGATGGCTTGCATTGAAGAGAAGGTAACTTGAGGCCTCACACCTCTCGATGCCCGAAGGTGCTCCCTCACGGAGATCGACGTTCTTAAGGAATGAATGCAACTAAGAAGAAGAGTAGCACTCAAATCTTTTTCCTTTAATTCATCAACATTAACATTACAAGGGAGGGGGTAAGGTCCTTTATATAGGCACCTTAAGACCCTTTTAAGATTTGAATGAAAATACTTTTCTTCCCTTAATAAGGCACCAAAAAGAATTCTGAAATCCAAAAAATTCTACAATTCTTCTCCTTGGTTGACCAAAGCTTCTTATGATTTGGGCATGGCATGATATTGGGCTTGGAGGAAGGATCTTGGCGCCCTTGGACTTGGAAAGTTGATCTTCATTTTGGAAAGAATGCATGATGCAAGGCTTGTGTCTTCCTTCTTTCCTTGGTTGCCCACCCAACTTTGGAGAGAAACAATATATGGGGCTTGGAGCAAGGCTTGTGTCTTTCTTCTTTCCTTGGCTGCCCACCCAACTTTGGAGAGAAACAAGATATGGGGCTTGGGGCAAGGCATTTGTCTTCAACCCTTCCTTGGTAATCCATGACTCCTTTAGCAAGTAGGTTGATGGGGGGAGGGAAGGGAGGAAAAGAATATGTGATGTTGTCTCCTTTGGTGCCCAAGAAATCATACTTATGCCGCCCACTTGGCAAGGTGAGGTGGCGCCACATGGGATAGTGAACTGGCACCCCAGGACTAAAATGTCATCCATCAAAGCTTGGCCTAATTATAGCTGAGCTAGACTCAAAGACCACTCTGGCTTGGACCCAGACTCGGACTGGACTCAATACAGGACACAACTTGACCAAATTGGTCAATATACAGGACTAAACAAAAATAATTGAGACTAAATTCATGACTAAAAAATTACAATGCTTAGGCTTGAAGCCTTATTACAAAATCCAAAAGATGAAACCCTAATCTGAGATCCTTAGAGGGTTGAAGGAGCCTCTGTCAGATCCTGGTGCCCACACCATTCTAGGTCTTGGGAAGAGAGTTCTCTTGAAAAAGGGTTCCAGCTCTCCTCATAGTCTTTCCAGAAAAAAAAGATCGGCCCAAGGATCCCGAAGAGCTAGCACTCCGAGAGAGTTAATCAGAGTCAAGCCCAGGTGTGGATTACCTGTAGAGGCCAGACATGTGTGTGGCTCGAGCGCCCTCCTCCTTCTATAGCTTTTCTCCAATATAAAGGTTTGGTACTTTTATATTTGTGTTTCTATCTTGCTTTGATGTTATGATGCATGCTATTACATTATGCTAGATCCTGTTACGGACAGATCGGTAGATCATTTAGATCTATCTACCGAGCCTTTTGCTATGCATGTTTTAAAATTATTTTAAAATACATATTTTCTGCCCTGCTTTCATGAATGCATGTTTGCATATTGGTATGCTTCGTAGATACACTTCACCTTCAATGGTATCAGAGCAATAGATTCCTTTTTATAGTATAATGATTCTAGCATGCTAATAACATCACTTCTTAAGTACTTAGATTGAGTGCTTCACCATGATCATCCGGTCACAGGAGAGAAGTAGGGCTGCAAGACCCTCTCTTCCCATTCAATGGGATCTCCTATGGCGTGTAGGGGTGCCGATATGATTGACTCTTGAAAAGAAAAATAAGTAGGAAAATGTAGATTAAAAATGTTTTAATCTAATGAAATGATCATAAAACAACTTTAGATGAGATGTAAGAGTTTTTATTGATCGATTTTGATTGAATGTTTGGAGAAACATTGGATTTGAAATCATTGTGTTTTCACTATCTCAGGCTATGAGTCGACACTTGGCCTTGTAAGTGTCGACTCATGAGAAAATTCCTTGAGATCTGGCTCTATTTTTCCCTTGTGATAGGCTAAAATGTCGACACTTGACCAGGAAGTGTCGACACTTGGGCTCGTGATCCGACACTTGGCCTTGTAAGTGTTGACTCAGAGCACTTGCCAGAAAACTTGGTTTTCTATTTCTCTCTTGTCTCAGGCCTTGAGTCGACCCAAGTGTCGACACTTACTCCTGGTGAGTCAATACTTAGAATGAAAATGTAGAAAAATAATGAATTCAAATTTTGAAATTTTTGTAAAATTATTTTACATCTGTAAATTAAAATTATTTTAATTTAGTTAAGGCTATTGAACTTAATTGAGAATTAAGAATGACTAAGAACTCTAGAAATATGATTCAAAGATTTTAAATCATTTCAATAAGCCTTAAGGGTCATGGGTTAGCTTCTATTAGGTCCTTGATTGGGTTAGACCTAAATTTAGATGCATTAAACAAATTAGAGAACTAATCTAATCAAATGTTGAGTTAGGATTTCTTCTCTAGATCTATCTAATAGTTAGATTGGTTAGTCCATAATCTAAATGGACCTAATTTTTGGCTCAATGGAAAGCTCGAGTCTTTAGGCTAGTCTAATCGAGTCTGATGAACCGATTGGTGTCGAGGTAAGTTTGGCATTTTGATCATGGTTCTTTGGGACTACCTCTTACCTGGCCAACTTTGTTGGTATCTAAGGCAAGATGGTTAATGGTGGAACCCAACCCATGATCTTACTTACCTGGCTAATGTGGTCGATCAGGATTGATTGGATAGCTCATTGATTCGTGTTAACCCTTGTCACCCAAGGTTAATCAGTATTGACTGATTTTAGGTGTTCATGGATCATTTGTTATGAGTAACCCTCCTAGATTACTGATTTGGTCAGTGGGAGGTTGATCCATGTCTTCTTATCACTTTATCTGTCATATTATTTTAAAACCCTCTAAATTATTAGGTCCTTAAAAGGACAAAGTTATAGGGATAACCAAGTCCTAGCCTCCCATTAAATGGGATGGTAATGGGTCCAATAGTTGGGTGTTCATCGATTGATCTAAAGATCGGGTGTTCATCAGGCTATTGGAATTGCTGTTCCTAATATGATGGCTTAGTGCGACTCTCTTAACAGTGGTTAGGTGGGCCGGCCAAAGATGAGCTTGACTATTCGTTAGTTAGAAGCATTGAATTTTGTCATGTTAATGGTTGGACCTAACCGGGACCTTCAATAGGAGGCCCAAAGGCCGATTGAAGTGCTCCTTGGAGCAAAATCTAAATACTATAGGTTACTTGAAGAAGTAATCGATTAAAGAACCTACCTTTAGACATGCATGGGTGGGCCAACCAAAGTCGAGCTCATGTGTTGTTTATTAGACTCTGGTACTCACTAGGGATTTAAAGTAATTCCTCAAATTGGAGGTAGAGGCTACTAGTCTGAGCAAAATAGTGGGAGGGACCTTTAGACTAAAGTCCATATCTTTAGGTTAATAATTCATATACACTAATTAGCTTTGATTTTCCTTTCAGATGTCTTCCAACTTGTCACTCCAGTCTCTTCTCGATAATGAGAAGCTCAATGGACCCAACTTTGATAGCTGGTATCGAAGGCTCAGGATTGTCCTAGAGCATGAACGGATCCTATATATGATATCAGATCAGGCACTTGAGATCCTTGCTGCCAATGCTCGGGGTTCGGTCAGAGACACTTATCAGAAGTGGCTCTCTGACAGGACCACTGTCCGGTGCATAATGTTGGCTGCGATGAATGACGAGTTCAGTCGTAAGTTTGAGGAAGCCCAGCCGGAATAAATCCTTCAAAGGCTGAAGGAGTCTTTCGGAACACCAGACGATGTTGAGAGGTACAAGGTCTCCTGTGCTATCTACAATGCACGGATGTGGATGGGGCCTCGATCACTGATCATGTATTGTACATGATCGAGATGATTGCATGCCTGGGCAAGCTCGGCTGTCCCTTACATGAACAGCTTGGGAAAGATGCAATACTGAATTCCCTCACTTCTTCCTATGTAGATTTTCTTGATAATTACAGAATGAATAAGCCTACAGTTAACTACCATGGTCTATTGGGATTGCTGCAGACTTAGAAGAAAGACCACCAATTGAATAAAGGGGTGGTGAATCTAGTGGGAGGATCTTCGGGAGGGCGTCATCCCTTTAAGAAAGGGAAGAAAAAAAATAAAGAGAAAAAGGTGCTAAGTACTTTTGGGCCCAGTCGGGCCAAGAAAGTGAAGGCTGATCAGAGTCGTGCAGAGTGCTTCTTCTACAAGAAGCAGGGTCACTGGAAGAAAAACTGTCCTCTTTATATTGCATCCCTTGACCTGAACAGGTCCAAGAAGAAAAAGCTGCAGGATGGTCCTGGACAAGGTATTTATATGATAACATCTTGTAGTTTCTCTGTTTGCAATACTACTAACTAGGTATTGGATACTGGAAGTCCAATTCATATTTGTAATTCTTTGTAGGGACTTCAAGTTTGTAGAAGATTCGAGGATGGTGAGAGATTCTTAAACATGGAAAATGGAAGCCGAGTTCCAGTCCTAGCATTGGGAGTCCTCAAACTTGTTTTCAAGTCCTGCACTGTCATTTTGAATAAGTGTCATTTTTGTACATCTTTTATTTTGAATGTCATTTCTGTAGGCCAATTGGCCATGTATGGTTATAAACTATCAATAAAGAATGACGTTTGCAAAATCATTTGGAATGATTCTGTGATTTTGATTAGACAAATGCGTGATGGCATTTATGTACTATCATGACCTGTTAGGGTAATGTACATGTCTAGCAAACATCTTAGGATAGATAATGTCAACGAAGCATACCTATGGCATTGTAGGCTAGGTCATATTAACAGGAATATGATAAACAGGTTGAAAAGCGAGGGTCTCCTCGATTTTAGTGAAGATAGTTCACTTCCAACCTGTGAGTGATGTCTTCTTGGAAAAATGACTAAGTCACCTTTTAATGGAAAACGTGAACGAGCCAAAGAAATTCTGAGTCTGGTATATACTGTCGTATGCGGACCCATGAATGTTTTTGCCAGGGGTGGGTATGGTTATTTCATTACATTTATAAATGACCTTTCGAGGTACGGTTTTGTCTTCTTGATGAGACATAATTCTGAGTCGTTTGAAATGTTCAAACGATATCATAGTGAAGTAGAAAACAAACTGGAAAGTGTATCAAAACCCTTCGATCCGATCGAGGCGGTGAATACCTTTCGGGTGAGTTTCTGACATATCTCTAGGAGAATGAGATTCTCTCTCAATGGACACCTTTAGGGACACCTCAATTAAATGGAGTGTCTGAGAGGAGGAATTGAATCCTGTTAGACATGGTTTGATTCATGATGGGCTTTGCTTCTCTGCCGGTATCCTTTTGAGGATATGCTCTAAAATCAGCCTGTTACCTTCTGAATAGGACTCTAAGTAAGTCCGTTAGTAAAACACCATATGAGATATGGACTGGACGTAAGCCGACACTATCACACCTTCGGGTTTGGGGGTGCCCAGCTTATGTAAAATGTTTGGAAATGGACAAACTTGGACCTAGGTCTGACCAGTGCCTATTTGTTGGGTATCCAAGATAATCTAAGGGATATTACTTCTACTTAGCTGAGGAACAAAAGTTGTTCGTCGGTCTTAGGGCTATCTTTTTGGAAAAGGAGTTCCTTGGTGAAGGGATTATAGTCGCTAAGATTGAACTTAGTGAAGTTCAACAAGTAGAAGAACCAATACACTTAAGGGACAACATAGAACCGCTATGATTAGATCTCACCCAGAGCTCACTCAGGAACCATTAAGGAGATCTAGTAGAGTACCGATCCAACTGGACAGATACTACAGTTTCTTGGTCCAGGACGGTGATCCCATTGAACTCGATGAGAACAATGAGTATCCGATCACCTATATGGATGCGATGCAGAGGTCCGACTCTGAGAAATGGATGGGAGCCATGAAATCCGAAATGGAGTCCATGGAGATCAATAATGTATGGAAATTTGTTGATGCACCTGAAGGGATAAAATCCATTGGGTGCAAATGGATTTTCAAAAGGAAAAAGGGTGCAGACGGGCAGGTGGAGACCTATAAAGCCCGTCTAATTGCCAAGGGATATCATCAACATTATGGTATTGATTATGATGAGACGTTCTCTCCTGTGGCAATGCTCAAATCCATTCAGATTATGCTTGCTTTAGCAGCACACTTTGACTATGAAATCTGGAAAATGGATGTCTGAACAGCTTTCCTGAATGGTGAGTTGGAAGAGGAGGTGTATATGATACAACCTGAAGGCTTCACATCCATAGACAAGTCAAAGGTGTGCTGGCTTCAAAAGTCCATCTATGGACTGAAGGAAGCATCAAGGAGTTAGAACATGGGATTTGATAAGTGTATCAAGTCATATGGCTTCGTTAGGAATGGAGAAGAACCTTGCATTTATAAATGGGCTAATGGTTTTGTAATTGTATTCCTTGTGTTGTATGTGAATGTCATTCTTTTAATCGAGAATGACATCCTAGCACTGCAAAGAATAAAGGTCTGGTTGTCATCTCAGTTTGCTATGAAAGACTTGGGTGAAGCCTCTTACATACTGGATATGAAGATCTATAAAGATATATCTAAGAGGCTTCTGGGACTGTCCGAGTCTACATACATCGACACAGTGCTGAAATGGTTCAGCATGAAAAATTCCAAGAAGGGCTATCTCCCGATAGGCACTAGAATTGATCTCTCCAAAAGGAATTGTACGACAACTCCTGAAGAGAGAGAGCGTATGAGTAGAATCCCATATGCTTCAGCAGTGGGTTCTATCATGTACGCCATGACATGTACTAGACCAGACATGGCATACTCACTAAGCGTAGTGAGCAGATACCAGTCTGACCCAGGTGTAGCTCATTGAAAAGTGGTAAAGACCATCCTTAAGTATTTATGAAATACTAAGGACCAATGGCTAATTTATGGAGAATCTGACTTAAAACTTGTAGGGTATACTGACTCCAGTTTCCAGTCAGATAAGGATGATAGCAAGAGTGTGTCAAGATTTATCTTTATCCTAAATGGAGGAGCTGTCTACTGGAAAAGTTATAAGCAGCCTACTATGGAGGACTCAGTATGCGAAGCAGAGTATATTGCAGCATCAGATGCAACAAAGGAAGCTGTGTGGTTGTGGAAGTTCCTTGGCGAACTGGGAGTGGCACCTTTCCTGGATGGTCCTGTTTCGGTGTACTGTGACAGCACTAGAGCCATTACTCAAGCCAAAGAGCCAAAATCTTATCACCGCACAAAGCATATTCTACGACGCTATCACCTTGTATGAGAGATCGTGGAACGAGGTGACATTGACCTTCTGAAGATCAATAGAAAGGAAAACCTGGCTGACCCCTTCACTAAAGCCGTCGGTGTTCAAGAGTTTGACTATTGTAAATGAAAAATGGGAATGAGATTCTGTACCGATTGGCTTTAGTCCAAGTGGGAGTTGTTGGGAATTGTGTCCCAAAGCCAATCGTCTGGTTGTAGACGGTTGTGCTATCTTGTAACTGTATATGAATTTTTAATGAATAAAATGTTATTCTTTTTGGCTATTCATCATATTTATATTTTCCTAAAATGAACTCTTGTATGATGGAGTCCTTAGAACTACATTGTTTTGATATAGAGAGGATATATCATGTAGTTCTTAAAGTAGTTCACAACCAAAGGATATATTGTTATAGAACGACAATGTATCAAGTATAGGTTGTTGTATATCGCATTTATTGGTTATCCTCTTAACCGAGTATGGAGACACTGGTGTGACATGCAAGTGAAATGTATGACATCTCACCGAACATGACCATCTATGGAGCTCCTTTCTGCCAAAGGTTTGCTCGCGAAGGGAAATGGGTATGCATATCCCTCAGACCTGAGATCACCATGGCAGCTTGCAAGCAACTCATTATACTTTGGTGTCAGTCTACTTGGATTTTTAATCCAGTGATGGAAGGTTTTTGGGTGCAGTCAAGTACTTGTGGAGCGATGGTGGATCAAGATGGAATTGACCTCTCCAAATAGTTTGGAGTGAATGACTTACTATGTCTCAATTTAGCAAAACCTTGGCCAGGATAGTTCTTGTGAGGAGTCATAGAACTTGTGAGGTTGATACATGATTTGGATAAATCAAATTAGGGTTGGCAGTCGAACCCTAGGTCATCCTGAGCATTATGAGATCAAAGGGATGAATTATGCGGTAACCATATGCTAGAGGTTCTTGTGAGGTGCTCTGCATCTTCAACCTATCCGGACGTTGAGTATCATTGCTAGATGAGGACTTTGACTGGTACTGGAAATGTTCCAGTGCTACCGACTTAGTGTTCGAACCTATGGGGTCACACACCATAGAGGAATTCTATATGATCTTAAGGCTAATCAACGATTGAGAATCGTTTGCCGTCACTGGAAGTCAATATGATTGACTTTGTTCCAAGTGTCGATACTTGGAATTTTGTAGGTGTCGATACTTTGTGAAGTGTCGACACTTGACAATTTTTATGAGTTGACACTTCCTGTGATGAGCAGATTTCTGGAAAGAAATTTTAGGAGGATTTTGGGCAAGTTTTGACATGATTTGAATTTTGAATTCAAACCAGTTTTGGCTCCAAGGTTATTTGGTATGATAGTCATATTTACCTTCTTGGGTTGGACCCATTTGGTATTGCCTTGATCCTCTCCCCCATTCTCTCCCCTCATCTCTCCTCCCTCTTTCTCCCTCTCATAGCTGCACCTATAAATGAAGGTCATTATATAGGTTGCAGAGGTTACAACAACTAGAGAGACACAACAAGAGAAAAGAGAGAAGATAGAGAAGGGTTGTGAGAGGTCTAGGGATTGGGTGTGAGAATCCTAGCATTCTAACTAGGTCTTGGGAAGAGAGTTTTCTTGGAAAAGGGTTCCAGCTCTCCTCCTAGTCTTCTCGGAAGAAGAAGATCGGCCTAAGGATCCCAAAGAGCTAGCATTCTGAGGGAGTTGATCGGAGTCGAGCCCAGGTGTGGATTAACTGTAGAGGCCAGACACGTGTGTGGCTCGAGCGCCCTCCCCCTTCTATGGCTTTTCTCCAATATAAAGGTATGGTACTTTTATATTTGTGTTTCTATCTTGCTTTGATGTTATGATGCATGCTATTACATTATGCTAGATCCTGTTGCGGGCATATCGGTAGATCATTTAGATCTATCTACCGAGCCTTCCACTGTGCATGTTTTAAAATTATTTTAAAATGTATATTTTCTGTCCTGCTTTCGTAAATGCATGTTTGCATATTGGTATGCTTCGTAGATGCACTTCACCTTCAACAGAATCTAGAAAAGGTACTGTCCACTTAAGAGCTCACGATATACTCCTACTCTTATGCATGATGCTAGCTACACTCATCGCCAGTGTGCATGTAGCTATCGGCATTTAGGGTGCTCACATGGATGCGACTTCACCTCCATCTCACTGGCTCTAATAAAATAAATAAAATATTTTTTTAATATTTAATTTAATTTACTTATATTATTTTTAATTTTTAAGATATATTTTATATTTTAATTTTTTTAATATTAGATAAATAAATATTTAATTAAAAAGTAATAGTAATAAAATAACTCTTGGTATATTCTTGGCTTGATATATTTGGCTGTCTCCGTAGCCATCATCGTAAACTTCGTCACATCAACAAATGCTGCATGATGTGGAGCCACATATTGCCATACTGACTATATTGCGGTGCGATATATGAAAATAGTTGCCAAGGTTTGAAAGGTAATATTGCTTAAATATGTAATGTTGATGTCAAACCCCCGTGGACCGGATGGAGCGGCAGGACCTTCGGTGCACCTTCTTCGAACCCTACAAAGCAGGTCCCTGATCGAAATTTCTTCGATGAGGGACACTCCGATGCCAAAGTCAGTGAGAGCTCTTGGCAACAGAATGGAGAGTTTTCTTGGAGAAGAGAATGAGAAGTACCTCAGGGGTGAGCTCTATTACCATGAGTGTCCCCTCTTATCATTATTTATAGTGGTGGCCATGTCTGATTCCATTGGAGCCGGAGTTCATGGCCACGTTGTTGGTTATAACAACTGCACCCACATCTGGAGATTTGTGGCCAGCTGGAGATTCTGTTGGAGTAGAAATTCGTGGCCATATCGCTGGTTATAACAACCGTGCCCACGTCTGCAGATTCATGGCCAGCTGGAGATTCGCTTTAAAGGCATTCCTTCAGCGAGGGCCGAAGTCGAGCTGGTTGATTATCCCGTACCTAACCTCTTCTGAGTAGGCTGAAGACACCTCAACCACTCGCATCGGAGCTACCTTCTTCGAAATCTCTTTGGAATATGTCGAAGACATCTCAACCACTCGCATCGGACCTACCTTCTTCTGAGTCTCTTTGGAGTAGGCCAAAGGCATCTCGACCACTCGCATCGGAGCTTCCTTCTTCGGAGTGGGCTGGGTTGCTCGCTTCGTACTTGACTTCTTTGGAATAATTGGAGAAATAAAGTGATCATCTTCTTTAGACTGACCTTCTTCGGATTCACCTTCTTCGAACCGGTCTTCTTTGGATCAACTGGTCATGGAGGTGAGCAACTGAAAGATGAGCTTCGAGGGTAGTATCTTCGGAAATTCTTTCTAGGCTAAAGGAATGGCCCTCTTGGAAAGGAGAGGACAAGTTCTCAAGACCCAGCTGGAAGAGGCAAATGTTCGAGCCACAGTGGCGGTCGCGATGGTGGAATTGGCCAAGTGGGAGGCGACGGAGGCCATCCCTAAGTTCCTGGCATCTCAGGCCTTCAATCATGAGGTCGTCGAGGCCATCTTGGACTCTTACCACCGTGGGTTTCAGGAACATAAGAACGAGGCCTTCTACTTCTACCACCTGAAGGGGCTGGAAAATATAAGGCCTTCTATTCTATACCCCGAGGAAGAGGACAAGCCTGGTTTCGATGAGGGGTCGGAGTCAGAAGAGGCGATGGCAGAGCTCAAAGCCTCTCCGAGCACTCCACAGGGGCCTAATATCATCCATCAATCAGGAAAGGGGCCGGCGACCGATCTTTAAATCTTCCTATTTTGTTATCCCTTTTCTTTTTCTTTTTTTTATGAAACTCAGTTTGTAGGGATATTAATGAAAATACACCTTTCCTTCCTTTTGCCTGAGTTTTTTTTTGAACATGAAATCTTTGGATGAGCCGCATCTTTAGAGAGAGAGACTTCCCTATGCACGGATGATTTTTTGAATTTGGAATCCTCAAGTCTGGCCCTAATGACACTATTAGCCTTAAAGACGAAGCAATTGCTCTGGCCTCTGATCAAATCACCTTTTTCCTGTTCATAGGTCAGGTTCCTTAGTATTCAAATTTGTGATTAAGGAATCTCGGGATATTAATTCACCCATCAATGCATCACTTTGTTTCTGCTTGCTATCCATTGTCATTGGTGGTGCAGTTAATGTCCAAATCATGGAATTGTAACCCTCAGGGTCATTAAGGCTGCATGTGTCTGGAAGCAGGTCAGTTTCCACTTTTGGATCTTTTGGGTCCAACTTTCCATGGACCTAAGGGTTTATCATCCAGGATAGGTGCACGTGGCATGATTGGGGGGTAGCTCGGATCTTGGGTAATCAATATGGGCTATTAGTAATCCATATATAATAGATTTGGTACCTTTGAAGGTGGAAGTCTTTCGAGCCTTTGGCACTGTTGCCCCCCAAAGTGATTTTCCTCCTCTTTCCTCCTCCAGTCAGTCCCCGTAGTTCTTCCAAACCATGAGGGTGAATGTCGCAAAATCCCAACGGGCAGCAAAAAAGGATAGAGCATCAAGCGCTCCAGTGAGGCGATTTGATCGGAGGTGGACCTATGTCCTGGCACTCCCACGAGTCCCGGCCAGAAGCAAGGCTCCAATCGACATAGAATCTTTCCCAGAGAGGGCTCAGGCCTCTCCTCCCGGGAGTCTGGCAATGCCTGCCGTAGCGGCGTTGTTTTGGGATCGGAGCCCTCAGGCCAAGGGTAAGACTCCCCTTGCAAACGAGGAACCTAAACCTAAACATCGAGTCTCCAAGAGAAAGGAGTTGAAGGACAGCAATGTCCCTGCCGCCAGCATGGGCCCCGACAACATGGGGCCGAGAGGGTCTTCGACCATCCCTCGAAGGGACAGGGAGGAGACTGTGGTGCAAGGATCGAGGGATTCCTTCTCCTTCATCCTCTCCAAGGTTCTGCGAGTAAGATCGGCATAAGTGTCACATGCATATCAACTACAGTTGAACTGATTTCATGTGTGCTCATGTCTGCCAAGTTGCTCAGGATATCTCTCTGTTAGAGGAGGGCGTCCACGAGTCAGTCATCTTCTGTAAAAGCCTTTGAAACCAGGTGGCTTCGATCATAGCCGAGAGAGGGGTGGCCGTGAAAAAGGCGGACGAAGCTATCACCGCAAATAGTTCATTGGAAAGGGAACTAACAATGCTCGAAGGGTACGGAGTCGAGGTAGTATTGGAGTTGCAGAAGAAGAGAAAGAAGGTGATCTCTGGAGAACTATTATTAAAAGACAGTCTTCAGAGAGTCGAAGAAGAAGCGACCTAAAAAGCCAAATTGATAAGTAAGGTCGCCCAGCTGGAGGCGGATGTCCTATCGGTTCATTAGAGAGCGGGGTGGACGGAGAGGATTACTCTTCAGGTTATTGAAGTCTACAAGAGATCCCAAGCCTTCAAAGATGAGATGCATAAGGCTGGGGTGGACGGTTATCTCGCCGGCCACCGGGATTGCCTAGAGGAGATCAGGAAGGCCCATCCAAATTTGAACCTTCCTTCAACTAACGAACCGGTGGGTTCGGTGGAAGAATGAACAGCCCCTTCGAAGGTCCCCATTTTTGCTCTCATTACTGGGCCCACTGATGAGAAATGACTTGTTACATATATGTTTTTCTTTTCTCTTTTTTTTGTGTATAATTCTTCTAGTAATGAATGAAGATTCTCTTTGGTTGGACTGACATAATCCAAAAGGGTGTTAAGTGTGAACTCTTCGACGTAGTAGGTGGTAGAAAGGTCCATCTATTCACTTGGATTAGATTTGTTGCTGGGGTAGACCGATTGGACCATCCCCATGGAATCCGTTGATAATAGAGTGAGTTATTTAGACCCACGGCGGCATGTCTGTAGATTTACCATAGGGCAGGTCACTTAGACCATCCCTGTGCCTTCAATTAATGTTAAGGCAAGCTGACTAGGCCCACCTTGGCGCGTCTACAGATTTATCATAGGATAGGTTATGTAAACCATCCCTGCATCTTTGATTGTTGATCATAAGGTGGCTTGGTTGGACCATCCTTTGTACTCGTCGGACATACCGATAAGGCGGGTGGATCAGACCCACTTTTGTACTTTTGTTTGATGTTAAGGCATGTTGATCAGGCCCACCTTGATGCATCTGTGGATTTACCGTAGGATAGGTTACGTAAACCATCCCTATGCCTTTGATTGTTGATCATAAGGTGGCCTGACTGGACCATCCTTTGTGCTCGTCGGACATACCGATAAGGCAGATAATCAGGCCCACCTTTACACTTTTTTCTGATGTTAAGGTAGGCTGATTAGGCACACCTCGGTGTATCTACGGATTTATCATAGGGTAGGTTACGTAAACTATCCCTGCATCTTTGATTGTTGATCGTAAGGTGGCCTGGTTAGACGATCCTTTGCGCTTATCAGACATTCTGATAAGGTGGGTGGATCAGACCCACCTTTGCACTTTTGTTGGTTTTATTGGATGAGTCACTAAGACCCTCCTTGTATCATTGATTGGTAATAAGACAGGCTGACCAAACCCATCTTCAATCAAAATTTTTTTTTTTTTGAAATCTTCCTCGGCAAAAATTTTTATTGATAGTACTTACGGAGATTTTCTATATTCCAAGACCGAGAAAGTACAACACCAGCTAGGATCTCGAGTTGATACATCCCTGGACATATGACTTCCTTGATTCGATAGGGGCTTCCCAATTAGGAGAGAGCATGCCTTATTCCTTTGGCTTGGACACTTCGAACTTCTGTAATAGTCGATCTTCGGGTCGGAAAGTTAGTTTCCTCATCCTAGAGTTGTAATATTTGGAAACTCTCTGCTGATATGCTACCATCTTCATCTTAGTGGAAAGCCTGGTACCTTGTAGCAAGTCCAGATCTACTCTTCGGCGCTCCAAGTTCTCAAGTTCCTTGTACTGGTCAATCCTTAAGGATCGCAAGGTAACCTCCATAGGAAGAACTGCTTCTGTCCCATAAGCCAAATGGAAAGGAGATTCGCCAATTGCCATCCTAGGAGTGGTCCAATATGCCTAAAGGACTGAATTCAGCTCTTCGGCCCATAGCCCTTTGGCATCATTCAGTCGAGTCTTCAGGCCATGGAAGATGGTTCGATCGTGACTTCGACTTCTCTGTTGGCTTGGGGATGGCCAATAGAGGTCAATATGTGAAGTATGTGGTACTAGGCACAGAAATCCTTGAACTTGGGATTATTGAATTGTCTCCCGTTGTCAGTGATTATGGCATGCAGAATCCCAAATCGAAAAATGGAGTTCCTGACAAAACCTTCAATTTTCCTTTCAGTGATATGCGCCAGGGCTTCAGCCTCAACCTACTTTGTGAAGTAGTCGATGGCTACGATGAGAAATTTCCATTGCCCGGACGTCGATGGAAATGGGCCAAGGATGTCCATGCCCCATTGAGCGAAGGGCCATGGTGCCATTAACTAAGTGAGCTGGCTCGCAGGCCATCTTAAAATGTTGGCGTATCTTTGGCACCGATCACATCTTCAGATGAAATACGTAAAATCCTTTTGAATCATTAGCTAATAATATCCTTGATGTATAATTTTGTATGCCAGGGATCTTCCTCCCAAGTGATATCCACATATACCCTCGTGCACTTCCCTCAGGGAGTAGTTGGCATTTGTGGGCCCTAGGCACTTCAGTAGAGGTTGAGTAAAGGATCTCTTATACAATGTTCCATCCAAGATGATGTATTGGGATGCCAGCTAATGGACTTGCTTGGCCTCGATCTTATCTTCGGGCAGGGTACCCTCATTCAGGAACTTAAGAATAGGATCCATCCAACTTGGTTCGTGCTCAACCTGGTGCACCCCTTGCGCTTCTTTCGTTATGCTTGGAGCTTCAAGGTACTCTGTGAAGGTGCGACCGAGGGAATCTAGGGTGGTGGTGGCAAGTCTGGATAAGGTGTCGGCTTGGGAGTTCTCCATCCGTGGGACATGGGCGATTTCAAAGGAATCAATATACGATGCCAAGTCTCGCACTTTCTCCAGATACCAGATTATGGCCGGATCTCATGCTTCAAACTCACCTTTTACTTGGTTTACCACCAGCTGGGAGTCTGAAAAAATTTGGATCTTTCGAACCCCTAAGTTATTGGTGATTCGGAGTTCAGCAAGAAGGACTTCGTATTCGGCCTGGTTATTGGAAGCATGGAAAGAAAAGTGCAGGGCGTATTCCATAGTGGGCCCTTCTGGACCAGCTAATATGAGGCCCGCTCCACATCCTGTTGAGTTTGAAGCCCTGTCTACGTGGAGTAACCACATAGACTTCGAATCACTTCGGATGGCCTTATCTTCTTCGACTTGTTGCAAGTCATTTTATGGGCCCCACATTTATTCGGCTATAAAGTTAGCCAGCACTTGTGCTCTCACCGCCATCCTGGGCTGGAAGCTGATGTCGAACTCTCCAAACTTCATGGCCGACTTAGCTATCCTTCCTCAAGTGTCTAGACTTCTGAGGATAGCCTTCGAGGGCTAGTCTATCAAGACGATGACTGAGTGAGACTGAAAGTACGGTCGCAATCATTTCGTTGCAACTACCAGGGAGTACACAAGCTTTTGCATTCTGCGGTATCTCACTTCTGCATTATGTAAGACCTTGCTGATGTAGTAGATCGGCCTTTGGAGGCCATTGTCTCCCTTCCGAACAAGGACCGAACTGATCGCTTCGTCCGAGATAGCGAGGTACAAGTAAAGAGCTTCCCCCTTTTGAGGCTTCAAAAGTAAAGGAGGGCTCTCTAAGTACTTCTTCAGCTCTTCGAAGGTGAGGTGACAGTCTTTGGACCAGTCAAAGTTTTGTGATCGGTGGAGGACTTTAAAGAAGGGAAGACACCTTTCGACCGACCGGAAAATGAATTGGCTCAAAGAAGCTATTCTCCCAGTTAACTATTGGACCTCCTTCTTACATGAGGGGTGTCTCATGCTTCGGAGTGCCTGTATCTTCTCAGGATTGGCTTCTATCCCTCATTTGGTAATAAGGAATCCCAGGAACTTGCCAGAGATCATCCCGAAGAAGCATTTGGTTGGGTTCAGCTTCATCCAGTGGCATCGTAAGTCATCGAAAGATTCCTCTAAGTCTCTAATGTGATCTTCTTTGAGGAGGCTCTTCACGATCATGTCGTCAACATATGCCTCCATATTTTTTCCCAGTTGCTTCTTGAACACCTTATTGAATAGTCTTTGAAATGTAGCCTTGGCGTTCTTCAGACCAAACGGCATCATCCTGTAGCAATACAACCCTTCTCCGTTATGAAGGAAGTCTTCTCTTCATCCTCAAGATTTATTTGTATCTGGTTGTAGACAGAAAAGGCATCCATAAAACTTAGTAATTGATGGCCAACAGTGGCGTCGACCAATTGGTCTATTTTTGACAGAAAAAAGCTATCCTTCGGGCAGGCTTTATTGAGATCCGTGTAATTGACACAGATCCTCCACTTGTCGTTGGCCTTCTTTACCATCACAACATTAGCCAACCATTTGGGGTAATGTACCTTCCTAATGAATCCGGTTTTGAGGAGCTTATCTACCTCTTCATCTATCACCCTTTGCCTTTCAGGGGAGAAGCTCCTCTTCTTCTGTTGAACCGGTTTGTAGCCAGGAGCAACTTCCAATCGATGAGTGATTACTTCAGCAGGAATCCCTGACATGTCGGAAGCCGACCAGGCGAAGACATCGACGTTACTTTGGAGGAATTGAATCAGCACCGCCTTCATTCCTTCATCAAGCGGGCTTCCGATCTGCACCGTTCTGGTGGGGTCATCTTCGGTCAAGAGCACCAAGACAGTCCTCTTTGACGGTTCCCCTAAATTCTCAGTCAGGTCTCTTGGGTCCAGTTGATCCAAGGTTATGAGATTAGCCGCCTATTTGTCCTGTATCATCAGGCATTGATGGGTGGCCCTTTGATCTCCTCTCGCTTCCCCGATCCCATTTCTAATGGAAAAACATACCAAGAGATGATATGTGGAGACTGCGGCCTTGAACTTATTCAAGGCAGGACGTCCCAAGATTGTGTTATAAGTCAATGGGGTTCAGACCATTACAAAATTGATAGGGAATGTCTTCTGACGGGGCTCCATGCTGAGGGTTACTAGCAGCATCATTTCTCCTTTGACTCCGACTTGGTTTCCTCCAAACCCAGTCAGAGGTACGAGAGATCTCTGGAGCTTGTTTTTAGACAAACTCATTCTGAAGAATGCATCATATAGTAAAACGTCCATGGATCTTCCATTATCTATTAAAATTCTTTTTACATCATAATTGGCCATGATGGCCAAGATTACAATGGGGTCATCATAGGAGAACTGAACTCCCTGGAGGTCGTCGTCAAAGAAGTATATGGAGTTGTTATTCCTGAGCCTTTTAGAAGTATCTTCTTCAACTCTCCTCCTGTTGGTTGGTCAGTGTAGCATGCCCACTCTTCCGTCGGTGGGCTTTTGATGAGGGAGTTCAGCTTCCTCTATAGCCCATTGAGGGGCGGTGGCTTCAAGTCAAGATTTTGGATGTCCGACATACCTCCCCAAGTACCCCCTCTTGATGAGGTCCTCTATTACGTCCTTTAGTTGGATGCAATCTTCAAAATTATGGCCGTGATCCCTGTGGAACCAACAATACTTGCTTCTATTTCTTGCGAAGAGGATGATCTCATAGGGCATGGTCATTGGAGATAGTTCTCCTTTTCTATCTCCATCAAAATTCTTTCCCTTGGAAGGTTCAGGGGAGTGTATGATCAAACTTTCTGCCCAGTGTTTTGGGCCTAGGGCTTCACTGTTGAGTAGAATCGCCATTGCTGGGGGAGTAAAAGAATTTGGCCCTTTGACATTCTTCTTCTTAGGGACAAGTCTCCCTTCGGTCAGACACCGATTAGCTACTTGTTCTTCAGCATTGGCATATTTCTGAGCCCTTGTCAGGAGCTCAGCGTAGCTTATAGGGAACCTTTTGTCCAAAGAGAATGTGAGCCTGGATGACCAGAGCCCCTTCTTCAGAGTGGACATGGCCACATGCTCATTGAGATCTGGAATCTTCAGGGTGACCGAGTTGAATCTCGTGATGTAGTTCTTGAGGCTCTCTCCCTCATTTTGGTGAAGGAGGAATAAGCTATACGTATTCCGGGGCATCTTCCAACAAGTCCTGAAATGTAAGACAAATAACTTTTCTAACTCAGAGAAGGAGTCGATGGTACATGGATGGATGCTCGAGTATCACATTCGAGCTGCTTTTTTGAGGGTGGTGGGAAAAGCCAAATAGTACAATACATCGAAGGCTCCTTGGATAATCATATAGGCTTTGAAACTGCCGAGATGATCTAGGGGGTCAGTAGTCCCATCATAAGGTTCCATCTGAGGGACCTTAAAATGTTGTGGGACGATTTCCTCCATTATCCTGGAGGTGAACAGAGGCCGCGAGTCATAGGTTGCGCGCTTGCCATCTCTCTACAGATCATGGAGCCTCGTGATCTGTGCCTCGAGTGTCTTAAATTTTTTTTCATAACTATGATGGGCCTCTCTCGGCCCCACATCTTAAGGAGTAGAATCTTCAGATGAATCAGAGAGAGATCGCCTGGATCTCTTCCTCACTCATCGGTCATCAAGCTGTTTCGGATGCTGCAAGCTTTGGCCTTCGTGGGAAGGTAGATCCTGGAGAGAGTGTTGGATGGAACTATGGCGGTGGTCCCCCTTTTTTTCGGTCCGGTAGCTATGTCGGGAGACGACCGGTGGGTGCCCTACCTGGAGAGCAGCCTCTTGAAAGTTCTGAACCAAGGTTGTAAGAGCATCAATTCGATCCAGAAGGGCTTCAAACTGGTGCTGTACCATGATCAAAGTTGGAGGTGGGACATCATTCTCAACTGGGGTGTCGTTCCTCTAGGAGGGAGAATGCCCCCTGCTTGTCGAAATATTCTAAGCTTTACCCCTCACCATAGTAGTTGTTGTTTCTTCTTAGAACTCTCCTTTTCGAGAGAGGGTCCGACAGTTTCTGATGCTCAAGGTACTGCACCTTCTTCCCCCTACCTGGCATGCCAATCTATTGACGTCGAACCCCCATGGACCGAATGGAGTGGTAGGACCTTTGGTGCACCTTCTTCGAACCCTGCAAAGCAGGTCCCTGACTGGAATTTCTTTGATGGGGGACACTCCGATGCCTAAGTCAGTGATGGCTCTTGGCAATAGAATGGAGAGTTCTCTTGGAGAAGAGAATGAGAAGTAGCTTAAGGGTGAGCTCTCTTACCATGAGTGTCCCCTCTTACCATTATTTATAGTGGTGGCCATGTCCGATTTCATTGGAGCCAGAGTTGTGGCCACATTGTTGGTTATAACAGCTACGCCCATGTTTGGAGATTCGTGGCCAGCTGGAGATTCTATTGGAGTAGGAATTCATGGCCACGTCGCTAGTTATAACAACTGCGCCCACGTCAGGGATTCGTGGCCAGCTGGAGTGTTGTCCAGTAAGCAATCCAAGAGGGGGGGTGAATTGGGTCTCTAAAAAATATTTACTTGATGAAATGTAATACTATGCAATCCAATTCAATAATCAATTAAGGTACAAATAAATCAAATGTAATGCTCTTAAATAAAAGTGCAGCGGAAATAAAGATCAATAAATGTAAAGCAAGTAGAGAGATCAATTAACCACAAAGATCAAGAAATATAGTGGTTTGGTGCTATCCAATGCTCCTACATCCACTCCCCAAGATTCCCTTGGGAATTCACTATAATCACATCGATTATAGTTGATTAATTTTTCAGGTTCACTAATCAAAAACCTAACTTGTTTTCACAAGGCCAACAAGTCAAAATCTCACTTGGTTTTACGGGCTAACCAAGAACCTAAATGGTTTTACGGGCTAACCACCAACCTTCCTTGATTTTTTGGGCTAATCAAGAACCTAATTGGTTTTCAAAGGCTCACAATAACTTTCCTTGGTTTTGCAATAGGCTAACCAAGAACCCTTACAACAAATAAAGTTTAGAAGTAGAGAACAATATAAGCTTTCTAAATAAAAGTGGGTATCTCTTTGAAGCTCGATGTAGAGGTGCTTTGAACTTATTGAAGCCTCTTGAATGCTCAAGAATGGATGATCTTCAATGCTTTTGAAGGCTCTTAAATGCTTAGATGCTTGCTTTTGCTTAAGAGTGGTTGAATCTTTAATGAATAGGAGTTAAAGCTCTCTTTTCTTCTTACTTGAATGCATCTATTTCATTCTCATCAACTCTCATCAATAGTTTCCCTTTTGATTTGATTTGGAGCATATAAATACCTTCCTAAGGCCTCAAATCTCATTTCTAGCCATTAGACTTGAAAAACTAGCCATTGGAGGGCAAAAGGGTCAAGTTTTGCATTTGAAAAACTAGCTATTACTGTTCCTAGAACTCCTTGTGTCGATACTTTAGGCCGTGAGTCAACACTTCAGGTCAGCACTTGAACTTCTTGAGTCGAGACCTAGTTTAAAAATCTTCAATCTGGTTCTCTGGAAATCTCAGATGTGTCGACACTTCCTCAGGTGAGTCGACACTTTGAGTCGATACTTAGCTTCCATGTGTCAACACTTCTACAGTTCTTCATTTTCAGCAAGTTCTGTGGCTTAAGAATCTCAGGCGATGAGTTGATCCATGTATCGACACTTTGAGTCGACATTTCAAGTCCATGTGTTGCACTTCAGTCGTGCCATCTGAAACATTCTTTGCATACCGGCTTGAGTCAACACTTCACTTCCATGTGTCGATACTTAGTGTCATGTATCGAATTTTTGAGTCGACATCTCACTGATATCTTCACAGAAATTCTTGAACTTGTGCTGAACCAATTTTATGCTTCACTTAGATGTCCATTAAGCAAATTTTGACTTTCCAAGTCCTCTTTGAGCAGTTCTTTTCATATAAATTTGCCTTCTTCAAATAAATAAACTTCTACAAATTGTGAACACCTTTTGCTATAGAAACATACTTCAAGGAGATCATTAGTACTCAACTTATATTTAACCATTTTGCTTATCATCAAAATCAATAACGGAGTCAACAATCTCCCCCTTTTTGATGATTAAAAAACTCTTAAGTATAAATTACATAAAAAGCTTTTAAAAGAATTCATCAAGGTGCATAGAACTAAATGCAATAGGTGTATCAAGGTAATTTTCAATATTGACAAGATGTATCAGAATAAGAGTGATATAATGATTTAGAATATCAGAGCAAATTATAATGATTGAGAGTATAAGAACTTTGGGATATATATATGAAATATAAACACATGTAACATGATACTCTATAAGAAAATTCAGCAATAAGTAAAGCTCCCCTTGAATTGATGATCCATAAAATAGTTTGTAAATATCTTTTGAAACACTTAAAGAGGGGTTTTAAGATGAAATTTACTTTAAAAAGAATTTTCAATGAAAACAAAGTATTGCTCCCCCTTTCTTAAGGAATTTGTAAACAATTTCAATTCACATTCTCAAAATAATTTTCAAATTTTGCAAATACTCTTATTTAGCAAATACTCTTATTTACCCCTTGCACATCACAAATATGCTTTGCATTTATACTTTGATCTTATTACTCCCCCTTTTTGTTATCATTAAAAAGGTAGGAGGGCAATAGATTTAAGATACAGCATTGAAGTGCAATGTAAAATCTTCATTCATTCATAAAGACAATTCATAAAGACAATGAAATACAAAGGAATTTAAGTCATTCATTCATTTAAAGTCACAAACATGAAGTACAACATGATATTTCATTTCAAGTCAGAATTTATACAACAAAAGACAAAACATACAAAGTGCACAAAAGTAAATTATCTAAAAATATATAGATATCCTAATCCTCCTCCTCCTCATCATCATTAGAAGACGATCCGATCTCAATTGGTCCTGTATCAGTAAAAGATCAAGATCGAGGCCACATCAGTCTAAGATCTTGGAGTCGGTCCTGGTCGGTCGTGGAGGGGTACGACGACCATGTCCTCTACATTGAGCATACGTCCGACCTCTGGCTAGAGCAGTAAAGGTGGAAGCAATGTCTTCCGCATGAACGGAATTGATCGGGTCGATAGTCTCCGCGATTGCCTGAAGTGGAGTACGATCAAAGGAAGGACCAGAGTCAAAATACTGAAAGCCAGGTATATAAAAACCAAGCTCTAGGATAAGTGAGGATGTATGAATAGGAGTATCAACAATGGGTGTGTCAAAAATAGGCGTATCAGCTGACGATATGATAGGTGTATCAAAGATAGATGTGTCAGTTGAAGAATGAACGGATAAGTCTGTAATCGACGAATCAATGATAGGAGTGTCAATCATGGGTGTGTCGATAATGGGGGTATCAATAATAGGAGAATCAATAACTGGTGAAAGAATAGGAATAGGAATATGATCATCCAATCTGGAAGGAGAAGATAGGACTGGAGTTTGGGTAGGTGAACTAGAAGGGTCATGGTAGGACTCCTGGGCAAGTCTGTCATCGCCTCCGCCACTGGCTCTGTAGTTAGATCTGGAAAGTCGAATCCATCAAAGTCAGCCTCCTCATCATCTCCATCAATATCATCACCATCAACATCATCTCCAATAGGTGCAGGAGCAGGTGGAGCTGTATCTGCAATTGGAGTACTCACTGAAGGTCTGGACAGTGCAGTCAGTATAGCTGAGATGCCATCACTCAGTCCACTGTGGCTCTCTCTGGTCTCAGCTATGAAGTAGTCAAGATGCTATCTCATGATTAGAATGTCAATCTCAATGCATCTGACTCTGTCCAATAAGCTATCAGAAACTACTGGAGTCTCCATCTGAGCTGGCCGAGGCTATGCTGAAGTAGTAGGATCAAACTAAGATGCATCCTCTGGCTATGCTGCGGTCTCAGGCTGACCCTTGCTAGGTCCTGCCTCACCAAAGAGGATGCACTCCTCCTCTGCAGCATCCTCGTCATCAGCTCTATTCTCGGCCTGATCGGATACTCTCCGTCTCCACTGACCTCGGAATAGATGATAACCCATCCGGTGTAATGACCTAATGCCATACACATCAGTATGAAGTATCATGCGGAAGGGCTCATCCTCAAAGCTGGCACGTACTCCCTGAATAGAACAGTCAACCCCATCCCATAGGGTAGGCAAAGTCGCTGGCTTGTCGACACCTCCGTCATCTGGTGAACCATAAGCACTGGAAGGCAGACGGGTGTGCGCTGAACTAATGAGACCATCACTAGCAACTCCTGCTCAGTGATATAATCGAAGCATCCAGTCTTCGGCAGAAGGATCCGGGCAATAATATGGTACAACAATCTCATCTCTGCTGACAGTCGGGATGCGAGTATGGTGGCTCCCTCAGACAATATATCAGACTCAAAGATACACTGGAGTCCACTAACTCTGTCCATCAGGCTGTCCACCACTAAACTGGTCATCGGAATGTCCCATACTTTGCTCAGAATCTCTAATGAAACTGGGATATCCCGGCCTCTCACCTGTGCCATCCATCCATCAGATCCACGGGCGAGTGATCCATAAAACTCTCGAATAAGCCCGGGGTAAAATCTCTTGCTCAGTGAACAAAAAGAAGTCAAACAAGCCTCTTGAATCCACTGTCTGATCCTAAAGTACTGTTGGTCAACAAAACTGAAGTCTACACGTCATCCCCCGACGACGGTCTTCGAACTCATCCCGTTAGAAGCTATAAAAAGTGGTCGTGCAGGCGAATCAGGAGCCTAGCTCGTGTCTAGCCTTCGTTCTTCGTTCTTCTTCCTGATTTGATTGACGAGATCGATGGACTACTTGCTTTTGGGGTCCCATTGCTTAGAATAAGGATTTGGGCAAGATTTGGATATAAATCTAGGGTTTCTAAGGCTCAAAATCCAAGTGAAAGCTGAAATGAAGCAAAAACCGAACAATCAAGTGCTCCAAACGAAGAATCAACAGGTTTAAATCATGAAATAAAGGGAAGGAGTGAAGAATACCATAGGTCATGTGTTGGCTCGAGAGAGATGAAGAAATGGGGAGAAAAATGGTTCGAAATGCCCATATTTTTGGTCTGCTGCCGTTTAAGTGTCGACTCACAAATGTGTCGACACATTCAGGTGTCGACACATCAATATATCGATACATCGACTTAAAAATCGAAAACTAAGAGATTCAAGAGTTAAACAAAATCAAGCATAATTCAATGAAATTTAACAAGATTAGCAAAGATGTAGCATGATTGATGTCAAATATGATTGATTTGAGTCAAGAATAGGAAAAATTTAATCAAAAGAATTGATGATCTCGAGCTCTCTTTTAATCATACAAAACTGATATTTCAGAAGAGGTTTAGTCAAAATATCAGCTAATTAAAATTCAGTACTAATAAATTCAAGCACAACATCATTATTTTCAATATGATCTCTAATAAAATGATGTCTAATTTCAATATGTTTACTCCTAGAATGTTGAACAGGATTTTTTGTCAAGCAAATAGCACTGGTATTATCATATTTAATAGGTGTACTAGCTAACTTGATTCCAAAATCTTCAAGTTGTTGCTTAATCTACAAGATTTGAGCACAACAACTTTCTGCTGCAATATACCCAGCCTCAGCTGTGGATAGTGTAACTGAAGTTTGTTTCTTGCTAAACCATGAGATTAAGTTAACTCTAAAAAATTGGCAAGTACCACTAGTACTTTTTCTATCCAATTTATAACCAGCAAAATCAGCATCAGAATATCCAATCAATTTAGCAGATGAATCTCTAGAATACCATAAACCAATATCAACAGTACCAAATAAATATCTAATAATGCGCTTAACAGCCATCAGATGTAATTCTTTAGGTTCAGACTGATATCTAGCACACATGCATACACTGAACATTATATCTGCTCTACTAGCAGCTAAATACAGTAAAAAGCCAATCATACCTCTGTATAACTTTTGATCTACTGATTTACCATGTTCATCTTTATCAAGTCTACAAGAGGGGTTCATAGGCGTACCTATCGATTTAATAGTCTCCATTCCAAACTTCTTCATAATCTCTCTTGTAACTTAGCTTGGTTGATAAAGATACCATCTTTTGTTTGCTTGATCTGGAGTCCGAGAAAGAAATTGAGTTCTCCCATCATGCTCATCTCGAACTCACCCTGCATTAGCTTAGCAAACTCTTAACAAAGAATTTCATTAGTAGCACCGAAAATGATATCATCAACATATATATGTACTACTAATAAATCATTATCTTTTCTTTTCAAAAATAGTGTTTTATCAACATGGCCTTTAGAAAATTCATTTTCAATTAAAAATTTGCTGAGTCTTTCATACCAGGCTTCAGGTACTTGCTTTAATCCATAAAGTGCTTTGTGCAATTTAAAAACATGATCAGGATGTGCATGATTTTCAAATCCAGGTGGTTGTTCAACAAAAACTTTTTCTATTATAACATCATTTAGAAAAGCACTCTTAACATCCATTTGAAATAGTTTAAAGTTTATAAAATAAGAAAATGCTAATAATAGTCTAATTGCTTCAAGTCTAGCAACCGGAGCAAAAGTTTCATCAAAATCAATACCTTCCTCCTGGTTATAGCCTATAGCAACTAGCCTAGATTTATTTCTAATAACAATCCCATTTTTATCTAATTTATTCCTAAATACCCATTTAATGCCAAAAATAGAAATATTAGATGGTCTTTCTATTAATGTCCAAACATTATTTCTATCAAACTGAATTAGTTCATCTTGTATGGCATTAATCCAGTTAGGGTCCTTTTCAGCTTCTTCAAAACATTTAGGCTCTATTTGTGATACAAAAGCTATATAATCATATTCATTTCTAATTGAGGTTCGAGTTCTTATCCCTTTAGATGGATCACCTAGGATTAATTCCTTAGGATGCCCATGAGCATACCTCCACTCCTTAGGTAGATCTTGGTGCTTTGGAGTGTCATCACCTTTCTCATTCTTGTCTTGATCTTTTTCACTTGGCTGAGGGGGTTAATCATTTAGTGTCAACTTTTGAAGCTTGTCAGCACCTGCACATTCATCAGATGTATCCTCTTTTTTGGAGGATTTGTTAGTAGATTCTTTAAAAACAACATGCACTAACTCTTCTACAACCAAAGTTCTTTTATTGAAAACTCTATATGCCCTACTTGATGTGGAGTATCCTAAAAAGATACCTTTATCAGACTTGGCTTCAAATTTTTTAAGATTATCTTTTCCATTATTTAAAATAAAATATTTACAACCAAAAACTCGAAAATACTTTAAATTTGGTTTTCTTTGATTCTAAAGTTCATATGGAGTTTTCTTCAAAATAGGACGAATTAAAACTCGATTCAAAATGTAACATGCAGTATTAATAGCTTCAGCCCCAAAATATCTCGATAAATCATTTTTACAAAGCATAGTGCGTGCCATTTCTTCTAAAGTATAATTTTTTCTTTTTACTATCCTATTTTGCTGAGGTGTCCTAGTGCAGAAAAGTTGTGTTCAATTCCTTTTTTATTACAAAAATTCTTGAAATCTTGATTTTCAATTTCGTTTCCATGATCACTGCGAATGCAAACAATTGAAACACCTTTTCCATTTGAAACTTTTCGATAAAACTTTATTAATGCAGAAAATGATTCATCTTTGTGTGCTAGAAAGAAAACCTATGTAAATCTCGAAAAATCATTCACTATGACTAATCCATATCTCTTGCCTTCTAGGCTTGATGTTCTAGTTAGTCCAAAGAGAACCATATGAAGTAGTTCTAGTGGCCTACTAATAGTTACAAAACCTTTTGATTTGAAAGAGGTTTTAACTTGTTTTCCAAATTGACATGCTTGGAAAACTCTATCTTATTCAAAACAAAGTTCATGTAAATCTCTAACTAAATCTTTTTTGCAAAATTTTGAAAGTATATACATACTAGAATACCCTAATCTTCTATGCCAAAGCCAACTAGTCTCATCTTTAGTAGAATTCATTGCAACAAGGCATTCTCCATTAGGCAAAGATAGATCATCTAAATCTATCAAATAAACATTTTCATACCTTTTTTCAATGAATTATACTCCATTTATATCCGGACTAGTAATCATGCAATAAGATGATTTAAAAATGACTTGAAAATCTTTATCACAAAACTGACTAATACTTAAAAGATTATGTTTTAAACCATCAACTAGAAGTACATTACTAATACAACTAGAAGGAGTTATGTGAACCTTACCAATACCAATGATTTTTTCTTTACCATTATCCCCAAAGGTCACACTCCCTCCATTCAAAATTTCAAGAGAAGTGAATTGCTTCACATCTCCTGTCATGTGCCTTGAGCAACCACTATCAAAATACCAAAGTCTTTTGTTCTCCTTGGTTGCAAGACACACCTGCAATAAAATCAAGCTTTGTTTTTGGGTACCCAAGCCAACTTGGGTCCTTTAGGGTTAGCACTTAAAATGATTCCTTTTAGAACCCAAACTTTTTCAAAAGAATTGATTTTTCTTAAATTGCATTGGAAAGATTTATGACCTTGCTTTTTACAAGTAAAACAAGTTATGCTAGAAGATGCAGGTACAAAAAAGTTTTTGAAATATTTTTATTATTTTTGTGGTCTAAAACCCAAACCTGCTTTATTGAAAATGGCTCTTTAACTATTCAAAAGTAGATTCAATTTTTCAGAACTATAGGTAAATTTTTTAACAAAAGGCTTTATCTTTTCAAGTTCATTTTTATACTTAGCATTTTCCAATTCTAAATCTTTACTTTTATTTAAAAGATCACCATTTGAAATAACTTTTTTGGATTTTTTCAAAACTTCATTCTCCATTGACAAAGCATTGTTTTTCTTTTCTAAAGCATCTAGTTTAGTTTTTAATTCATTAACTTTATTTAACAAAGAATTATTTTCAAGAGAAAAACTGTTTGCATACTTTTTCAATTTTTTATTTTCATATAAAATCAGTTATAGTCATGCATAAGTTCATCAAAAGCATTTCTAAGCTCATCGAAAGTAAAATCTATTTCGGTGTCGAAATTTACCTCATCTTGCTCTTGATGTGCCATTAAACAGAGATTTGCAACTTATATCTGCTCTTCTTCACAATTGGAGTCTTCACTATCACTCCAGGTGGCCATCATTGCTTTCTTTCTTAATTTCTTTCTTGACTTCTTAAGGAGAAGGCAATCGAATTTGTAGTGACCCAGCTTCTTGCACTTGAAGCATGTTGGTATTTCCTTATTTTCTTTTTCTTTTTCTTTCTCTTTCTCTTTTCCTTTTTCTTTTGATTGAAACTTCTTTTTGTAAGGAAACTTCCTCCTTTTCATGAATCTTCTGAATTTCCTTGCAAAGAGGGATTCTTCACCTTCATCTTCCTCTTCTTCTTCGGATTTATCTATTGAGGATTCTTCTTGTATGTTTGATTTGAAAGCAATCCCCTTTTTCTTTTTATCCATGTCCATTGACTTTCGTTTCAAATTCAGCTCATAAGTCATGAGTGATCCAACTAGCTGCTCTACAGGTAGTTTGTCAACGTCCTTTGCTTCTTGAATTACGGTCACGTTCGGATCCCACGATGTTGGAAGTAACTTGAGAATTTTATTCACAAGATCAGCGTTAGACATTATTTTTCCAAGACTTCTCACATTCCATTTACAATATTTGTAAATCTTGTGTACATGTTAGTGATTGACTCATTAGATTCCATTCGGAACATTTCATAAGTATGCACTAACATGTTCGCCTTTGTATTTTTTACTTGATTGGTACCCTCATGGATAACTTCAAGTGTGTCCCATATTTTTTTAGTAGAGGTGCATGTAGATATCCTATTGAACTCACTAGGATCTAATGCATAATAAAGGAGATTCATTGCCTTGGCATTGATCTCGGATTGCTTAATGTCATTTTCATCCCAATCTTCTTCGAGCTTTGGGATGGAAACACCATTAACTACTACTGAAGGAATATGAGGACCTTTATCTATAACTTTTTATAAATTATAATCAATAGAATGCATATAAATTCTCATCCTAGTTTTCCAATATGTATAATTTAACCTATTAAAAAATGGAGGTCTATTTGAGGCTTGACCCTCAACTACGCTAGTACCAATAGGGGCTGCCATAGATCTTTACTCAAGACGGTAAAGCCTATACACTGAGAACAGAGCTCTGATACCACTTGTTGCCCAGTAAGCAACCCAAGAGGGGGGGTGAATTGGGTCTCTAAAAAATATTTATTTGATGCAATACAATGCTATGCAATCCAATTCAACAATCAATTAAGGTACAAAAAAATCAAATGTAATGCTCTTAAATAAAAGTGCAGCGAAAATAAAGAGCAATAAATGTAAAGTAAGTAGAGAGATCAATCAACCACAAAGATCAAGAAATATAGTGGTTCGGTGCTATCTAATGCACCTACATCCACTCCCCAAGATCTACTTGGGAATTCACTATAATCATACCGATTACAGTTGATTAGTTTTCCAGGCTCACTAATAAAAAACCCAACTTATTTTCACAAGGCCAACAAGTCAAAACCTTGGTTTTACGGGCTAACCAAGAAACTAAATGGTTTTACGGGCTAACCACTAACCTCCCTTGGTTTTGGGGCTAATCAAAAACCTAATTGGTTTTCAAAGGCTCACCAATAACCTCCCTTGTTTTTGCAATAGGCTAACCAAGAACCCTTACAACAAATAAAGTTTAGAAGTAGAGAAACAATATAAGCTTTCTAAATAAAAGTGGGTATCTCTTTGAAGCTCGATGTAGAGGTGCTTTGAACTTGTTGAAACATCTTGAATGCTCAAGAATGGATGATCTTCAATGCTCTTGAAGGCTCTTGAATGCTTGAAGGCTTGCTTTTGCTTAAGAGTTGTTGAATCTTTAATGAATAGGAGTTAAAGCTCTCTTTTCTTCTCACTTGAATGCATCTATTTCATTATCATCAACTCTCATCAATAGTTCCCCTTTTGATTTGATTTGGAGCATATAAATACCTCCCCAAGGCCTCAAATCCTGTTTCTAGCCATTAGACTTGAAAAACTAGCCATTGGAGGGCAAAAGGGTCGAGTTCTGTGTTTGAAAAACTAGCTATTACTGTTCCCAGAACTCCATGTGTCGACACTTCAGGCTGTGAGTCAACACTTCAGGTCGATACTTGAACTTCTTGAGTTAACACCCAGTTCAAAAATCTTCAATCTGGTTCTCTGGAAATCTCAGATGTGTCGACACTTCCTCAGGTGAGTCAACACTTAGCTTCCATGTGTCGACACTTCTACAATTCTTCATTTTCAGCAAGTTCTGTAACCTGAAAATCTCAGACGATGAGCTGATCCATGTGTCGACACTTTGAGTTAATACTTCAAGTCCATGTGTTGACACTTCAACCGTGCCATCTGAAACATTCTTTGCGTACTGACTTGAGTCGACACTTCACTTCCATGTGTCGACACTTGGTATCATGTATCGACACTTTGAGTCGACACCTCACTAAAATCTTCACAGAAATTCTTGAACCTGTGCTAAACCAATTTTATGCTTCACTCAGATGTCCATCAAGCAAATTTTGACTTTCCAAGTCCTCTTTGAGCAGTTCTTTTCATGTAAATTTGCCTTCTTTAAATAAATAAACTTCTACAAATATGTGAGCACATTTTTCTATAGAAACACACTTCAAGGAGATCATTAGTACCCAACTTATATTTAACCATTTTGCTTATCATCAAAATCAATAACGGAGTCAACATGGAGATTCATTTTATTCCTTCAGCGAGGGCCAAAGTCGAGCTGGTTATTATCCCGTACCTAACCTTTTCGGAGTAGGCCAAAGACACCTCAACCACTTATATCGGAGCTCTCTTCTTCAGAATCTTTTTGGAGTAGGCCGAAGACATCTCAACCACTCACATCGGAGCTACCTTCTTCGAAGTCTCTTTGGAGTAGTCCGAAGATATCTCGACCACTCGCATCGGAGCTTCCTTCTTCGGAGTGGACTGGGTTGCTCGCTTCGTACTTGACTTCTTTGGAATAATTGGAGAAATAAAGTGATCGTCTTCTTTAGACTGACCTTCTTCGAATTCACCTTCTTCGGACCAGTCTTCTTCGGATCAACCGGTCATGGAGTGAGCAACTGAAAGATGAGCTTCGGGGGTAGTATCTTCAGTCTAGGCCAAAGATTGACCCTGAAAGGATGCCCTAATATGGTTGGGTCATCTCTGATTCTTCTAGCATGGATGCCTGGTTCAGGAGTGACCAGACCGGACCTCTGAACCGGGGGTTAGCCTTAGTTGAGCCGGCATACTCCAACATGTAACGATAAAAAAAATATTAACAAACATTAAATTAATAAATATTTATTTTAAAATATTTATTAAATATAATGATTAATAATATATTTTATTTTTTATATTTAAATAAAATATTAAATAAATAAATAAAAATAATTTAATTAATAAATTATTAAAATATGTTGAGATGGAGAAAAGTGGGAGGGAGAGAAAAAGTAAGAGAGAGAGAGAGAGAAAGGAGGTGAGGAACCAAAAGAAAAAGAAAAAACAAGGGTTTTGGGGGTGGGGGGATATCGATTTCTTCGTATAATCGCGTGTTGGATATGTGATTCCATTTTTTGAATATGTGATTTTGTCAAAATATTTTTTAAAAAAATATGCTGATCTGGCATCCTCCTCAGCCAAAAACGGTAGATTTATAAATATATTTGAGTCAACCATACTTTTGGAAATAAAAAATAAAAAAGTATTATTTCAAAAAACACTCTGCGAAAGTTGATATATGTTTTAAAACATCCTATCAGCTTATACAGAAAAACAAGTTTATGCCTCGAGCTTCCAACATAGGCTCACCAAGTGGACAGTCTCTACTCCACCAGAAATCATTTGAAGAGTTGGTATTAGGTTCGAAGAAGTTATGAAATATGTACTGAAATTTTGAGATTGTTCTCAATTTGTTGTGTACTTTGAAGGCAAGTACTGCCACACACCAATGTCATTAACCTCAATATGATGGAATATTGGTAGAGGATGCTAAGGTATTTCCTAGAAAATACTGTAGACACCAAATGGCAGGTATGGAAACAGGGTTTTAAAAATGAAGTCAATTTGCATTTAGGACTAGGAATAACAATTTGTTGTTTAGAGTTTGAAGTGTAAGAGTGGAGCAAGTTCTACAATAGCAGATCAATTTATCTTCAAAAGAAGAATGATGCAAGATTTTAAAGAGGTATTGGTAATCCTAAGCCAAAAGATTCTTTTCCTAACACTGCTAATGGTTTTGGTTGTATGAATCAAGAGGACTCAAAAGACTACACCTCAAGTACGCATCGAAATGCAACACAACTAGAAAAGATTTGAACAGCAACCTCATCTGCCCAAAAGAAGTTCCAATTTCCGGTGAAATTAGACATGTCAGACACAGTAAACAAAATGAATCAATAAAGTGGTTAGAAAGGATGACCAGGCACATTTTGCAGATTTATAGGTGACAAATCTAGAGGCTACAACGATTCCAACAATTGAGGTTAGCAGAGAAGATTTGTAGTGAATTGACAACAACTCAAACAACAGAGCCCGAGTGTCCTTGCTAACGACTCAGCTTCGAACCAAAAAATATATATATATAAGTTATTGTTGATTATTTGAATAAAATTAAGAACGTATCTAAATACTCGGCTGCATTTGGAAAACCAATCATTTTTTCACAATGCATTTTTGCCTGGTCAGGTAGTCAGTCTCCTTCGAGAAGTATACATGCAACATCTGCTTGGATTTGTTGATCCACTCCTTCCTACTATGTAATCTCCATAATATCTATTGGCATTCGGCTCGCATGGTATGCGTATGGACGCATTTCTCATTCGGCAAATTCGTATTGATGTTCTTGTAGTACTCATATATGCTGATGGTAATACTGTCATTCAAAGCAACTCAAAGTCCTTGGTATCACCTTATCTATGATCTTCACACAGAATCTGCAATGAAAGATCTTTGTACACTCCATTTTCTCGGCATTGAGGTGCATCGCGATTCAATTAGGGATTTTTTTCTTTCGCAAACCAAATATACACTTTTCTTAGTCATCTAAGAAAGAAGATGCCAAGCCATGTTCATCTCCAACGTCTTCCTACGGCAATCCTTGTATCATTGGAGGAGAGCTTTGAATGATCGATGTTATTTCAACCAGAGTTTGTTAGAAATGCCAATATCTATCAATGACCTAACCTGAACCCGCATTTACAATCAATCAACTATGCTGGTTCATGAATGGAAACTGCAACACATCTTCCTGTTGTTAAAAGGATTCTTTGATGTGTCAAAAGCGCCATGGATCAAGGCCTTGATATTGAGATTGGTAGTCTTGACTTGTTGGCTTTACTCTCATGAAGAAGAGAGGGATGAAAGTCCTGATGGCATCGATCTATTAATGAGTTTTGTGTATATGTAGGTCCATGTTTGGTCTCTTGGGGTGCAGAGAAACAACCTCCAATCTCTTGCTCTAGCACCAAGGCTGAATTCCTACACTGCAGTCGAGCTATCATGGTTGTGAATGCTTCTCCAAGCATATATTTATGCGCGCCATTCCACAAGAATCACCAAAAGAATCCTTTTAATATCCAGTCTCCACTTGCCTTGCTTGCTTTGCTTCAGAGAAAAGACCCCCCTGTTGCTACCATGCTTATTTTGTTGGAGCTACACGATTAGTTACTTAGCGGTGTGAGGGCAAAGCCCGCTTGGGCTGGACTTGATTATTGTGAGGCACTAGCTCACCAACTGACTTATTCTATCATGTGTTAGGATATCCCGGTTCAGCTACGAACCAAATCTTGGTTCAACTGGTCGAAGCTCTTTTTTCCGGACTACGGACTTCGGACCAAGGGACAGGCCAACTGCAAGCGACCCACCGCTTTTCAGCAGACTACAGCATCCGAAGGCTAATCCTTCGGACAACGTCTTCGGCCTCGTGGTATAGAATGTAAAATGAAACTATGCAACCTTAATGGAGATTAGCAAATAATTAACCAAGCAATTCCCTATTTGCATATAAACAACTCAACATAAACTATCAAAGAGATCTAGTGAAGAAGCTCGAAGGATCTAACATAAACCTAGTGATCGAGACTCTCAGAATAAGAAAGGAATAGGACCAAAAGAAAACCACGCAAGCCAAGCTAGGTCTAATTTAACATTGCAGACTTAATCAACACTAGACATACCTGACATTGGCCCTTCAATTAGAATAGATTCACTCTTGAAGAGGTCTCCCGGATGACATGAACATAATACCACTGAAGGCCCCTCTTGTTTTCTGGATCTATGGCAAGTAAACCTTCCTCTTGAAGCCGGAATCCCGGAGAACCCTGCAACAAAGAAACCCTAAGATGAGTGACTTAACAAGCAATCAACTAGAGAAAAGAAAGAAGGGTGGAAGAGGCATTGAAGGAGATCCATCTTGGCATCATGGTGGAATGCTTGAAGTGGAGTAGGTTAGTCGCCTTGTGATGATCTTCTTGATTCACCCTTGAACACTGGAGCTAGTTTGAAGTTATGAAAGAAGAGGAAGTCTTTGGCATTGGGAATGGAAGAAGGAAAGATTAGGGTTGGCGTGGAGGAAGAGAAAGGCTAAGCTACCACATAGACACATAGGAAAAAAATACATAGAAGAAAAAATACCAACTTCATTCATTAACCATCCTTTTCAATGGGGCATCCCATAGCTTAAATAGAAGCCTTACAACATTTTTAAAATTTGAAAACCCATAGGATTAGGAGGATTACAAGGGGGGCTGGAGGATATGGTGGCATTTGTTGCTTGAAATGTGGGGAGTTGGAGGATATGGTGGCATTTGTTGCTTGAAACTCCTTCAAAGCTTGACATGTGACGCAAGGTGGGGACCACTTGATGAGGTGGCGGTGTCCTTTGGAGCTCTTGACATGTGGCATAAAGTGGGGACCACTTGTTGAGGTGGCGACATCCATTGGAGATTTTGACATGTGGCACAAGGTGGGGGTCACTTGATGAGGTGGCTTCTTCTTGTCTTGATGCTTCATAGACTCATGGATTGGACTTGATTTAACTGGACCCAACTCTCAATTGCAGGGTTAACTAAGATATTAAACCAGACCCAACATGGACTCGAAATTAACTACAAGATTATTTGGACTCAAAAAAAAAGAAAAATTACAGGACTTCTCTTTTGCTACTCCAACCACAAGGACTCGGACTTGACCTGAATTGGTTGGAGTCTTTTTCCTGATTCTAGTGCCCACATCACCTCGACTGAAGACCAAATTTCTCATCGACTTCCGGAGATACACTCTTCGGTCCATGTCATAGACACGATCTCCGGCTCTGGGGGAAATACCAAATCTTCGGTCCACGAAAGGGGAAAACCCAAAGCTTGGACCATAATCTGGTCCAGAAAAGCAACTGTAACCAACGGTTACAATCGACACTCATCATGCCATGATCATGGTGTGCAACTCCTGCTGCCACGCCTCCGATCTAGCCGGAACCGCTCAATGACAACCCAAGATCACCAATCATGGGAGAGATTGGCTCCCCTTGATTACCGGAAAAAGAGCGGGCCGTAGGCCGGAGGCCTTTTTTTAAATAATGGTAAAAAGGATGGCCAGAGAGGTACGCTAGCACTCACACTCATATTGGCTCGTACATTCTCAAAGAGCTTTCCTTTCACACTCTTGACACCCTTCCCCATTCTGTGGCTGGGATCCACCACTGATTTAGGCATTGGAGTGTCCCCCGCTAGAAGTGTCCCCCGCTGGAACAACTCCAGCAAGGGACCTGTTTTGCAGGTGAACCAGGGAGCGGTCCTGCGGTGCAACAGCTCTAATCGGCCGATTCAGGGACTCCACGCCAAGAAGGGGTGCAGGGAAAACAGAAGACCTGCTTTCAGATGATCTTCGTACACAGCTATACACTCAGGGGGAGGTTCGTTCACTCGTTTTTCGAGTGCTGGGAGAATGAAGGGGAACTCCTCGGGAATGCGATAGCGTTCCCAGAGAAGGGCCGCCTTATCCTGAGAAACAGAGCTGGGAATCGACTCCGGACCTATTGCCTCACCAGTCCCCGAGGACCCAACCTTTTCCCCTTCACTTTCTACGGATCCTTTTATGACAAAATTGTAAAACAAGGGAGCAGAAAGAAGATTCTACCTGTGAAGTAGACTGATAGTCCAGAACAGGTTGGGCGGAGGATGAGACGAGGTTGAAGAAGCTTCCTTGGCTGGACCTTCGCCCTTCCCCAAAAGAAAAGCAAGGGTCTCTGAGGCCCCGCCAGGGGTGATTTGACCCAAGGTTACCCTGGGAGGTAACCCACCTTTAACTAACCGCCAGGATGAGGCGCACCCATCATCCAACGGACGGGGGAAAGCGGCCACAACCATCCAAATCTCAACCAACAGATTGGCTTAACCATCGTGCAATGGGAAAAGGAAAGACGGCCCCAGGGCCACCCACTTTTTCCTTCTTCCCCAACCCGGGAGTGACAGCTGTCCACCACCAGATTTCCAGATCGTGATGGGCAGTCTAATCAGAGATTCCGTAATCATCCACTACATTGTCCCTCGGGAGGAAAATGACAAAGCATTAATACTCTCACTTCTCGAGGTAAATCCCTGCTTCGAAAACTGAGAATAGGGGGCAACTGTTAGGATATCCCGGTTCAGCTACAAACCAAACCCCGGTTCAACTGGTCGAAGCCCTTTTCTCCGGACTACGGACTTTGGACAAGGCAAGGGATAGGCCAACTGCAGGCGACCCACCGCTTTTCAGCGAACTACAGCATCCGAAGGCCAATCTTTCAGACAACGTCTTCGGCCTCGACTGAAGACCAAATTTCTCATCGACTTCTGGAGACACACTCTTCGGTCCCCGCCGTAGACACGATCTCCGACTCTAGGGAAAATACCAAATCTTCGACCCACGAAAGGGAAAAACCCAAAGCTTGGACCACAATCTGGTCCAAAAAGGCAACTGTAACCAACGGTTACAATCGACACTCATCATGCCATGATCATGGCGTGCAACTCCTACTGCCACGCCTCCGATCTGGCCGGAACCACTCAATGACAACCCACGATCGCCAATCATGGAAGAGATTGGCTCCCCATGATCACCGGAAAAAGAGCGGGCCGCAGGCCGGAGGCCTTCTTTTAAATAATGGTAAGAAGGATGGCTAGAGAGGTACGCTAGCACTCACGCTCATATTGGCTCATACATTCTCAAAGAGCTTTCCTCTCACACTCTCAACACCCTTCCCCATTCGATGGTTGGGATCCGTCACTGACTTAGGCATCAGAGTGTCCCTCGTCGGAACAACTTCGGTAAGGGACTTGTTTTGCAGGTGAACCAGGGAGCGGTCCTGCGGTACAGCAGCTTCGACCGGTCGATTCAGGGACTCCACGCCAACAATATGTATCTTTTGTAACCTTAAAAACAATTGAGTGTTCTAGAGATTAGTTGTACTTGTAAGAAATTTAATCTATAATGCGGAAATAAAGTATGCCTCTGGTCATTCATGTGCAAGCCTATCGGCCAAATAATCTAAAAAAAATATCTATGGATCTTACTTATATTCTAAAAATATATGCTTTCAGTTTATACCAGAGGATTTTAAAAGCCCATTAACCAATGGAACGTCACAAACTATTATATAGACTAAACCATGAACCCTTTTAGAATTTAACTTAATTTTTTCCTTCCATCAAAAAAGTATAACTACAGTGGAGTTTTTTATTTTAACTTGAGTTTATCTTTATCCCAAAATTTTTTTTGTGAGACCTAGACCCAAAAAAGAGCCCAAAAGCCTTTCCTCTCCCAAGCCAATTAGGATAGAATAGGGGATTCCCTATTTTCACATGATGGAAGAGGAATCCTCCATCACAAACCCATCAAAGGATATGAAAACCTAGTCTCCACTCCTATTTAAACCCCTCGAGAGCCCTCCTCTAGTCTCAATTTCAACCGCCTATTTTTTTTCCTTATTCTCCCTTTAACTTCCAATGATTTGACCTCATTGCTATTGCAAATGACTATGGCTGAGCCATCATGAAGTCAAAGTAAGATCCCTTGATCTTCTTCCTTCCCTTTTCCATCATAAATGTCCATTATTGGTCGTATTCTTTGTTGAAATAATCCAAAAAATAGAAAGGCTTTGTGTATCTCCTATTTTTAGATTTGAAAAATCCCTTTGTTCTTTTTTTTTTGGCTCTCACTATTGGTATTTGCCGTTGGAGATGGAAACTTGTTCTCCTTTGCCCCTCCTAGCTATAGCAGGAGCCCAATCACTAAAAACCATGGGATAAGCCAATAAAGAGATCAAAAACCCTGTTCTAAATTTTTTTATTATTTTCCTGTCATTGACCACTTGCCACTAGCTGCCATAGCCTACACCAGCCTTGCCCGACAACATTGGTCATGCCGCCACCAGACCCCCACCTCCATTCTCTCTATTCTCCTGTGAAACTTAGGAAGAAACCCCTTATGTCGACATGGAGAAGAAAAGGACAAGAAACAAGAGAGGAAGAAAAGAATGAAAGGAAGAAGAGATATTCTCTCTCTTCCCTCTCTCCCTTCTCTCTTTTTCCATGCTTCCACCATTCTCTCTTTCTTCCTCTATGTCATCTATTTTCTATCTTTACTTTTTTCTCTCTTATTTCTCTCTCCTATCTTCTTTTCTCTCTTTCCTCCATCTTTCTCTCTTGTTTGTCTTATTTGACCTTTCTCTCTCTAATTTTCTCTCTTCTTTGTCTTCTTCTCTATCTATTTTCTCTCTCTTCTCTCTTGTTTCTCTCGATTATCTTATTTGATTTTCTCTCTACTTTCTCTCTCTAATTTTCTCACTCATCTATCTTCTTCTCTCTCGTCTTAGAACTTGTCTCTCTTTCTTTCCTAGAGATGGATAACCTTAAGAGGTCCCTTCTTTGTAACCTAGATTGATCTCCATCAAAAGGTCTTACATTTTGATTGCTAAGTAGCATCAACCAACTTTATTCTTCTTCCTTCTTGTCAAGCATGAGCCATACTTCCAGCTTAATTCGATCCATCTAGATTCTTCAAGGATTCTTAGTTTGTTAAGGCTTTTATGTTATTAATGTAAAATTGATTATATGTTATTGATATTAAATAAGTGAAGTCGATGTGTTTAATTAAAGTTAGATTTTGAAGTGTGCCAAGGTAAGTAACCTAAAGCTTCAAGTATGCTTTTGAATAATATTTTAAAAATTATAATTAGTTATTTAAATTTGTTTATGCTTTATTTTATGTTAGATAAAATATGTAGCATATGTTATTTTGTTATTCAAAATAATCTGTCTACCTTGAAACTTATAATTGGAAAACTTGATTATAGTATTTATGAAATTATTTTTATATATGTTCTCAATATGGTTATGATGTGGCCTTATCAATGAGGATTGTTGCTGCCTAGATCACCATGGCCTGCAGCTCTGACATGGCATGGATGAGTGGACTCCTACTTAGAGACCTCCGACTGTGGCCGGTCCTATAAAAAGAAGAGACCCAGGTCGGGGATTTCGATGGGGGCACTTTGATGATCCAGTCAGTGGGTGATCAAGGAGAACAAATCCTCCTTCACGGAGCCCAGGGTAGTCTCCACATTTAGAAGATTTTGAAAAGATGGAGTAGAGTAGAAGCTAGAGCAGTGGGAGTTCTTGGGGGAGTCCTCGGATGTTCCTCTTGCCCTTGTCTCGGCTCCTCTGTGTGCTCGTATTTTTTGCTTACCTTCGTTGGAGGCCTCTTCGGGCTTCTTGTAGAAGCGTGTTTCATCTTGTAGGGATTAGAGTCCTGATTCGAGGCTCTCTTGGTGTGGCTCCTATGGGTGGAGTGCAAGTTTGTCCTTGCCTCCCTTAAGAGGAGGGGACAAGATCCAAGATCCTCGGAGAAAGCTTGTGCCATGCAGGCAGGGTACTGTGAAGTGCACATTCCCACCGCGGTGAGTGCGAATGGCATGCCACGAGGATTGATACCCCGACATGATACTTTCTCTTACAAGCATCATGCCACCATGTCTGGGGGCCTGGCAGAGCACTAGCTTGGCAAGAGATGGTGTAGGGTCCAAGACTCTTGGCAAAGCATTCCTCTTCAGGCTGGTGCAGGCAGTGGGTTGTAGGTAGTGGCTTGCATGGTGCGATGTCCTAGGAGGAGTGCCTTTTCAAAGGTGTCGATAGTGTACTGTAGGCCCCCGGTGCTCCGACGGAGTGCCTCTTTGTAGGGGGTGCAGGTGGCATGCCGTGGTAGTGCACCTCTCCATAGAAGGTACAGGTGGCATACCCTAGTAGAGCATCTTTCTGTAGGGGGTGCAGGCGAAATGCCCTAGTGGAGCGTCCCTCTGCAGGAGGTGTAGGCGGTGTGCCCTGGTAAAGCATCCCCCTGCAGGAGGTGCTGCTTCTTTAAGCCATGCGGGAGCTTCAGCGGGGATGGTGACACCACCTACTGGGATCGCTATCCCAGTCATTCTCATGGTCGCCCGAGAGGGGAACCAGACCCACTTGTCTTTATTTAGATTTACCTTAGGTGGGAAGCTTGACTTTGACCAGAAGCTCGACCTCGGACAGGAGCTTGACCTCGGACTAGAGCTCAACCTCGACAGGGAACTCAACCTTGAATAGGAGCTCGACCCTGAACGGGAGCTCGACCTCGGTCGGGAGCTCAACCTCAGTAGGGAGCTCGACCTTGGATAGGAGCTCGACCTCGACCGGGAGCTCGACCTTGGTAGGGAGCTCGATCTCGACAGGGAGCTCAACCTCGGACAGGAGCTTGACCTCGGCACTTATCTAGTAGTAGCATCTAGGTGGCACCTTCTGCCAGCTTGAGCACTAGTTGGGTCAAACGCGGGCCCCATGTCAGTGCTTGGCCACATCAGATGCCCCCCACTCTTGAACCCAGAGCATATTACGGCCCTTCAGGCTTGGGGCGAAGGGAGTTATGGTGATGCTGACATGGAGAGATGTTTAGCCTGTACCATTTTAATACCTCGACCGCTGGCAGCTCATAGATTGTGCCTTCGCACCTATGAGGAGGTGCCTCATCAGCCAATGCAGGGGGCATGATGATTGCGCTTGGCCCAAAGCAGTTTCCTACATATCGAAGCACCACTCCCAGTAGATCTTGACATGTGGCGAGCATCCGATGGCCAGAGGAGGGGAAAGGATGCATGTTTTGACTGGTACGATACGACGGGGCACTGTCAGCCTTTTAAAAAGTGCCCGATTTCCCTGGCCATCTGATGGGGGACTCGAAACCCATCTGGGTTTCTCTTTTTATTTTTTTAGAACTTTTTTTAGTTATTCCAACTATTCCTCTTATTCCCTTTATTCCCATTTTATTCCCATGTTATTCCCAACTTATTCCATGACTATCCCTATCTTCTTCAACCTCTCAGGAAGTCACAGAACGTTCTTTTTTTTTGAATTTTTTGTCCCACTGGCCCCAGATCCGCCGTGCCCGTCCCCTCTGGCCTCCTCCACCGGCCTGCCACCAGTGCTTGCTAGCCTCACTCTCACTGGAAAACCGACATCCGCTGCCCACGCCATGGGGAGATGAATGGACACCATGGGAAGATGAATGGGGGACCCGAAACCCATCCGGGTTTCTCTTTTTATTTTTTTTAGAATTTTTTTTAGTTATTCCAGCTATTCCTCTTATTCCCTTTATTCTCGTTTTATCCTCATGTTATTCCCAACTGATACCATGACTATCCCTATCTTCTTCAACCTCCCAGGAAGTCACAGAACGTTCTTTTTTTTCGATTTTTTTTGTCCCACCGGTCCCAGATCCGCCGTGCCCGTCCCCCCAGGCCACCTCCGCCGGCCAACCACCAGTGCTCGCCGGCCTCGCTCTCGTCAGAAAACCGGCATCCACCGCCCACGCAGTGGGGAGACGAACGGACGCCATGGGAAGACGAACGGCCACCCATGGCCACCGCCTGCCGCCACCCCGCCACCCCGCCGTTCGCCGCCTCCTGCTGCCCCGCCATCCCACCGTCCGCCGTCCGTCGGTGCTCTTGCCAGTGCCTGGGGCCCCACGAACGCCATGGGAAGATGAACGGCCGCCCATGGCCGCCACTTGCCACCGTCCTGCCATCCCGCCGTCCCACTGTCCGCCGCCTCCCACCATCCCGTCGTTCGCCATCCACCGCCCGCTGCCCGGCCGGCCACCGGATATCTGGCCAACCCCCCAAATTCTCGGTTGTGAAGAAACTCCTGCACGATTCTCAAAGCAACCCATAGAAGCTTCTGCACGCTTCTCAAAGTAGCTAGAAGATGAGTTGTTCTGCATGATTTTTGGAGCAGCATGAATTTCAGAGCAGAGGGGGATTTCAATATTCAAATAAAAGGGATTTATTTGGTATTTTTTCATGAATGTAAGTTGGGTTTAAAAAAGAAAAATTTGGGATTTTTTGATTTTGAATTTGAATTCAAAATCAAGGGAGGATTTCAGGGGATTTTATTTTGAATTTCAAAGGGGATATGGGAATCTGTAAATACCCATACTCCTCTTGTAATAAATTAGTTGATGAATAGAAATTTTTGGATTCGTAACCTTGCTTTGGTTCTGGGCTGAGGCCCGTTTGCCTTCGTCCTTCAGGACGTCGAGGGGTGTGAGGCCCCAACACCTTCGCTCCAGCGAGAGCATCGAGGAGCGTGAAGCCGCTCCAAGCCATCAGTGTCGCCATGCATGATGGCGGGGTATGATCTCCAAGTCATCAGCACCGTCGTGCATGATGGTAGGATGTGATCCCAAATAAGGTCTTCGCTGCCAAACAGCTGACAAGGGGCTGGAAGCCCTAGGTACCCTTTTTTTCCTTCCATCTCTCTATTTCTCATTGGATCTAGATCCTAGGTTCGAGTTTCATTCCTGTTCTCCCTCCATATCCCCATCCTTCCTTAATCACCTCCACCAAGACAAAAAAGAAAAACTGAAAACCAAAAGAGTCCAGCCATTTTAGGGTTTTAGTATAAGTTCTATCCTAGTCCTGGGAGGCTTCTTAGCCCTCCCACGGTCCATAGTTGCTTTAGGTGTTTCCCATTTCCGAATAACCCCAGGTTTCTTCGTTTCTGTCCCACATCATTTGTTTGTATCAGAGTCAGCAACAGACTATGATTTGCTTCGTCCTCAAACTCGTTGGAGTCGAGTTCTTCGCGCTGCAGGAGAATGATGGGGGACCCGAAACCCGTCAGGGTTTCTCTTTTTATTTTTTTTAGATTTTTTTTAGTTATTCCAGCTATTCCTCTTATTCCCTTTATTCCTATTTTATCCCCATGTTATTCCCAACTCATTCCATGACTATCCCTATCTTCTTCAACCTCCCAAGAAGTCACAGAACGTTCTTTTTTTTTATTTTTTTATCCCATCGATCCCAGATTTGCCGTGCCCGTCCCCCCCGGCCGCCTTCGCCGGCCCGCCACCAATGCTTGCCAGCCTCGCTCTGGCCAGAAAATCGACGTCCGCCACCCACACCGTGGGGAGACGAACAAACGTCATGGGAAGACGAATGGCCACCCATGGCCACCGCCTGCCGCCGCCCCGCCACCCTGCCGCCCTGCCATCCGCCACCTCCTACCGCCCCACCATCCCACCGTCTGCCATCCGCCAGTGCTCTCGCCGGTGCCTGGGGCCCCATGGACGCCGTGGGAAGACGAACGGCCGCCCATGGCCGCCGCCTGCCGCCGTCCTGCCACCCCGCCGTCCCACCGTCCGCCACCTCCCGCCGTCCTGCCATCCGCTGTCCACCACCCGCAGCCTGGTCGGCTACCAGAGATCCGACCGACCCCCCTGTTGCTCAGCTGTGAAGAAACTCCCACACGATTCTCAAAGCAACACATAGAAGCTTCTGCATGCTTCTCAAAGCAGGCGGAAGAAGAGTTGTTCTGCACGATTTTTGGAGCAGCACGAATTTAAGAGCGGAGGGGGATTTCAAAATTCAAATAAATGGAATTTATTTGGTATTTTTTTCATGAATGTAAGTTAGGTTTAAAAAAGGAAAATTTGGGATTTTTTGATTTTGAATTTGAATTCAAAATCAAGGAAGGATTTCAGGAGATTTTATTTTGAATTTCAAAGGGGATATCGGAATCTATAAATACCCATACTCCTCTTGTAATAAATCAGTTGATGAATAAAAATTGTTGGGTTCATAACCTTGCTTTGGTTCTAGGCTAAGGCCCATTTGCCTTCGTCCTTCGGGACGTCGACGGGTGTGAGTGTTGGGAATTGTATCCCAAAGCCAATCGCCTGGGTTGTAGGCGGTTGTCTAAGTATTGTACTTTTTCAATGAATTAATAAAATATTATTTTTGGCAGCTTATCACATATTGTATTTCCTTAAGAGAACTCTTTCCTATGTGATGAAGTCCTTAGGACTACACTGACTTCGATACAGAGAGGATATATCGAGTGGTCCTTAAACCCGGTTCACAACCAAAGGATATATTGTACTGGATGGCAATATATCAAGTATAGGTTGTTATAGTTCACATCGTTTGGTTGTCCTCTTGACCAAATGAGTGTGGTGACACTGATGTGATTTGCAAGTGGGATATATGTGATATCTCATTGAACGTGACTCCGTGCAGTCCCTTTCTGCCAAAGGGATACTCATGATTGGATATGGGTATAAGTGTCCCTCTGACCTGAGGTCATCATGGTAGCTTGCAAGCAACTCCCTGTGCTTTGGTGCCGAACTACCCGGATTTTTAATCCGGTGACGGAAGGTTTCTGGGTACATGCAAGTACTTGTGGAGCAGTGATGGACCAAGATGGAATTGACATGTCCAAACAGTTTGGATTGAATGTCTCGCAGTATCTCAATTTAGCAAATCCTCGGCCGGGGTAGCCCTAGTGAAGAGTCACTGGGCTTGCGAGGTTGAGACACATTATCGACTGACTCAGTCTGGGTTGGCAGCCCAATCTCAGTCGTCCTGAGCATTAGAGGTCAAAAGGATGAATTATATGGTAACCATATGCCAGAGGTTCGATAGTTTGCTCCCGCATCTTCGACCTATCCGGATGCCGGGACCCATTGCTAGATGGTTTCCTGTGCTGGTACTAAAAATTGTTCTAGTGCTACCGTTTAGGTTCGAACCTATGAGGTCACATGCCACAGAGGATAACTCTCTGATCCGGATACCGATTACGATTAGGAATCATCTCGGTTTTTTGGTCACAGTATTTTTGAGCACTCTTTTTCCGTCTTGCCCTTGTCTGTGTCGACCAGAAAATGTTCCGGGTTGACCAGCTCTGCGCCAAGATTTTTCTGAATCAGTTTTGAACTGATTCGGAGTGCGTTTCGGCCTCCAATTGGTTATGAACCAATTTTATTCCCTGAACCAGGTTCAATTGGATTGAACCACCATTGGGTTTGAACCAAATTAATTTAATGGGATTGGACCAATTTTGGTTGGACCGGTTTTGGATGAACCGGCGTTTTCATTTCCACTGACCGTTTTACACGTTGGAATTTTCTTTTCGCTGGAAGCCAAGCCAAACGACCGAACATGCCTTGACGGGGCGTCCCTTCTCCTCCCTCCACCTGCTGCCTTCTCTCCCCTTTAATCTCTCTTTTTTTGCTGGTGAATTGGATGAACGACAGCTGCTATCTCTTCCTCTCCCAGCACCTTTTATAAAACCCCTCTTGCTATCCCCTATTTTCAAAGGATAGATATTTTTCTGCTGGGTTGGTTTTGCATCGTGTGAAGAGAACAGCAAGTGCTATTCTTCTTAGAGTTTACAAATCCCCTGAGACCTTGATTCTTTCCATTGGGTATTACAAGGGCTGGGTTTAGGAGGGTGTGAGGGAGAGTTTTCCCATTGTTTCAATTTCTCCAAAATTCCCTGCTGCAGCAATTCTGTTTTGCTGCAGCAACCTATGACCGTGAACCATCTTCCGGCGGCTAGCACCGCGCGTGGAGAGGGATCGGAGAGCCTCGGGCGTGTCTCCCCTCTAGAGGGAGTATTCTTCTACTCCTCGGAGGAAACCACGCGAGCCGGGATCGCTCCAGTTGCCCGAAATCCAACGACGAAGACAGCTACTCTGTTCTGCTGCCATTTTTGTGCAGCAGACTTCGACGAATTTTTACAATTTATTGGCTTAGTTTTTCTTGCAGAAACCAGTTCCAAATCGAAGAGGACTTCCTTGAGAATCTACAGCTCAAATTTGGGAGCGATCGGAGGTCCGGAAGGCGGCGTTCCGGGGACTTTTCGGAAGCCCTGTTTTCAGCCCAAGGTGGAAGACGACTGGAATAACTTTATTCCAGTTATTCCAGTCTATTCCAGGTTTATCCCAGACTTATTCCAGCTAGGAATAAGGTATGTTTTTGGGTTTTAATTTCGGTGCATGTGTAGATCTAGATTTATTAAAATGTTTATAAATATTATATGTCCTGTATCATGCCAATACATGCATCTTGCATATGCTAGATCCTGTGCGGAGTAGGTATTTTCCGCATTTATTAAAAATGTTTTAAAATCTTACCTATTCCTTGTGCTGTTGCATGCTTAGCGTAGGCACCTGCAACCATGTTTTTACTTTCAGTGGTATCAGAGCCAGGTTCTAGTGTAACATATCTTGATGCATGTATAGTAGATTAAATTGTTTAATTTTGGGATTAGAGAGTACTTTTAGGAACCTAGTTGAGACCTTCACCATGGCCGTGTGTCTTTGACACGATGCGGTTCGTCTGTGTTGGCCTCTTCAGAAGGATCCTTTAAGGAAATAAAAAAGAAATTAAAATTATTTTATAATTTTGGCATGATTTATAATTTTGTTATTTGGGTCATATAATATTTATAAAAGTATAAATCTAGATATGATGCATAATTTAAGATGTAAAATTGTTTTACATAGAGACTTATTTAAAAAATGTTTTAATTAAGTATTTGGCTTAATAAAAATTTTTAGGTTTATGAAATCTAATAAAATTTGCATAAGCCAAATTGGGCAAATTGGGTTAGCCGATTAGTTTGGTCCATCACTGGGTTAGACCTAAGTTTAGTTGAACCAGATTAAAAGAAGATTAAACAAAAGTTGTTTAAGGTCTTTCTTTAGAACTATCTAATAGTTAGATTAGTTGATCCGTTCATCTAAAATGGATCCAATTAGTGGCTCAGTGGACGCCCGAGTCTTTAGGCTAGTCTGATCGAGTCTGGAAAATCGACTAGTGTCGAGGTAGGTTTGGCAATTGTGATCATGGTTGTATGAGGCTACCTCTTTCCTGGCCAACTTGGTTGGTGTCTAGGAAAGATGGTTAATGGCGGATACTCACCCATGATCTCACCTACCTGGCTAGTCGAGTCGACCAGAACTGATTGGAAAAGCTCAATGACTCGAGTTAACCCATGTCACCCAGGTTGATCGGTCTGACTGATCAATAGGTGCCCATGGATCAATTGTTGATTTAATTCAACCCTCCTGGAATCTGATTGATTCAGTGGGAGGATGATCCATGTCCTTACCTTCATCTTCTGTCACAACTAAAAAAAAAAAAATCCTCTAAAATTATTAGGTCCTTAAAAGGACTAAGTCAAGGAGTTGACAGTGTCTTAGCCTCCCATTAAGTTGGATAAAAATGTGTCCACTAGCTTGGTGTGCATCGGCAGTTCCATAGAACGGGTGTACATCCGGCGACTGGAATTTCTATCTGATCGATGATGGTTCAGTGCAACCTCCTTAACGGGACCAGGTGGGCCGACCATAGTCGGGCTTGGTCTTTAGTTAGCTGGAAGCATTGGATTAGTCATCTTAATGGTTGGACCTAACCAGAGACCCGCAATAGGAGGCCCCTAGGCCGATTGGGGTGTTCTCTGGGGCAAAATAAAATACTGAAAATTGTTTAGGAAATAATTGGTTTACGAACCTACCTTTAGGCTCGTATGGGTGAGTCGGCCATAGTCGGGCTCATGCGTGGCCTATTGGATTTCAGTACCCACTTGAAAAAGTGTTTTCACGGATTGGAGTTAGAGGCTACCAAACTGAAAAATTAGTGGGAGAAACCTTTAGACTAAAGTCCAAGTCTTTTGGTTAATTTATTAATTCATATACTAATAGGTCTTATTTTCTTTTCAGATGTCTTCCAATTTATCGCTCCGGTCACTTCTCGATAACGAGAAGTTAAAGGGTCACAACTTCGATAGTTGGTATCGAAAGTTGAGAATAGTTCTGGAGCACGAACGGATCCTGTATGTGATAACGGATCCAGCACCTGAAATCCCTCCCGCTAATGCACGGGCTACGGTCAGAGATGCTTATCTGAAGTGGATCTCTGATCGCACTACTGTCCGTTGTATTATGTTAGCGGCGATGAACGGCGAGTTCACTCGCAAATTCGAGGAGGCCCAACCTGATAAAATCCTTCAAAAGTTGAAGGAATCCTTCGGCACCCCGGATGATGTAGAACGATACAAAGTGTCTTGTACCATCTACAACTCCAAGATGCCGAATGGCGGTTCAGTCACTGATCATGTATTGTACATGATCGAGCTGATTGAAAAACTGAGCAAACTCGGATGCCCCATGCACGAGCAGCTCGGCAAGGATGCGATCCTGAATTCTCTTCCTTCCTCATCTCTTGATTTTCTCGATCATTATAGAATGAACAAGCCTGCAGTCAACTACCATGGTCTTTTGGGGTTGCTGTAGACTTTCGAGAAAGACCACCAACTGAATAAGGGGGTGGTGAATTTAGTGGGAGGTAGTAGAGGTCGTCGTCCCTTTAAGAAAGGGAAGAAGAAAATAAATAAGAAGGGAAAGAAAGTGCAGAATGCTCCTGGCCCTAGTCAGACCAGGAAGTATAAGGCTGATCAGTCTTCTGCAGAGTGCTTCTACTGCAAGAAGAAGGGACACTGGAAGAGGAACTGTCCTCTTTATATTGCATCCCTTGATCCGAACAGGCCGAGAAAGCAGAAGTCTGCTGGACAAGGTATTTATATGATAAAACCTTGTAATTACTCAATTGTTGATACTGCTAACTGGGTATTGGATACTGGTAGTCCAATTCATGTTTGTAATTCGTTACAGGGACTTCAAGTTAGCAGAAGATTTGAAGATGAAGAACAGTTTCTGAGTGTCGGGAATGGAAATCATGTTCCAGTACTGGCGGTCGGAGTCCTACGTCTTGTCTTTGAGTCTTGTACTGTCGAACTAGTCGACTGTCACTATTGTCCTAGTTTCATTATGAGCATAATCTCTGTAGGCCTTTTGGCCAGTTGTGGTTTTGAACAATCAATAAAAGGAGATTTTTGCAATGTTATTTTGAATAACTCTATTATAATGAAAGCTAGATTAAATAATGGCATATATGTACTATCAAGGCCTGTTAGTGTAATGTACACTTCTTGCAAACGCCCAAGGTTAGATAATGTCATAGATTTGTATCTTTGGCACTGTAGGCTAGGTCAAATTAACCAAAATAGGATAAACAAAATGCGAGGAGATGGACTCCTCGAGGTCAGTGATTCTAAATCACTGCCCACTTGTGAATCCTGTTTACTTGGTAAAATGACCAAGTCACCTTTTACTGGAAAAGGTGAACGAGCTACAGAACTTCTAAGTCTAATACATACTGATGTATGTGGACCGATGACAGTTAGTGCTAGAGGAGGATACAAATATTTCATTACTTTTACAGACGACTTTTCAAGGTCCGGTTGTCTTTTTAATGAGACATAAATCTGAGTCGTTTGAAATGTTCAAACAATACCGTAATGAAGTAGAAAAGCAAACTGGAAAAAGTATTAAAACCCTTCGATCTGATCGAGGTGGCGAATATTTATCTGGTGCTTTTTTGACATATCTTGAGGAGAATGGAATTCTCTCTCAGTGGACTCCTCCAGGAACACCACAGTTGAATGGTGTGTCCGAAAGGAGGAATCGAACCTTGTTGGACATGGTTCGATCCATGATGGGCTTTGCAACTCTGCCGCTATCCTTTTGGGGATATGCGCTTCAGACAGCCTGTTACTTATTAAATAATGTTCCAAGTAAGTCTGTTGTCTCCACTCCATATGAGATGTGGAATGGACGTAAACCATCAATCTCACACCTTCGAGTCTGGGGTTGTCCGGCTTACGTAAAGCGTTTAGACTCAGACAAACTTGGTCCTAGGTTTGATCGGTGTTTATTCGTTGGTTATCCTAAGGAAACCAAAGGGTATTTCTTCTACTTGGAGAATGAACAAAAGTTGTTTGTTGCTCTTAGAGCTATCTTTTTGGAAAAGGAGTTGCTTGGAGAAGGAACTATAGCCTCTAAGATTGAACTTGATGAAGTTCAGCCAATAGAAGAACCTACACACTCTAAGGACATCGTAGAACCGGCTGTGATTGAATCACACCCATAACCCATTAGGAGATCCGGTAGAATACCGTGTCAGCCGGACAAATACTACGATTTCTTGGTCCGGGATGGCGATCCCATTGAGCTCGATGAGAATAATGAGGATCCGATCACCTATATGGATGCACTTCAGAGATCTGACTCTGAAGCATGGCTTGGAGCCATGCGATCCGAAATGGAGTCCATGGAAATCAACGATGTTTGGACATTGGTTGATTCGCTTGAAGGAATAAAACCCATCGGGTGTAAATGGATCTTCAAGAGGAAAAGGGGCGCAGATGGGAAGGTACAGACCTATAAAGCTCGTCTGGTTGCCAAGGGGTATCGTCAACGATATGGTATCGATTATGACGAGACTTTCTCCCTTGTGGCAATGCTTAAGTCCATTCGAATCATGCTTGCTTTGGCAGCATATTTTGATTACGAGATCTGGTAGATGGATGTCCGAACCGCTTTCCTAAATGGGGAGCTAGAAGAGGAGGTGTATATGATACAGCCTGAAGGGTTCACATCCGCAGATGAATCAAAAGTATGCAAGTTGCAGAGGTCCATTTATGGACTCAAGCAAGCATCTCAAAGTTGGAACTTAAGGTTTGATAGGTGTATCAAATCGTACGGCTTCGTTAGGAACGGAGAAGAACCGTGCATCTATAAATGGGTTAATAGTTCTGTGATTGCATTCTTAGTACTGTATGTTGACGACATTCTCTTAATCGGGAATGATGTCGCAGCATTGCAAGGAATAAAGGTCTGGTTATCATCTCAGTTCTCCATGAAGGACTTGGGTGAAGCTTCTTACATACTAGGTATGAAGATCTATAGAGATAGATCTAAGAAGCTTTTGGGACTGTCCCAGTCTACGTACATAGACACCGTGCTGAAACGGTTCAGCATGGAAAATTCCAAGAAAGGCTATCTTCCGATAGGTTCTGGAATTACTCTTTCCAAGAAGGATTGTGCGACAACTCCTGAGGAAAGAGAGCGCATGAGTAGAGTACCTTATGCTTCTGTAGTAGGCTCTATCATGTATGCTATGACTTGTACTAGATCAGATGTGGCATACTCACTAGGAGTAGTGAGCAGATACCAGTCTGACCTAGGTGAGGCGCATTGGAAGGTGGTTAAGTCCATCCTTAAGTATTTAAGAAATACTAAAGACCAATGGCTGATTTATGGAGAACCTAACTTAAAACTTGTGGGGTACTCTGACTCCAGTTTTCAGTCAGATAGAGATGATAGCAAGAGTGTGTCAGGGTTTGTTTTTACCCTGAATGGAGGAGCGATCTGCTGGAAAAGTTCTAAGAAGGCAACTGTTGCAGACTCGGTATGCGAAGTAGAATACATTACAGCATCAGATGCGGTAAAGGAAGCTGTGTGGTTGCGGAAGTTTCTTGGAGAGCTAGGGGTGGCACCTTCCCTAGATGGTCCTGTTCCGGTGTACTGTGACAGCACTGGAGCCATTGCTCAAGCTAAGGAGCCTAAAGCTCATCACCGCACCAAGCACATCCTGCGGCGCTACCACCTCGTACGAGAGATCGTAGAACGAGACGACATCAATCTTCTGAAGATTGATGGAAAAGAAAATCTGGCCGACCCCTTCACTAAAGCCCTCGGAATAAAAGAGTTCGACTATTGTAAAAGGGAAATGGGTATTAGATACTCTTTTGATTGGCTTTAGTACAAGTGGAAGTTATTGGGAATTGTGTCCCAAAGCCAATCGCCTGGGTTATAGGCGGTTGTGCTAAGTATTGTACTTTTTTAATGAATTAATAAAATATTATTTTTGGCAGCTCATCATATATTGTATTTCCTTAAGAGAACTGTTTCCTATGTGATGAAGTCCTTAGGACTACACTAACTTCGATACAGAGAGGATGTATCGAGTGGTCCTTAAACCCGGTTCACAACCAAAGGATATATTGTACTGGACGGCAATATATCAAGTATAGGTTGTTGTAGTTCATATCGTTTGGTTGTCCTCTTGACCAAATGAGTGTGGTGACACTGATGTGATCTGCAAGTGGGATATATGTGATATCTCATTGAACGTGACTCCGTGCAGTCCCTTTCTGCCAAAGGGATACTCACAATTGGATATGGGTATAAGTGTCCCTCTGACCTGAGGTCATCACGGTAGCTTGCAAGTAACTCCCTGTGCTTTGGTGCCGGACTACCCGGATTTTTAATCCGGTGATGGAAGGTTTCTGGGTACAGGCAAGTACTTGTGGAGCAATGATGGACCAAGATGGAATTGACCTATCCAAACAGTTTGGATTGAATGTCTCACAGTATCTCAATTTAGCAAATCCTCGACCAGGGTAGCCCTAGTGAAGAGTCACTGGGCTTGCGAGGTTGAGACACGTAGTCGACTAACTCAGTCTGGGTTGGCAACCCATCTCAGTCGTCCTGAGCATTAGAGGTCAAAGGGATGAATTATACGGTAACTATATGCCAGAGGTTCGATAGTTTGCTCCCGCATCTTCGACCTATCCGGACGCCGGGACCCATTGCTAGATGGTTTCCTGTGCTGGTACTAAAAATTGTTCTAGTGCTACCATTTAAGTTCGAACCTATGAGGTCACACACCACAGAGGATAACTCTCTGATCCGGATACCGATTACGATTGAGAATCGTCTCGGTTTTATGGTCACAGTATTTTTGAGCACTCTTTTCTCGTCTTTCCCTTGTCTGTGTCGACCGGAAAATGTTCCGGGTTAACCAGCTCTGCGCCAGGATTTTTCTGAATCAGTTTTGAACTGATTCGAAGTGCGTTTCGGCCTCCAATTGGTTGTGAACCAATTTTATTCCCTGAACCAGGTTCAATTGGATTGAACCATCGTTGGGTTTGAACCAAATTAATTTAATGGGATTGGACCAATTTTGGTTGGACCGGTTTTGGATGAACCGGCGTTTTCATTTCCACTGACCGTTTTACACGTTGGAATTTTCTTTTCGCTGGAAGCCAGGCCAAACGGCCGAACATGCCTTGACGGGGCGTCCCTTCTCCTCCCTCCACCTGCTGCCTTCTCTCCCCTTTAATCTCTCTTTTATTGCTGGTTAATTGGATGAACTGCAGCTGCTATCTCTTCCTCTCCCAGTACCTTTTATAAAACCCCTCTTGCTATCCCCTGTTTTCAAAGGATAGATATTTTTCTGCTGGGTTGGTTTTGCATCGTGTGAAGAGAATAGCAAGTGCTGTTCTTCTTAGAGTTTACAAATCCCCTGAGACCTTGATTCCTTCCATTGGGTATTACAAGGGCTGGGTTTAGGAGGGTGTGAGGGAGAGTTTTCCCATTGTTTCAAGTGCTCCAAAATTCCCTGCTGCAGCAATTCTGTTTTGCTGCAGCAACCTGTGACCGTGAACCATCTTCCGGCGGCTAGCACCATGCATGGAGAGGGATCGGAGAGCCCCGGGCGTGTCTCCCCTCTAGAGGGAGTATTCTTCTACTCCTCGGAGCAAACCACGCGAGCTGGGATCGCTCCAGTTGCCCGAAATCCAACGACGAATATAGCTACTCTGTTCTGGTGCCATTTTCGTGCAGCAGACTTCGACGAATTTTTACGATTTATTGGCTTAGTTTTTCTTGCAGAAACTAGTGCCAAATCGAAGACGACTTCCTTAAGAATCTACAGCTCAAATTTGGGAGCGATCGGAGGTCCGGAAGGCGGCATTCCGGGGACTTTTCGGAAGCCCAGTTTTCAGCCCAAGGTGGAAGATGACTGGAATAACTTTATTCCAGTTATTCTAGTCTATTCCAGGTTTATCCCAGACTTATTCCAGCTGGGAATAAGGTATGTTTTTGGGTTTTAATTTCGGTGCATGTGTAGATCTAGATTTATTAAAATGTTTATAAATATTATATGTCCTGTATCATGCCAATACATGCATCTTGCATATGCTAGATCCTGTGCGGAGTAGGTATTTTCCGTATTTATTAAAAATGTTTTAAAATCTTACCTATTCCCTGTGCTGTTGCATGCTTAGCGTAGACACCTGCAACCATGTTTTTACTTTCAGTGAGGCCCCAACACCTTCGCTCCAGCGAGAGCGTCGAGAAGCGTGAAGCCGCTCCAAGCCATCAATGTCACCATGCATTATGGTAGGGTGTGATCTCCAAGTCATCAGCGCCGCCGTGCATGATGGCAGGATGTGATCCCAAATAAGGTCTTCGTTGCCAAACAGCTGACGAGGGGCTGGAAGCCCTAGGTACCCTTTTTTCCCCTCCATCTCTCTATTTCCCATCAGATCTAGATCCTAGGTTCGAGTTTCATTCATGTTCCCCCTCCATATCCCCATCCTTCCTTCATCACCTCCACCAAGAAAAAAAAAAAAACTGAAAACCAAAATAGTCCAGCCATTTTAGGGTTTTAGTATAAGTTCTATCCTAGTCTCGGGAGGCTTCTTAGCCCTCCCACGGTCCGTAGTTGCTTTAGGTGTTTCCCATTTCCAAATAACCCCAGGTTTCTTCATTTCCGTCCCACATCACCATCCCTTAAGAACCTTCGAGCAAGGGAGCAAAGGGAGAGCTAGAGCTTTTCATCCCATCTCCAACTCTCTGACCCGAGGCATTCCGCAGGTTAGTCCTCCCCTTCATCTTCCCTTCCCTCTCCTTTGGCCTGCGCCAAAGGGAATCACTTAGGGTCTTGGTCCTCCTTCTTCATCTTCTTCTTCCCCCACTAACATGAGTCCTTCTAGTAGGAGGCACCATCGCTCGGACTATTCCAACAAGGTGGGGCCATCCCGGTTGAGGCCTCTTTCCTCGGATAGCAAGGAGGAGGACATTCCCCTTAGAATCTATAGGGGTCCCTACCATATGGGGATAGTTATAGGAGCCCCTTCTGTTCCTCCCCCTTCTCCTCCTCCCATTCAAGATTCGGCCAGTCCCTCCGACATTGCTTTGGCAATGAGCCGGGAGGACATCCTTTGTCTTTGGAGCACTTATAGGATTCTAGACTCCATCCAGCTCTCGACTTTGAGGTTGGAGGAGTGGGTCACTTCCAGTGGCCCAAGCCAGATCGCCTTGTGTGATGACTTCTTCCTTAGAGGGCTTCACCTTCTTTTGCACCCTTTCTTCCTTTCCTTTCTTAGCAACTATTGATTGGTCCTGGCCCAACTTGCCCCAAACGCCATTAAGACGATTTCTTGCTTCATCATCCTTTGCCACTTCCCCGAGTTTGTCTTTGTTTAGAGCCCTTTTCACCCTGAAGCACCACCCGGTTGATAACGGGAGGTGGTTCGTGGCCCCCCACCATGGTGCCATTAAACTAGACTTGCACACTTTCATCAAGGGATGGAAGAATATATTCCTCTTTTCCTTGGTTGAGGGAGTCGATTGGGTCTAGAGTGACCCCGACCGTACACCCAATCAGAATGCCTTAGTGGACCCTATCAACAGGAAGGTGTACAACTGGCTCATTACCTCTGAAGTTCCTCTACTTCGAGATCTGCTGATGGAATAAAACTTATTTGATGCCAGAGTCAGCCCAGTTCGATCCTTAGGTAAGACTCAAAATTTGGGCTTCTTTTTTATGAGAATTTTTCTCTATTTTATGTCTAACCAAAGTTTTCTTCCTTTTGCGGACAATGAGGTTCTCCATGGATTAGATCCGACAAATGTCCTGGAAGAGGCCCGCATCTTTGGGGCCCACGGAGGACTGCAAAAGAGGCTCCATGGAGAGCCAGAGTGGAGGCCCACTGGAGAGTCCTTTGCTGGGATGGGCGAGAGGAGGCCTAGAACATCCCTCGCCATAATTGGAGTGGTGGCCCAAACCCCGGCCCGTGGGCCCAGCAAGGGTGCCTCGATCGAAGAGGGGACCATGCAGGCCCCTCAGGTGGCCCCACCCAGCATCGAGATCTCGCCATCATTGGAGGCGGAGGAGGTGGTGGCTGATGTCATAATAAGAGGGAGACTAACCCTGTTGGCAACCATAGAAGTGGCCATCGCCCAACCAGCGACCCCCGAGCTTTCGCTGTCCACCACACTAGGCCTGGCGGCATCCTCCACAGCACCAGGCTCAGGAGTGGCCAGGGTGTCGATGTTGGTGCCGTCGAACATGGCAGTCACCCTCAACCATGGGCTGGCTGAGAGGATGCTGGACTTCATCGTCTAGCCCCATGACCACCGGGAGAGGGGTAGCAAACCACTGGGGTCGTCATTACCGGCTTGTTTCCCCAGCTCTAGTCAATAAGTTCCTTCCTCCCTTAGCTTTTCCTTTATTTATGTGAATTTGACTAACCTTCTTTCCTTTGTTACTGCAAGTGACCACTGATGCCCTCCTGATTTGGGATTCTTGCTTGGCATTGGCCCAATGAGACACCACTTTTCGCAAGCGAACGGAGGCTACGAAGGTGAAGGCCTGGGCCCTGGCTAACCGGGTGCGTGACCTGGAGGGCCAGGCAAAGGGTCTTCAGACTGAACTAGCCGACTCTAGGACCATGGTGGTGGACTTAGAGAAAAGGGGAGCAGAGCTCGAGGTAGCCTTCATGGAAAAGAGGGAGGAGGTTGATCGCCTGATGGAGGAGAGGGCCCGCTCCACCTCCAAAGTGACCCGTCTGGAAGGGCAAGCGCAGACCCTCCAGATGCAACTTGACACAGTGGAGGCCCGAGCTGCTATGGTGGAGGAGAAGGCCATGATGGCAGTGGCGCTCATGGAGGCCATGAAGAAGGAAGTAGCTGAAGCCATCCCCAAGTTCAAGACCTCGGATGCTTTCATCGATGAGGTACGGGAGATAGTTCTCGATGCATTCCACAAGGGGTTCATGGACTGCAAGAAGAAGGTGGGCTAGGCCTTCACCCTCCAAGGCCTGGACGATATCGTCCCGGACCTGCCTAGCGGTGCTGGTGGAGAGGAGGCCCCATCTAAAGAGGCCGAAATGGGGGTGGATGCTGCATCGGAGGCAGAGGAGAGGGTGGCTATTGACCCACCCATCCCTCCAACCAAAGTCCTAAAAGAGACTGACGAGGTGCCCCATCAGCCCGACAAGGCTCCGGCAACTAGTTCATAGTTTTTCTTTTTCTTCTTCTATACTTAGTATATTTTGGAGGAGTACCCGGCCTATCAGGGGTCCTTTCTAATGTAAAACTTTCTTTCGTCAATGAAGAGTAAACTTTTTCTTCTTCGATGAGTTCTATTCCGCTACTCCATGTCTCTTCTTTTTTCTTTTCTTTTTTTTTTACATTACAAAAATATAAACCATATGGTAGTTAAGTGTGAGGTTTCCAAGGTCCCGGCCATCTTTGCCAAGTTTGAAAGCTGGTAGATGGCCACGGAGACTTTGAAAATTCTTCGGCCCTCCTTGTTGGACATAGAACCATGCAGATTTAAGTGCAGGACTTCTGGAGTTTTTCAGCTTACCTTGCTAGACTAGAAGTCTGATGGATAGAGTGTGGGGCTTCAGGAGTTTCTCCACTTGCCTTGTGAGACTGGAAGTTTGACGACCAGAGTGTGGGGCTTCTAGAGTTTCTCGGCTTGCTTCACCAAACTGGAAGTCCAATGGATAGAGTGTGGGGCTTCAGGAGTTTTTTGGCTTGTTTCGCCAAACTTGGAGTTTGATAGATTGAGTGCAAGGCTTCAGGAGTTTCCTAGCTTGCTTCACCAGACTAGAAGTTCGACGGATAGAGTGTAGGGCTTTAGGAGTTTTCCAGCTTGCTTCACTGAACTTGGAGTTCGATGGATAAAGTATGGGGCTTCAGGAGTTTCCCGACTTGCTTTGCCAGACTGGAAGTCTGATGGATAGAGTGCGGGGCTTCTGGAGTTTTTCAGCTTGCTTCACCGAACTGAGGGTTTGATGGATAGAGTGTGGGGATTTAGGAGTTTTCCGACTTGCTTTGTCAAACTAGAAGTCTGATGGATAGAGTGCGGGCCTTCAGGAGTTTCCTAGCTTGCTTTGCTAAACTAGAAGCCCGATAAATAAAGTATGGAGCTTCAAAAGTTTCCTGGCTTGCTTCTTCAAACTGTGAGTCTGATGGATAGAGTGCAGGGCTTTAGGAGTTTCCTGGCTTGATTCATCGAACTTGGAGTCTTATGGATAGAGTGTGGCACTTTAGGAGTTTTCTAGCTTGCTTCACTGAACTGAGAGTCCGATGGATAAAGTGTGGGGCTTCAAGAGTTTTTTGACTTGCTTTGCTGAACTTGGAGTTTAATAGATAGAGAGTGGGGCTTTAGGAGTTTCTCGACTTGCTTCGTCGAACTTGGAGTCTGACGAATAGAGTGCAAGGCTTTGGAGTTTCTCGGCTTGCTTTGCCAGACTGGGAGTCTGACAGATAGAGTGCGGGGCTTTAGGGTTTCTCAACTTACTTCATTGGACTGAGAGTTTGATGGATAGATTTCTTTCATGAAGGAGGAGATAGGACTGTACCAGAAAGGAGCTCTTCTTTATTCTTGAAAGAGAGTCATCCATTATTGATAGTACATCCTTAGATTATTGACGTTCCAGGTTCAGGGAAGTTGAGCTTTGTCCCTTGTTAACCAGGCCACCCATTACCGATATGCCACCATATGGAGTCAAGCTTTGTCCCTTGTTTCTTTCAACAAGTCCAGGTTAAGAAGGAGGTGGGCTGGATTCTTGGCTTCGTTGTATTGCTCCACCCGTAGCATGGGTAAACCCACCTCTACTAGAATTATAGCCTTGGAACCGAAGACAATGTTGAATGGAGTCTCACCTGTCACTGTTTGAGGCATAGTGTGGTAGGCTTATAGTACACTAGGGAGCTCCTCAGCCCAACAACCCTTGGCTTTGTCCAGTCTGGTGTGGGTCCTTGAAGAATGGTTTGGTTGGTCACCTTGGCCACCCTATTGGTCTGTGAGTGAGCCACTAAAGTGAAGTGATGGCAGATGTTGAAGTCAGCATAGAACTCTTCAAATGCTTGGTTGTCGAACAACCATCTGATGTTGGTGATGATTGAATGTGGAAGACCAAAATAATAGATGACTGACTTCTAGAGGAAGGATATGGCCTTGGCTTCAGTGATCCATGCTAGTAGCTCAGCCTCGACCCACTTAGTGAAGCAGTCGATGGCCACTATCAAGTACTTTCATTGACCGGATGCGGGAGGAAAGCAATCTAAGATATCCATTCCCCATTGAGGGAAAGGCCATGGGGTAAAGAGTTGGGACAGTGATGAAGCCAGCTGACGTTGTATGTGAGCATGCCATTAGCAGTGATCGCACTTCCTCACGAAGTCGCCACATCTTCTTGCATGGTTTCCTGAAAGTATCCCTATCAGAGGGCCATGTATGCTAGCATCCTACCCCATATGTGGTTCTCGTAGATGCCCTCATGTATCTCTTAGAGCACATAGGCAGCTTCTGAGGATCTTAGGTACTTCAACAAGGGGTAGGAGTAGGATCTCTGATAGAGCTACCCGTCTATCAGCACGAAGCGTGCAACCTTCTTTTTAAGGAGACCACTTCCTTATGATTCTTGAGCAAAGTGCCATCGATGATGTACTTGATGTAGGAATCCATCCAGCTTATCTCGAGAGCAACCTGTTGGACTTTACCTGAAGCCTCGTAATTGGGGCTCTCCAAGTATTTGATGTAGGTGCCCCTAGCGATGAGTCTGACGAGGTCGCTAGCCTGGAGAGGGCATCAACGTGGGCATTCTCCTCATGAGGGATGTGGCAAATACTAAAATGCTGGAAGCTCAATGCCCTCGAACACACCCATTCTAGGTACTTCACCATCTAGGGATCTCGGGCTTCATATTCTTCTGAAACTTGACCTGTAACCAATTACGAGTTGGTGAAGACTCTTAGGCTTGACACACCCAGCTTATGGGATACTCTTAACCCTGCAAGGAGTGCCTCGTACTCAGCCTGGTTATTTATAGTTCTAAACAAAAAGCACAATGCATGCTCGACCATGACCCCGTTGGAGTTGGCGAGGATGAGGTCGACTCCACTTCCTCCTGCATTGGATGCACCATCCACATGGAGGATCCAGGCCATCTTTTCAATCAGCAATTCCGTCGAGTGCTTGGGGGAGGCTTCTTTTGGCTCCTCGCTCGTGTAGGCACACTCCACTAGGATGTTTGCCAGCACTTGAGTTTTTTGAGATAGCCTTGGGTGGTAGGTGATGTCGAATTCACTAAGCTTTACCGCCCACTTAGCTAGATGTCTGGAGGTATTCGAACAGCTAAAGATGACTCTCAGAGTTTGTTCAGTGAGGACCATAATCGGGTGGGCTTGGAAGTATGGCTTGAGATGTTGGGCAGACATAATAAGTACAAAAATTATTTTTTCAGAGAGGGTGTACCTAATGTCTACATCTTGGAGTAGCTTGTTGGCATAGTATATCGATCTCTGAACTCCATCTCCATCTGTGTGGACCAGCACCAAGCTGACGGTCCCTGAAAAAACTGCTAGATGCAAGAGGAGTTCCTCCCTGACTTTTGGCCCGAAGAGTAGTGGAGGAGATGTGAGGAACCTCTTCAGCTCTTTGAAGGCTTCTCGACACTCCTCGGTCCAGGTGAAGTCATGCATATTACACAGTACCTTAAAGAATGGTAGGCAACACTCAGTGGAACATGAGATGAACTGGCTTAGAGCCATAATCCGACCGATTAGGTGCTAGACCTACTTCTTCAAGGTAGGGTGCTCCATGTCGGCAATCGCCTGGACCTTCTCGAGGTTGGCCTCGATCCCTCTCTGGGTGACCTAAAGCCCAAGAACTTTCTTGCGATGGCGTCGAATACACACTTGGTCGGGTTCAACTTCATCTGGTAGAGATGGAGGTTGTGGAAGGCCTTCGCAAGGTCTACGACATGGTCTGAGTCTTGACTATTCATCATGAGCATGTCATTCACATAGACCTCCATGTTGCAGTCAATTTGATCTTTGAAGACCTTATTAACCAGACGTTGGTATATCACTCCAGTGTTCTTTACACCGAATGGCATCATCTTATAGTAGTAAGTCCCTCAGTCCGTCATAAAGGTTGTGTGCTCCTCATCCTCCAAGTGCGTCCAGATCTAGTTATACCCGGAGAATGCATCCATGTAGCTACGCAAACGATGTCCTGAGGTGGCATCCACCAGTTGGTCAATCTTAGGAAAATGAAAGCTATCCTTTGGGCATACCTGGTTGAGGTCGGTATAATCCACATAGATCCTCCACTTCCCGTTGGCCTTCTTGACCATGACCACATTTGCTAGCCAACTAGGGTATTGGACCTTATGGATGAAGCCTGCAGCGAGGAGTTTCTTCACCTCGTCATTGATCGCCTTCTGCCTCTCTAGGATGAAGATTCTTTTCTTCTACCAGATCGGATGGCACTTTGGGTCAACGTTCAACCAATGGATGATGACATCAGGTGGAATCTCAAGCATGCGGTCGCAGACCAAGCAAAAAAATCAGCATTCGCTTGGAGGAAGTTCAAGAGGTGATCTCTTTCATCCTCAAGTAGGTGGGCTCCCACTTGTACCATCTTCAAGGGGTCTGCCCTGAGGGGGAATGACAGTAGGTGCTCGACCGGCCCATCTTTGGCTTCCTACATTCTTTGGTCTAGCTGGTCAACAGCCTGGTCCCCATCGATGCTTCTAGTCCTAGGGATAGCCTGTAGGTAGTACTAAATCGGCTGGAGAGTCCCTCTCATCTCACCAACTCCATAAGGAGTCGAGAACTAGACAAAAAGCTGCTTGGTCAATATGACTACATCAAGTTGGTTGAGCCCCAGATGACTAAGGATCACATTGTAGGCTGAGGGGAGCCTAACAACCATGAAGGTCATCATGATGGTACTTTAATGAGGAGGCATCCCAACAGTGATAGGGAGGGTGATCTCTCCCTCCACCTCTATGAAATCTTCAATAAAGTCAATCAGAGGGGTGTGCACCAGCCTCAACAAAGTGGGAGATAGATTCATCTTGGAGAAAGCATCATAAAAAAAAATATCAGTCGAACTTCTATTATCGACCATAATTTGTTTTACAGGATGCTTCACTATCATCATCTCGATGACAACAGCATCATTATTTAGATTTTCTATCCTAGTCCCCTTTTCTCCCATGAAGGGGAGTACATTGTCAATCCCTTCCCTCACCTTGGTCCTCTTCGGTCCATGCTCTGCCCCCTAAGAGATCATCCTCACTGGCCTCTCGGTAGGCTGGTTGTCGATGGGAGGAAGAGTCATGATGCCTTGGGACTCGGACGGGATCCTTCCTCGTATGAACTTACTGAGATAGTCCCTTTTGATTAGGTCTTTGATCTCCCTCTTGAGGTGGTAGTATTCCTCGATGTCGTGGCCATGGTCGCGGTGGAACTGGTAGTACTTTGACTTGTCGTGATGGCCTGTGGCCTCAACGAGGGAGGGCGATGTAGGTAGCGCTCGCTCTTAATCTCCATGAGGATCTTGAATCTTGGGACGAGGAGATGGGTGTACTTCTCTCCCTAAGGAAGAGTGTCTTTTGGCTTGGGACCCGCTTGGAGGTTAGGGATCGTCCTGGGCCCGTGCATCAAGAAAGGGCTCCCCCTGGGGTTGCTTTTTCAAGGGCTTCCCATTCAACTCCCTCCTGGTTCGATCCGTCTCTTTCGCATAGATGTACTTATGAGCATGGAGGAAGAGCTCAAAGTAAGTCTTCAAGGGCTTCTTATCGAGGAAGTGAAGTGGGAGGTCCAAAGCCCCCTCTTTAATGCCAACATGGTGACAGGCTCATCCAAGTTGTAAATCTCTAGGGTGGTAACCTTAAAATGGGACATGTAGTCCTACAGGGACTCATAGTTCAACTAGTGGATGGAGAAGAGGCTGTCTACTTCATGTGGTACCTTTCGGTAAGCATTGAAGTGTGCCATGAACTTCTCCAACTATTCAAAGGAGTTGATGCTCCTTGGCTCGAGGTGGGTGTACTAGACTCGAGAAGCCTTCCGGAGGGTGGCCGGGAAGGTGACACAAAGAAGGGCATCAGTGGCCCCCTAGACCCTCATGAGAGCCTTATGACTCTCAAGATGGTCCAAGGGATCGATTGTCCCATCATAGGGATCAACCTGAGGCATGTGAAACCAACTGGGAATCGATTCCTCTTGGATTATGTGGAAAAAAGGTGGGCGGGCATCATAGCCTGTAGGCTTGCATGAGGAGCCTTGCAGGTTGGCAAACCAGTGGGATAGCTCAGTCAGCTTATGCTCTTGTTCCTCCATGTGCTTCTTAGCTCGATGCCTGATTGCCTCGTTAGTGGACCCTTCTACCGAGGCTGTCAGAGGAGAGGGAGATGAGGGTTAGAGGAGATCATGCTAGGGGGCCTTACCATGGTGGCGTTTGTGGCAACATGGTCCGAGACCGCGGACTGGCTATCCCAGTTAGCCAAACTATCCCACTACCACTTCCTCAGCATTCGTAGACTCCCATGGGGGTAGGATGTGGCTAGTGGCTATGATGGCCTTCCTTGGAAGGATCACAAACTGAAATGGGGTCTGGCGGCTTGTGCCGTAGGGGTCCCTGGTTGCTGTTGGGTTACCAGGGACCAATGCTAATGATGCAACTGGCAACCACCATAGCCAGGGCCTGGACCTGCTGAGTGAGTGTGGTGACCTGTGGATCCATTGGAGGTGGTGGTGGCAGAGTGGAGAACTCCCTTTCTAAACTGTGCTCATCGCCACGGTGGGGAGGATCCCCCACATAGCTAACGGAAGCTTCCCATGCATGTGTCACCACCATGGGGGTCGTGGGTTTCTACTAGTACTTTTTTAATTATGAGGGGCTGGTTGTTGACTCCTATCTTGATTTTGATGAATAACAAAATACTTAAGTATATTTGAGTACTAACTGTGTGTTAAAAGTGTGTTTACCAGAACAGGGTACTCATCAAAGCTATTTTATGTTAAAAGTTCAAAGTTGTGTGGGCACCAGGATCAGACAGAGGCTCCTCAACCCTCTATGGATCTCTGATTAGGATTTTTAATCTTTTGGATCCTATAATAAGGCTTAAAGCCTGAATAAATTGCTTTCAAGTCATATAATTAGTATCTTGTTGGTTTCAATTTTCGGTTAGTCTTGTAATTTGGCCAATTTGGTCAAGTTAGGATCAATTGATCCTGTAATTAGCCAAGTTGGTTCACCAGCTCAAGTAAATTTGAAAATGGGCTCAAGCTAGTTTGAAGATGGGTTCACAAGTGGGCAATCAAGTCAAGTCCAATTAAAGAAGAGTTAAGCCACCTCTCCTCCACACCAAGTAGGAGTGCCAACTGGAGTGCCACATCATCAGTGCTACATGGCATGGAAGGTGCCACTTCATCTCATGAAGAGTGCCACATCATCAGTGCCACATGGCATGGGGAGCCCTACTTCACCAAGCTCCTTTAGGCAGCCAACTGGAGTGCCACATCATCAATGCCACATGGCATGGGAGGCGCCACTTTAGCTCATGAGGAGTGTCATGTCATCAATGCCACATGGCATGGAGATGTGCCACTTCACCAAGCTTTTTTGGGCGACCAAGTCAAGATGAAAAATTCAAATTCAAATTCATGTTTGACTCCCATTAATCTTCCTTTGATCCAAGTAGACAATATCCACACAACACTCCCCATATCAAGCCTCCCCTTGATCCAAGCCAACAACATCCTCACTCCACTCCACAAATCAAGCTACCAAGATCAAGCTTCATGAAAAGATTCAAAATTCAAAAGTTAAATGCCAAGTTTCATGAAGGAGGAATTCAAAATTCAAATGGGTGTCCCTTGATTCATGAAGACAACATCTTTTCTTCACTCTCCCAAATCAAGCTTTGTAACTCCCCTTTTCAAATTTTGAATGTAGACTTGGGTGCTTATAAAAGGACCCTAACCCTCTTGTAAGAATTTTTAATGTTGATGAAATGAAAAAAAAATTGAGAAATTATTCTTCTAGCCCTTGCCTTCTAGACTAGGAACTCCGAGAGGGAGCGCCTTTGTCCTTCAGGACATCGAGGGGTGAGAGGCCCTGAGTTACTATTCTTCTGCACAAGCTGCCTCCCCACCTTTAAGTTTGGAGGCCATCTGGAAGATCCACCTGGATACCTAGCAAGAAGAACCTCCTCGACCACCATTCTCAACTTTTGTTCTATCCTTTCCTACTTGTTTTTTGATGATTTCTAACCCTTCACTTGGGTGCTCGCAATTCCTCCAGGTGCCATGGACAACAAAGTCGGTCTCCCTTGCCTTCACGACCATCGAACAAAAAGCTGACAAATCCACAGGGTTGAATGCTTAATCCTCCAGGCCGCATCTGTTAGAGTGAGTGAACTCGACATCGGGCACATCAGAGTTTTTCAAGATTTGCATCCTTAATCTTCTAAGTAGATATTGATCTAGAGCTAAGTTCTACAGGGTTTCTCAATCCCAGGGTCCTTTCCTTATCTTTGTTTAGGGGCTATCTTGCATGCTAGAAAGTTCTTATCTTTATAGAATCTCTAGATCTACTCTTTGCTTGTCTTCGGGAATCTTTAAATCCACTAAAACTTTAAAAAAAAATTAACAAGAAATCATTTGTATATCCATATCATCTTAGCATAGTTAGTCCCACATCAAGTCTAGTATCAGAGCATAGTTTGGACTTAGTTCTCTTTAAAGTACTTGGATTGGGTGCTTCACCATGGCCGTCCGGTCATAGAAAAAAGAAGGGCTGCAAGACCCTCACATCCTATTCAAAGGGGATTTCCTATGGCATGTAGGGGTGCTGATGTGATTGACCCTTGAAGGGGAACACAAGGAGATATGTTTTAAACCCTAAAGAAAAGTTTTGCATTATTAGAATTTAGCATCTTTAAAATTTCTGCATTTTTTTTAACTCAGTATATGGTATGCTATTTTAGTTGTTTCTTCTTGTAAAAATATCTGATTTTGGTGATTTTTATTTTGCTAGATTTCATATATTTGAAAGTAATTTTTAAATTTTTCTTAGATTTTATTACAGTCTGTAAAATTTCTACATGCTGGAATACTACCTGAGAATAAATCTATTCTGAAATTCCAGCAAGTGCATTTCATCACACTTTCATTTTCCATATACTTTAAGTTTGCATTTAGGTTCATATTTTTTTTATTTCCAACATCTTATTTATGCTAACATATATCAAAATCCAAAAACAAAACTTAAATACATTTCATTAGGTTTCATGTGTATGCCATCATTTACATAATTAACTTAAGGGCATCAATATCACAAGATAAGGGAAGGAGGTCATTACTTTTTCTTAGTCCAAAATCCACCACCCTTGCACTTAGAACCTAAGCCTAATCTAAAATCAAGTAGTAACCTAATAGCTTAGGGACACTCACGAGTCGAGTTTAACCATTTTGGGGAAGCTAGTGCATGCAACCCTTCAATTAGTATCGGGAAGCTGGTGTCTAAGGCAAGAGGTTTAGCGTCAAACGACCTAAGTGGTGTTGTGGTTCCTTAATTGGGTCCTTGTAAAAGCAAGGGGGGCCTCCCACACTCCCACCTCTTACCTGGTCGATGAAAGGGCTAGTTGTTGTGCTGTGTTCATCTAAGTTAACCCATTCTATTTAGACTCATAGGTATAGCAAACCATAGTACCTTGCATTGTGTGTTGCATGTCTAGTCTAGATTAGGAGTCCATTAGTCCATCAGTCCTTATCCTGTCCAGTGTAATCATGGGGTCAAACCTTGAAGCCCACTTGATGGCCCTCAGCAAACAACTAGCCATTTTAGACCAAAAGATGACCCAAGCAAAGGCACGGGCAGAAGCCCTCAAGGCCCATGTGAAGTTCAAATCCTCTAGGCCCATTCCCTTGATCCAAGAGCCTATGATCATGATCTTGCCCCTGAGTCTAACCCTAGATGCCCATACTCATACTTGGTTGACTCCAAGGAGAGACCCATTAGTAGCACCCAACCTTATGCACCCACTTTTGATGGAAGTCAAGAGGTGTATATCGATTGGGAGGAGAGCATGGATCACTATTTTGAGTACACTAGGATGTCAAAGTTAGAGAAATTTAGATTGGACACATGTAGGTTAACCCGATATGCTAAGTGGCATTGGGCAACTATTAAGGATGAATGTTATCAAAGAGGAGATAGAATACGTAGCTGGAGAACCATGAGAAGTAGGCTAAAAGAAAAGTACCTAGGTAGATTTTATGAGCAAAGACTTTTATACTAATGGTACAAACTGAGACAGGGTGATAGACCAGTGTCTGAATATATTGAAGAATTTAATGGGTTTATTAGAAGATGTAGTAGAGTTGAGTCTAAGGCTATGATCATATCGAGGTTTCGAGCTGGCCTACATCCGGATATCCAAAGGGAGCTTTATTTTAGAGTGGTTAATGACTTGGAGCAGGCTTATCAAACTGCAAGGTATTGTGAACATTTCCAAAGGACACCCACCTATCATAGGCCTGAACCCTTTAGGAACCCTAGCCGAATCCCAGGATCTAACCAAGGGTATAGTCAAGTCTACCCGAGTTGACCCAGTCCGAACTAACCTGACTTGAGTCGATCCAACCCTAACCCGAGTCGACCCACCCCTGCTACCCCATGTGTTCACCAGGGTGACATTAAAGAGGAGGAATACATTGCAGACCTGGTATTGGTTGACCCAGAGAACACCCAGGTTGAAGCTATTTTGGAAGGACCCTCAGAAGATCCTGAACCCACCATTGAGCCTAAAGTTGAAGTATATGAGGCTGACATGAGTTTGGTAGACGAATATAAAGTAGAAGACTGTGAAGAGGACAACTCTAGTACCTTACCTGAGGAAACCCTTGGAGAAGATAAGATTGTTGAGCCTAGTCATGAAACATCAAAACAACAAAAAATTAGTAAGGACTTGTGTTGACCCCATAAGTGATTTTGATGATAACCAAATATTGGAGCATATACATTTGTTTCTAACAACTCTTCAAGTGTTTGACAAGTTTTTGTAGTATGAATAACATGTTCAAACTTCAACTCCTACACTTCTGTTTTCTTGGTTGAGTTGTGTTGTAAATATTTTTGTAAAGAAGAACCCAATCAAAATGTTAAGAAAAAATCAATTAAAAGGGTTACTTCTGTGAGTGTGTGTGCCATGATTTTTAGTTTGAGTTGGTTTGTATGAAATTGTAAAAGAGTTGGTAAGAGTTTTCTTTAAGTTCAATTATGAAAATCCTGAATAAGACACTCGAGCCGACCCCAAGTAATGAAGAACTGACTCAGATTACTAGCATGCAGCAAGGATTCTGGAACGTAGCAATCCGAGCCGACTCGATGGAAAGCGAGCCGACTCCTCCAGAGTCCATTTCCTGAAGATCTCTGAGAACAGCTAGGCGAGCCGACCCGAACCAAAAAGAGCCGACTCTACCAGACTTAATTCTGAAAGCCTCAGAAAGCAAGCCGACCCGAACTGCATCAAGCCAACTCTTATAGAATAAGGTTTTTTGAACCTGAGAAGAAGAGCTGACCCAAGCTAAAAAGAGCTGACTCCTCGAGTTCAAGATTTTCAAAATTCAAGTTTGAGCCGACCCGAGCTACAAAGAGCCGACTCGTCCAAAGTGATGTTTTGCGTCCTGAGATAAAGAGCCAACTGCATTGAAGATTTGGCGACTCGACCCATCGACTCGAAGGATCTGAGCCAACTCAAAGGAATCCGAGCCGACTCGAATGCCACTTTCAGGTATCCAACGGCTAGTTCCAGAATTTATTTTTGAATTCTAAAAAGTGCTTCAACGGTCAAAAATCATTCCCCAACGGTCTACAACGGCTAGAACTGCCTTGGGATGATGGAAGACTTTAAATTTGAAGGATTTGAACTTCCTTGAAGCAATGAATTAGAGAGTTCTTCAAAGAAGAGAGCTTCATTGAATATCCTACCTACCAACAGCAAAAGAGCACAAGAGCATTCAAGTCAAGCTTTCAAGTCTTCACCAACTCCAATCTGAAGCTTGAAGCAACTTTGGGAAGAAGCCACTGAAGTCATTAAAGATTATTTAAGTGCATTCAAGTGGACTTCCAACAAGCTGCACCGACAACTATCCGACAAATTGTGTTTGTCATTCTTGATGCATTCATTTTTCTATTCAATCTTTGAATTGTTGGGTTATTGGTAAGCCCGGTTGAAAAACCAAATAGGTTTTTGGTGAGCCTTATTAAAACCAAGGGTTAGGTTCTTGGTGATCCTGTGAAAACCAAGTTGGGTTTCTTTGGTGAGCCTGTTAAAACCAAAGGGTGTTGGGTTTTCTTTGGTGATCCCATAAAACCAAAGTATAGAAGTTTTGGATTGTGATCCTGTAAAACAATCCTACTGTATTCGGGTATGAATATAGTAAAAATTCGAAGTGGTATCTTGGATAGTGGATGTAGGAACTGGGTTGCTCCGAACCACAATAAATTTGGTGTGTTTGTGTTGTGCTTTCTTGTCTCTGTTTAGCTTCTGCATTTTATAATTCTATCACAGCACCTACCACTTGCAAAGGATTTTGAATTGCACATTACTTGCCTTCAATATTTTAAAAGATCCAATTCATCCCCCCTCTTGGGTAGCCACCTGGACAACAACTAGTATCATAGCAGAATCTATAAATACATTAGAGTAAAGATTGATGGCTCATCCAATGAGTACGTCCTTGACGGAAGGCCAATCAACTAATAGACCTCCACTCTTCACTAGCACAAATTATGCATATTGGAAAGCTATAATGAAGATCTATATTCAAACAGTTGATTTTCAGTTATGGAAGGTCATTCTAAAGGATCTTTATATCCCCATGGTTAAAATTGATGGAGTGGATGTTCCTAAACCTGAAGAGGATTGGGACGAACATGACATGAAGATGGGAGAGTTAAATGTCAAAGCTATGAACTTGTTGTATTATGCTTTGGATAGTAATGAGTTTAATCGAATTTCAATTTGCTTTTTGGCCAAAGAAATTTGGGATAAACTCAAAGTGACCCATGAAGGAACTTCACAAGTGAAGTCTTCAAAAATTAATCTTCTTATACATAGTTATGAATTATTTAAGATGGAACCAAATGAAACAGTCTCTGCCATGTTTTCACGTATCACTGATATTATTAATGGCTTAAAAAGTCTTGGCAGGGTATACACTAATGCAGATCTAGTGCAAAAGATTCTAAGATCTCTTCTTGACTAGTGGGATCCGAAAGTGACTGCCATCCAGGAAGCAAAAGACTTGAATACCTTATTGCTAGATGAACTGCTGGGATCTCTCATCACCCATGAACTGACTATGCAGCATCGAACTGAAGATGATCAAAAGAAAAGGAAATCGATCATGTTTAAAGCTACTATAGATTCTAAAAGGGATGAAGAATCGAAAGAAGAACGCTCCTCTATTGAAAGCAACATGGAAGACGAAGACATTGCCATGGTCGTCAGAAAGTTCAGAAAGTTCTTGGGAAGAAAGAAAAGAAGATATTTTCGAAAATTCCACAAGAACAAAGAGTTCAGTAAGGAGAAGGACAAGGAAAAGGAGAAAGAAAAAGAAGTGCCCACATGTTATGAGTGCAAAAAGCCAAGGCACATCAGACCAGATTGTCCTCTATTGAAAAAGAGATTTAAGAAAAATAAAAAGAAAGCAATGGTAGCGACATGGAGTGACAGCAAAGCATCCTCATCAAATGAAGAAGAAGAGGCTCCGAAATCTGCAAATCTTTGCTTGATGGGTCTCGAAAATGTGGTATCATCCCCTGAGCTTCAAACTAAATTTACATATGATGAACTGAATTCTGTATTTCATGATTTACTCATCGAATTTAAGAAAGCTGGGGTTAAAATTAAGTCCTTAAAGAAACAAAATGATGTTTTATTAAAAGACAAGGATGAAGTTTTTGAAAAGAATAACATTTTGCAAAGAAAACTGAATAACCTTTCTGAAAATGTTATAGTCTTGAACAATGAAGAAACTATTTTATATGAGACAAACAATATTTGTTGGCTTTGGCTCCTTAGTTTTGATGATTAACAAAAGGTTGAGTATATGTTTGGACTAAAGTTTCATTTCAAGATAAAGTTTCAGGACTTAGGTTATTCCAAAAGAGTATCAAGAGTACAATGATGAAACCAAGCTTGCTTGATTTTGGAAAGAGCTTTTCTACCTTGAACAAGATCAAATTTCTCATATTGGACCTTCTTATTAAGAAGTAATTGACAAAAGAAACAAAGGCTTAGAGAAACTCAAGCATGGCATGCACATCTCCAAAGTTTCAAAAATTTTCAGACCAGAGGTCGACCCCCAGAGGTCGACACCTTGCCAAAGGTCGACCACCAAAGGTTGACTCATGAAGAAAAGAAAAGTTCAGCAAGGCCGGCACGGCAAAATTTTAGTGGCACGCTTCAGAGGTCGACACCGGAGGTCGACTCATTGCCTGAGAAATCAAACTGGGCAGAACTATGGTTTTCTGGATTTTTGCCTAAGATAAACTGGAGGTCGACTCATGAGGTCGACACTTGATCCAGAGGTCGACTCATGAGGTCGACTCATGGCATAACGGCTAGTTTTTCTGAACTTTTGATTTGATTTCTAATGGCCATAAACGGCCATATTTTTGATTCTAACGGTCTTGTGGAGTTGTTTCAGCTTGAATGGGGTATTTAACCTCCACCTAACTTCAAAAAAGACAAGGAGACAAAGTGAAAAAGAAGAGAGTGAAAGTACAAAGCCTTCAATCAATTCTAAGCCAAAAAGAGTGAGAAAACCAAGAGATTCCTTAGCCAAAAGCTTTCCATCTTTGAGGAATCCAACTTTCAAGTCTTTGGCATTTAGTGAGGTCCAAGATTCCAAGAGAAAGGTTTGAATAGTCTCCAACAAGAGCTACATCGAATTACTTTTGCTCAAAAAGGAGTTTGTCTTGTTTTTTTTCATTGTATTCATATTCTATTTGTGGTAGCCTAGTTTCAAGGGAATTTGAAACTAGTGTGAGGTTTGTTGGTGAGCCAATTGTTAAAGCCAACTAGGGTTGCTTGTAAGCCCGAAGCCAAAACAAGTGTGTGAGGTTTGTTGGTGAGCAAATTATTAAAACCAACTAGGATTGCTTGTAAGCCCGAAGCCAAAACAAATGTGTAAGGTTTTGACTTGTGAGCCTTGTAAAACAAGTCGGCTGTAATCTAGAGAAGATTATAGTGGAAATTCCCAAGTGGAGCTTGGGGAGTGGATGTAGGTGCTAGGTGCACCGAACCACTATACTTCTTGTGTGTTTGCATTGCTTTACTCTTCTTTTGCTCTTTAATTGTTGTTATCTTTCATTGCTTCCATTGCACAATTTCTTGAGCACTATCACTCTTCACTTTTGAACTTGATAGCATATATATTACTTTAATTTTTAAAATACCCAATTCACCCCCTCTCTTGGGCACCATATCTGGGCAACAAGTGGTATCAGAGCATCGGTACTCTCTTGTAGGTCCAACGATCTTGAGTGAAAGATCATGGCCGCCCCAATTGGAATGGGTGTAGTTGAAGGTCAAGCATCAAATCGCCCTCCTTTCTTTAATGGCACCAACTACACATACTGGAAAACTCGTATGCATATTTATTTACAAGCTGTAGATTATCATATATGGAGAGTAATTACTAAAGGGCCTCATCAGCCCACTCACTTGGTTAATGGCATTATCACCCCAAAATCTGAAGAAGAATGGGATGACAATGACATCAAACAAGTTGAGTTAAATGCTAAGGCGATGAATTTGCTATTCTGTGCACTTGACCCTAGTGAATTTAACAGAATATCAAATTGTATTTCCGCCAAAGAAATTTGGGATACACTTGAGGTTACCCATGAGGGTACACACCAAGTGAAGACCACAAAGGTGAATATGCTCATTCATACATATGAGATGTTCAGGATGGAACCAACTGAAAGTATTAGTGAAATATATACTAGATTTACTAATATAGTAAATGGTATGAGGAGTTTGGGAAAAATTATATCTAATGGTGAACTGGATAACAAACTTCTCAGGTCTCTTCCGGCTTTATGGGATGTGAAAGTAACAGCCATAGAAGAAGCCAAGGATGTCAATACTCTACCTCTTGAGCAGCTTCTTGGATCACTGATAACTTATGAGCTTTCACTAAAGCAGAAAACAGTGGATAATGACAAGAAAAAGAAAGCCATAGCATTCAAGTCCACTACAAAGGAAGAGTCAAGTGATGAATCAGAAGAAGAAGCTGATGATGATGAGACAGCCCTCATTACAAGAAAATTCAAAAGATTCATGAGAAAGAAGAAGGGCTTCTACAAGAAAAGGCCACAAAAAGGTAATCACAATAAAGATAGCGAGAAAGAAAAAGAAAGGGATCCACCCATCTGCTTCGAGTGCAAGAAGCCTGGACATTATAAAACGGATTGCCCCTTGCTTAAAAAGAGTCGAAGGATGTTGAGAAAGAAAGCCATGATGGCTACCTAGAGTGAGAGTGAGGACTCCAGCAGTGATGAAGAGTAGCAGGTAGTCGCCAACCTGTGTTTCATGGCCAATGAAGATGATGAGGTAAATTCTGAACCTGAAATTGAATTTACTTTTAATGAACTACATGATGCTTTTGATGATTTAGTTATGGAATATGAAAAATTAAAACTAAAAAATAAGAAATTAAGAAAGCTAAATCATGAGCTTACCAAAAATTCAGACAAGTTTTCAATTGAAATTGAAGATTTAATTCAAGAAAATAAGAAATTAACTGAACATGTAAAGACCTTGAAAAACGATAAAGACAATCTTTTAAAAGAAAAGGATTCTTTGAAAAGTAATAGAAGTTTTGAAACTAATGAGAAAATTGAAAAACAAAACAAAGAACTGTTGCTTCAAAACAAGAATTACAAAGAAGAGTTAGAAAAAGTAAAACCTTTTGTAGAAAAGTTTACTTATAGTTCAGAAAAATTAAGTATGCTTTTAAACAGTCAACATGCAATTTTTAACAAAGCTGGACTTGGATTTAAGCCACAGAATCAGCAAAAGCTTTACAAAAACTTTTTCATACCTGCATCTTCTAATATTACCTGCTATGCATGTGGTAAGCCAGGACATAAATCATATATCTGTAATAGAAGAAAATTAAGTACCTTTGGAAAGATTTGGGTTCTAAAAGGAACCAATTTGACTAACCCTAAAGGACCCAAGATGACTTAGGTACCTAAAGTTTCAACTTGATCAATTTCTGCATGTGTGTCTTGCAACCAAAAATAAAAGAAGAATATGGTATCTGGACAGTGGTTGCTCAAGGCACAGGACTGGGGATGTGAGGCAATTCTCATCACTAGTAGCTATAGATGGTGGAAACATTACTTTTGGTGATAATGGAAAAGGCAAAATCGTCAGAATTGGTAAAATCCATATCACCTCTAATACTTATGTAGATAATGTATTATTTATTGATGGCTTGAAGCATAATCTTTTTAGCATTAGTCAGTTTTGTGATAAGGATTTTAAAGTAATTTTTGAATCATCTTTGTGCATGGTATCTAGTCTAGATGTCGATGGCATCAAATTCACTGGTCATAGGCATGGAAACATTTACATGGTTGATCTTGATGATCTAGCCATGGAAAGTGGTCAATGCCTAGTGGCTAGGGAAGCCAAGGCAAGTGAAACTAGTTGGCTTTGGCATCGTAGGCTAGGGCATGCTAGTATGCAATTGATTTCAAAATTAAACAAAAAGAATCTTGTAAAAGAATTGCCAAAACTCACATTTGAAAAAGATAAGATTTGTGCTGCATGTCAATTTGGAAAACAAACTAAATCTACTTTCAAACCTAAAGGAGTAGTATCTACTACTAGACCCCTTGAATTATTGCATATGGACTTCTTTGGACCAACCAGAACAACTAATTTGGGAGGTAAAAAATATGGGCTAGTAATTGTAGATGATTACTCACGATTTACTTGGGTAATATTTTTAGCTCATAAAGATGAAACGTTTTCAGCTTTTGTTAAATTTCATAAAAGGGTTTCAAACGAAAAAGATCTCACTATTGTTTCTTTGCGTAGTGATCATGGAACTAAATTTGACAATCATGATTTTGAAGCTTTTTGTAATGAAAATGGCATTAGTCATAATTTTTCTGCACCTAGGACACCTCAACAAAATGGGGTGGTAGAAAGAAAGAACAGGACTCTTGAAGAAATGGCATGCACAATGCTTTGCGAAAATGATTTACCTAGATATTTTTGGGCAAAAGCCATTAATACTTCCTGTTACATTTTAAATCATGTTTTAATTCGACCTATTTTGAAGAAAACACCATATGAGCTTTGGAAAAATCGAAAACCTAATCTTAAGTACTTTCGTGTATTTGGTTGCCGCTGTTTCATATTAAACAATGGCAAAGATAATATCAGTAAATTTGATGCCAAGTCAGATGAGGGTATATTCTTAGGATACTCTACTTCTAGCAAGGCATACAAGGTCTTCAACAGAAGAACTCTTCTAGTTGAAGAATCAATTCATGTAGTGTTTGATGAATCTAACAAAAAATCTTCTAGAAAAGAAGATTCTATTGATGATGAAACAGGTACAAAGAAGCTTGAATAATTGACAATCAATGAAGATGATCCCAAAGGAGATGATGATCAAGAAAATGAAGATCAAACTCAAGAGATCAATGCAACTTCACCAAAACCTTTACCTAAAGAGTGGAGGTATGCACACGAACACCCCAAAGAGCTAATAATTGGTGATCCATCAAAGGAAGTAAGTACACGCTCTTCTATTAGAAATGTTTGTGATTATTTAGCTTTTGTATCTCAGATAGAGCCTAAGTCAATTGAAGAAGCTGAAAAAGATTGTAACTAGATTAATGCTATGCAAGATGAACTAAATCAATTTAAAAAAAATAATATTTGGACTTTAACTGAAAGACCCCCTAATGTTTCTGTAATTGGCACAAAATGGGTTTTTAGAAATAAACTTGATGAACATGGTATTGTAACTAGAAACAAAGCTAGACTTGTTGCTAAAGACTACAACCAGGAAGAAGGGATTGACTTTGATGAAACCTTTGCTCCTATTGCTAGGCTAGAAGCAATTAGACTTTTACTTGCTTTTGCTTGTTTTATGGATTTCAAGTTATTTCAAATGGATGTTAAAAGTGCTTTTTTAAATGGATTTATTGAAGAGAAAGTTTATGTTGAACAACCTCCTGGTTTTGAAAATCATGAATTTTCTAACCATGTTTTTAAATTGCATAAAGCATTGTATGGTTTAAAGCAAGCTCCTAGAGTTTGGTATGATATATTAAGTTCTTTTTTGATGAAGAATGATTTTTCTAGAGGTAATGTAGATAATACATTATTTTGAAAAAGAAAAATGATGATCTCTTAGTAGTACAAATCTATGTAGATGATATTATTTTTGGTGCTACTAATGAATGTCTTTGTCAAGAATTTGTAAAGTTAATACAGAGTGAGTTCGAGATGAGCATGATGGGAGAACTCAACTTCTTCCTCGGACTCCAAATTAAGCAAACCAAAGAGGGGATCTCCATCAACCAAGCCAAGTACACAAGGGAAATATTGAAAAAGTTTGGGATGGAGACTACCAAACCAATAGGTACCCCTATGAGCTCTTCATGTAAATTGGACAAAGATGAATGTGGTAAATCAGTAGACCAAAAATTATATAGAGCCATGATTGGCTCATTACTATATCTAACTGCCAGTAGACCAGATATAATGTTTAGTGTTTGTATGTGTGCACGTTTTCAGTCTGCTCCTAAAGAATCACATCTCTTAGCTGTAAAACATATATTTAGATACTTATCTGGGTCAATTGAGATTGGTCTTTGGTACTCTAGAGAGTCATCATATGAATTAATTGCATATTCTGATGCTAATTTTGCTGGGTGTAAACTTGATTGTAAAAGTACTAGTGGAACTTGTCAATTCCTAGGAGTTAATTTGATTTCATGGAGCAGCAAGAAATAGAATTTGGTTGCTCTATCTACAGTGGAAGCCGAATATATAGCAGCTGGAAGCTGTTGTGCTCAGATTCTATGGATCAAACAACAACTCGAGGACTTTGGCATCAAACTAACTAAGACACCCATAAGATGTGATAATACTAGTGCAATCAATTTAACAAAAAATCCTGTACAACATTCAAAAAGCAAACATATTGAAATAAGACATCACTTCATAAGAGATCACGTTCAAAACTCTAATGTGTTGTTAGAATTTATTTGTACTGATTATCAATTGGCTGATATATTCACAAAACCATTGAATGAAGATAGATTTTGCATGATCAGAAGAGAACTGGGAGTCATTGATCCTTTTGCTTGAAACTCTTCAATTTTCATCAAAATTCCTCAAAAATGATTTATAAATTCTCAAATATGTTTAAAGCTTATTTTTCTAAATTTTATCAATTTTTTAAATTTTACCGAATTTTATTTTGGCTAATTTATTTTTGGAGGTCAACACTTAAGTTTTCGGAGGTCAACACTTGGGGTCGACCCCTGAAATTTTTGAGAGGTCGACTCTTGGACGGAAAATGTCTTTTTTTAAACCCGTCCGCAAGCCTCTTTTTCTCCATTTCTTTCCATTTCTCCTTCGTGTGGTCCCCCTCCAACTTCCCTAAAGCTCTAAACAGTGGATTTCTAACCCTCTCCTTCCTCTTTTTGGGTAATCCTCTCCTCTCCTCTTGTTTTCTTTTGAACCAAACCATTTTTGACCGTGTTCTTTGTTTTTGGACAACCAAAAGCTTTTGCCTCTATCTACTCTCTAATATCGGTTGTTTTTCAATTGAAATCACTTATTTCTTTCCTCTGTTTCTTGCATTTCCTCCATTTACTCTCAATTTTCTCCATTTTCACAAACCCTATCTTATCATTTCACCATTTCTTCTTTTGCTCAACCCGTGAACCTCTCTTCTCCTCTCTTTTCTTGGTTCCTTCCCTCTTAGCTCTGCATTACCCTACTTCTCCCTAATTTACCCCTCTTCCATCCATATGGATCCAAGAAAGCACTTGGCAGTAAGAAAAAGGAGAATGGAACAAGGCCAAAGTAGCACTGAGCAACGAAGAAAGGTCAGACATGAGCGTGAGCCGTCCCCAGAGCCACCTGCACCAGTGCCAGCCAGCTTAGTACGGAAGAGCATTACGAGTGGGAGACGTGTAGATATACCTTTCTGGGATCAACATCACTTTTTTATAGGAGATGTGCTGAGAGATGCAGGTCTGGTTCACTTCTGCACGATGACTGAGAGAATCTACCCAGACCTCATCAGGGAGTTCTATGCATCCATGGCCACTGATGGCATTGGATGGTCAGCTACTGTTCGTGGGATCGAGATTCCAGTGACACCGGAGGTCATCAGTCGTGTTTGGAGGATTCCACTTCATGGCACAGCTGCCACTTCTATCAGCAACAAAGAGCGCGCCTTCGGATGTATCTTAGAGCGCGAGGATGTTAGCGGCATTTCCACAGTAGCCGCTAACCAGCTTTCATTAGGGATGAGAGTGCTGCATCATATCATCGCCCGCATCTTGATTCCAAAGAGTGGGAGATTCGACTTTATTACTGAGCATGAGCTGGTGTTGATGGTGTCCCTGAGATAGCGGACTCCCATCAACCTTCCCAGGATCATGCTTCAGCAGATGGGTGAGGCAGCATCTCACAGGAGACTAGTTCAGCCATATGGTATGGGGCTGACACAGTTATTTAGAGAGTATGGAGTTTCATTTGATGGTATACCTTTCAGTCAGCTACAGTATACTGATACATATGGAGAGAAATCCCTGCATAGAATGGGATTTCGACTGATTAGTGACCGTTGGGTGTGACGAGAGTCTGGCCAGGAGCCAGATGAGGAGGATGAGATTCGAGCTACTGAGGCAGGGCCTTCAGAGCCTACTGATCAGGGTACACCTCCTCGCCTAGCACCAGAGTCAGAGACTGCGGAGCCTGAGCCATTCACACCACCACCCTCATCAGCTCCAGCACCTACTGCTACTGCTACACCACGGAGGATTACAGTGAGCATATCAGACTTTGAGCAGAGAGTGACTGATCACATTTCAGAGGTCCGGACAGAGATTACTGGTGTACGACATGAGCTACATGGTCTGCGGATCCACACAGATATGCGCATTGGAGCTCTCTCAGCTAGTGTAGATGCAGGATTCCGATAGATCCTCAGCCTACTGAGATTAGCATTGCCACCAGGGACTGTAGATCCGACAGTATCTCCTTCACATTCTGATGATGATGATGATGACTCCAGTGGATACAGTGACAGTGATGGAGATCAGCCTGGAGCAGGTAGCTCTGATGTTCCACCTGCAGATCCGATTCCAGAGATTCCCCCTTCTGCTGATCCTCCTTCTACTAATCTTCCCAGTACAGATCCTCCAGCTACAGATGTGCCAGTAGATACTGGGATTACTGAGTCACTTTTTGAGACTATTACAGGGATTCCGGATGATAGAGATGAGCATACAGAGACAGATATTGATGATCCCACTGCTTATGAGCTTGTCAGCAGGCACACTCCAACTCAGTCTACTCAGCATACTGATCCATCTACTCCTTCTGCTACTGCTTCTGTTAGGACACCTGTGGAGTCTTTTCCTCGGACCTATAGATCTCGTAGGACTACCCCTAGGTCTGGTCCCTCTCTGAGGACTCGGAGTCTCACTCATAGGACTCCAAAATCCTCATCTAGGATCTCGGCTCCTATCTCTTTTGATATACCTTCTGATGAGGAGTAGCCTCATAGATTTGCTTGATGTATGATGTACTAGTTTGCTTTGTATGATCTGATGTATCAGTGTTTTGTGCTTACTATGTAAGCAATTTTGTAACTGAATACACTCATTTATATACTTATCTACATTGTGATATTTTACTGTATGATACCAGCTCTTAGCATTTATCTTTTTAAACCCTCAAATAAGAATATCTTTGTTATATCGAATGCACAAATTGAGGGGGAGCATGTATCTCATGCAACTAAGTCCTTCATTGTAATGGAACATAATTTTCTTTAATATATCTTTTACTACAAAGAATGCACTTTTTGATTCTTGACAAAAAGGGGGAGTATGGTAAAGTTTGTAAAGTATATATGGTAAAGTATAGTAAAGCTATTATGGTTCTTATCTTTTTGACTCATGAGAATGTTTTCACAAAACGAAAGAAGTAGATGAAAAGTGGTAAAGTATAGTAAAGTATATATGGTTCTTATGACTCTTTCATAGAGTATAGTAAAGCTATTATGGTTCTTAACCTTTTTGAATCATGAGAATGTTTTCACAAAAAAGGTAGATGAAAAGTAAAATTTTTATGATATACTCATGTATGTAAGGTTTCTTTGAAAATTTTTATTATTGCTATATTTTGCTTTTGGACTTAATTGCATATATATTCAAGGTTTTGTCATCATCAAAAAGGGGGAGATTGTTGGCTTTGGCTCCTTAGTTTTGATGATTAACAAAAGGTTGAGTATATGTTTGGACTAATGTTTCATTTCAAGATAAAGTTTCAAGACTTAGGTTATTCAAAAAGAGTATCAAGAGTACAATGATGAAACCAAGCTTGCTTGATTTGGGAAAGAGCTCTTATACTTTGAACAAGATCAAATTTCTCATATTGAACCTTATTAATTAAGAAGCAATTGATAAAAGAAACAAAGGCTTATAGAAACTCAAGCATGGCACGCACCTCTCCAGAGTTTCAGAAAATTTTAGACCAGAGGTCGACCCCCAGAGGTCGACACCTTGCAAAAGGTCGACCACCAGAGGTCGACTCATGAAGAAAAGAAAAGTTCAGCTAGGCCGGCATGGCAAAATTTCAGTGGCACGCTCCAGAGATCGACCACCAGAGGTCAACACCTGTCCAGAAGTCGACACCAGAGGTCGACTCATCGCCTGAGAATTCAAACTGGGCAGAACTATGGTTTTCTCAATTTTTGCCTAAGATAAATTGGAGGTCGACTCATGAGGTCGACACTTGATCCAGAGGTTGACTCATGAGGTCGACTCATGGCATAACGGCTAGTTTTTTTGAACTTTTGATTTGATTTCTAACCGCCATAAATTGCCATATTTTTGATTCTAACGGTCTTGTGGAGTTGTTTCAGCTTGAATGAGGTATTTAACCTCCACCTAACTTCAAAAAAGACAAGGAGACAAAGTGAAAAATAAGAGAATGAAAGTACAAAGCCTTCAATCAATTCTAAGCCAAAAAGAGTGAGAAAACCAAGAGATTCCTTAGCCAAAAAGCTTTCCATCTTTGAGGAATCCAACTTTCAAGTCTTTGGCATTTAGTGGGGTCCAAGATTCCAAGAGAAAGGCTTGAAGAGTCTCCAACAAGAGCTATATCAAATTACTTTTGCTCAAAAAGGAGTTTGTCTTGTTTTTATTCATTGTATTCATATTCTATTTGTGGTAGCCTAGTTTCAAGGGAATTTGAAACTAGTGTGAGGTTTGTTGATGAGCCAATTGTTAAAACCAACTAGGGTTGCTTGTAAGCCCGAAGCCAAAACAAGTATGTGAGGTTTGTTGGTGAGCCAATTGTTAAAACCAACTAGGGTTGCTTGTAAGCCCAAAGCCAAAACAAGTGTGTGAGGTTTGTTGGTGAGCTAATTGTTAAAACCAACTAGGGTTGCTTGTAAGCCCGAAGCCAAAACAAGTGTGTAAGGCAAACAAACAAATTAATCTCAAAGAATCTAGTTAAAGGTTTGTCTCATTTCAAAGTTGATCTTAATTATGTATGTGATGCTTGTCAATTAGGCAAACAAACTAGGGAGAGTTTTAAATCGAAAAATGTTATTTCAACGACTAGATCCCTTGAGCTACTTCACATAGACTTATTTGGACTAACCAGAACCACAAGCCTAGGAGGTATGAAATATGGCCTTGTGATTGTAGATGACTTTTCTAGATTCACATGGGTATTATTTATTGCACATAAAGATGAAACTTTTGATGTATTTCAAAAATTTCATAAAAAGGTTTCAAATGAGAAAAATCTTTCCGTTATCTCTATTAGAAGTGATCATGAAACTGAATTTCAAAATCAATTCTTCGATGAATATTGCACTGAGCACGGCATTGATCATAACTTCTCCGCTCCTAGAACACCATAACAAAATGGTGTTGTAGAGAGAAAGAATAGGACTTTGAAAGAGATGGCCAAAATGATGTTATGTGAAGGTAATCTTCCAAGGTACTTTTGGGCAGAAGCCATGAACACTGCCTGTTATATACTAAACCGAGTTTTGATACGACCAATTTCAATGAAAACCCCCTATAAGCTCTGGAATGGAAGAAAACCAAATATTAATTATTTTCATATTTTTGGGTGTAAATGCTTTATGTTAAATAATGATAAGGATAATCTAGGAAAGTTTGATGCAAAATCTGATGAATCTATATTCCTTGGTTATTCATTACATAGCAAATCATATAAAGTGTTTAACAAGAGGACTCTTACTGTAGAAGAGTCAATTCATGTTGTCTTTGATGAAGCTAACCCCTCATCATCTAGAAAAGATGAGTGCATAGATAATGATGCAGGTACACTACAAAAGAAAATGAACGATATAAACATTCAAGACAAGCCAATGCAAGATGGAAGTGAAATGGTAAGCAAGGATCATGCTAATTTTCCAAGAGAATAGAGGTATGTAACTTCACATCCCAAAGATTTAATCATTGGTGATCCTTTTCATGGTGTTAGGACTAGGTCAGCACATAGAGATGCACATGACTACCTAGCCTTTGTCTCTCGAATTAAACTAGTTTGAAAGGAATAATGTTTGGATACTAGTTAGTAGACCTACAAACCATCCTATAATAGAAACTAAATGGGTCTATAGGAACACACTAGATGAAAATGGTAAAGTAATTAGAAGTAAAGCAAGGTTGGTAGCAAGTCAATTCAATCAAGAAGAAGATATCGATTTTGATGAAACTTATGCACCTATAGCAAGAACTAAGACCTTTAGATTACTTCTTGCATTTACTTGCTACATGAATTTTAAACTCTTTCAAATGAATGTGTCAAAAGTGCTTTTCTAAATGGATTTATTTCTGAACAAGTTATTGTAGAACAGCCACTAGGTTTTGAAAATCATGTTTTTCAAATCATGCGTTTAAGTTGAAAAAAGCTTTATATAATTTGAAACAAGCACCTAGGGCCTGATATGATAGATTGAGCATGTTTTTGAAAGAGGAAATGTTGACAAAACTCTTTTTAATGACATGTCAGCTGTACAAATATACATTGATGATATTATCTTTAGTACAACTAATGAAAGTTTTCATGAAGAATTTACTGAGCTAATGTAGGTTGAGTTTGAAATAAGCTTTATGAGTGAGCTCAACTACTTCCTTGGATTACAAGTCAAACAAATGAAGGAAGGAATCTTTATAAGCCAAGCCAAGTACATCAAGAAATTAATCAAAAAATTTGGCATGAAAACAAGCAAAGAGACTAGCACACCCACAAGTCCTTCTTGAAGACTGGACAAAGATGAAAGTGGATCCAATGTTGATTAAAAGTTATATAAAGATATGTTCGGATCCCTTTTATATTTGATAGCCAGTAGGCTTGATATCTTGTAAAGTGTATGTGTCTATGCTAGATTTCAAGGTAATTATAAAGAAACACATATGCTTACTATTTAAAGAATTTTCAAATACTTGAAAGGTATAAGTAACTTAGGTCCTTGTTATTCTAAAGAATCATCCTTGAGTTTAATTAGTTTTTTCTGATGCTGACTATGCTGGTTGCAAAATTGATAGAAAGACACATTGAAATTAAGCACCACTTTATAAGAGAACATGTCTTGAATAACGATATTACTCTTGAATATGTGTCAACTGAAAACCAACTTACTGATATCTTTACCAAATCATTGAATTTAGTCAAGTTTGCAATGATTAGAAATGAACTAGAATTATATGATCCTATCTAGAACCACCTCTAGAGTCTTAAGGACAATGTATCTAGATAACCATTTGATCCAAATCCCAAAATTTTATGAGCCTTGATTGAAATACAAAAATTATTTTTTTTGAGCTCCCTCTGCTTGAGTCGACTCGAGCAGATGAACTGTTGGTCGAGCTAGCTCGGATGTCAAGCCATCTCTTTTTTAGATTCGAGCCATAGGGTTTTGTTTTTACCATTCTTACTCCTAAACCCTATTCCATTCCCTCCAAGAAACTTTCCAAACTTCTCTAAACTTACATAAACCTCTTCTAAACTCAGTTCCCTTGCACAATAGCACCAAGGAGAGTAGCTGGGAAGAAATCTGGGAGAATTGGTGATGCGGCTCCACAAGAACGAAGAATGAAATTTTGAGAAGATAATGTCTCCCGGAATGAACCTTAGCCTGAAGAAGAAGGAAGCCCTATTTCTCCAAGCCGCCAAATGTCCCTAGGTATGAGACCAATCACTACTGGCCGACGTATTTTGTTCGAATATCTAAGGGAAATTGATTTTGTGATTGGGGATCTTTTTGAGAACCAAGGTTGGAGGAGTTTGTGTTCACTGGATATTAAGACCTATCCAAACCTAGTAAGAATATTCTATGAAAACTTGAGGTTTGGGGAAAATTTCGTTGAGTCCTCAATTAAAGGAAAGAGGATAATTATCACTGCTGAAATCCTAGGAAGTGTTTTGGAAATGCCTTTTGAAGGCATAGAATATCTTGTACTGAAGGATAGAACCAAGGCATTGCAGACAATTTTGGAAAGAGCTAAGGTAAATGAGATTGGGATTCTCAAAGCAAACATGTTGTCCATTGAGAAGAGACTCCTACATAACTTTATTAATCGAATCTTCTTACCTAGAACAGGTTGATTCGACTGGGTAAGTGAAAGAGATTTATGTTTTATGGAGCTCTTAATTAATGGAGAAAATATTAATTTGCCTGCAATTATGATTAGCCAAATGAAGGAGGCAATTAGGAAAGTTAAAGCCTGCTTGCCATATGGAATGATTCTTTCAATCTTCTTTCAAAGAGTAAGTTTAGACTTGACAGGAGAAGACAGTAAGGCATTACTTCACACTTACACATATACAGCCAAGACCCTTCAGAGAATGGGATACTTGTTTACAGATGGTACCTGAAAGAAAAAAACTGACACTCCTATAATTGAAGAGACTGAAGAAGTCCAAGAACAAATAGAAGAAGCGGCAGGTGAAGGCATCACAATGCACATCCCTGAGCCACAACCACAGCAGGAATCCCCTGTCAAGATGGACTTTGATACTTCTTTTCCAGATATTTCTATCCCTGACTTGCCTGACATGCCATACAGCACACCTACCTTTGATCAGGCTACAAACATTCCAAGTCATGATCAAGCTGCTACTACTCCTACTATGAACACTTCAATGATACAAGACTTTTTGGCACAACAAATGAACAGTATGACTGAATCCATTAAGTCTTCTATGGGTGAAATGTTTGGAGTATTTCAAAAATTAGTCGATGACAGGCTAACCCAATTTGGAGAACAAATAAATGATCTAAAAGGAAGAATTGAAAATATTGAAACCTCCAAAGCTGCAGCAACCAGTACGACTAGTACAACAGTGACAGATGTCCAGCCGATCCTTCAATTGATTACATCAAGTTCAGACTCTATCAAAAGCTCAATCACTCAAATCCTTGAAGCCTACAGAACTGAGATGGATAACCTGAGGGTCAGAATGGGATCACTTGAAGCAGAAAAAAGGATGGAGGAAGATTATACCAAAGGTATTGGTATAATTAGAAGTGAATTTGGGAGATTAAGAGGTTCAACCAAAGCATTTGCCAATGTTCAAGCTTCAGAAATGCTTATAATACAAAAAAAAATGGCAGTAATCAAAGAAGGAATGGAAGACTTGGCTGCTTCTAGAAGTGTAAACAAAGTTGAAGCCGAATTGAAGTCAATGAGTAGCTTTCTGTGAAAAATGATGGGCAAGATTGAAGATATCCTAGCTACTCTCAAGACTCCCTCTAGATCCTTTCCTAATCACTCAGGCCATCCAAGACAACCTGCTCCACACATCAGAACACCTGGATCTCATGGTATTCCATAATTCATTGATCCTATTGCTTCCCTACCTCTTGGAATTCAAATCCCTCGCCAAACTTCCTCAAAACCTAGCATAGACATAGACAGTGACTAAGTCTATTACCTTTCTGTACTTTGTACTAAACTTTTGAAATGAAATGAAAGTACATCTTTTGTCTAACAAATTCTTCAATTTCTCTATGAACTTATAATGATTAATATTTTAATTAGAATTTCAAGATAAATATGAGAAAGTAAAATTATCTCAAATAATTTTAAATACTTTCTCAATCTATTTTAAATTCTGAGCTTTATACTTTCTCAACCCTTTTGATTGACCGACAAAAAGGGGGAGAGAAAGTATTGCATGAAAAGATAAAATATTGATACTTCAAAGCTTTGATACATATTTGCTACATATTTGCTATGATGCTTTAAGTTCTGACTTACAATGTTTAAAGCCTGAATTGCAATTTTTTTTACAAACTTTGATACATAATGACTCTGATACATAATGTTTTACACTTCAACATTTGTTAGCTCTGTTGATCAAAGCTTTTGAGCTTTAAAATGTAAATTTGAATGAAGAGTTTGCCAAAACATGGAGTATTTTATTGAGGGGGAGATTATCTCTATAAGCCCTAATTCTCCTCTCATTGTTAGGCACTAACTAAAGTCAATTTGCTCTACTTGTTCATATACTCTTGCAAATATTATTAAACAAGCAATTGTAAAGTTTTATATGGATTTTTCATGCCCAGTATTTTGTCATCATCAAAAAGGAGGAGATTGTTGACCCCATAAGTGATTTTGATGATAACCAAATATTGGAGCATGTACATTTGTTTCTAACAACTCTTCGAGTGTTTGACAAGTTTTTGTAGGATGAATAACATGTTCAAACTTCAACTCCTACACTTTTGTTTTCTTGGTTGAGTTGTGTTGTAAATATTTTTGTAAAGAAGAACCCAATCAAAATGTTAAGAAAAAATCAATTAAAAGGGTTGCTTCTCACCGATTCCTATTTTCTACCCTTCCCTGATTCTTCTTACGTGTCTAGAACCATTAGATTACAATTCGTTGAGATTACCAAATTGTATGAGTCCTTAGAGCCCATCCTATTTGCTATCTACTTCTGAAAGACCCTCTAACATTTACAAGAAGTTCATGGTAAATTTTCATGTGCATACCAAACCAGGGTCAAACCTAGAGAGTCTATAGTTTATTAGGTTTAGGCCCAAGAGTCCAAAAAAAATTCCTCTCAATAGGAATACATAGTTGAGTCTGCTTTTTATCAAGTGTCAGTATGAGTCCCAGAGTCCGCAGAATCTTTTGCACAGCATATTAAAAGCATGCATAAAGAGATTAGCCAAAAATCAACCTAAGTAATAATACATACAAGAAATTGGTAGATTCTCGAAAGCAAGCCAAAGAATTTGACATAGGAGATTATGTAATGATTAGGCTTAGGCCTGAACGGTTTTCACCATAGACTGTTAAGAAACTTCATGCTCGTGGAGCTGCCCCCTTTAGAGTGATGAGGAGAGTTGGCCCTAATGCCTATGTGCTTGAGCTACTCCCGGATTATGGCATTAGCTCGACTTTCAATATCTTGGACTTAGTCGAGTATAGGGAACCAGCAAATATACACAGCAAGCCATTCGGGCCTAACCTTTATTTAAGAGCGAACCCGACCCAGAGTGTCCACCTCCAATTTTACTTGAGAGAGGAGAGCGGATCGAGCGTGTCCTAAATTATCAAGCTATCACCACTCGGGGCAAAGGCTATCAGCGTTACTTGGTCCGATGGCATGGTAGACCGAAGTCCAACGATTCGTGGATTACCCGGTTAGAATGGCAGTGCCTTGACCCTGACCTTCTAAAGAAATATCAAAGCCAAATCAACCCCTGCTCGATAGGGTCGAGTTCCTCCCATCCTAGGAGAATTGGTATAGGCACCAGGATTAGACAGAGGCTCCTCAACCCTCTGTGGATCTCTGATTAGGGTTTTTAATCTTTTGAATCTTGTAATAAGGCTTAAAGCCTAAAAATTTGCTTTCAAGTCATGTAATTAGTTTCTAGTTGGTTTCAATTTTGGTTTAGTCTTGTAATTTGGCCAATTTGGTCAAGTTAGGGTCAATTGGTCTTGTAATTAGCCAAGTTGGTTCACCAGCTCAAGTCAATTTGAAAATGGGATCAAGCTAGTTTGAAGATGGGTCCACAAGTGGGCAATCAAGTCAAGCCCAATTAAAGAAGAGTCAAGCCACCTCTCCTCCACATCAAGTAGGAGTGCCAACTGGAGTGCCACATGGCATGGAAGGTGCCACTTCAGCTCATAAGGAGTGCCATATCATCAGTGCCACATGACATGGGGAGCCCCACTTCACCAAGCTCCTTTAGGTAGCCAACTAGAGTACCACATCATTAGTGCCACATGACATGGGAGGCGCCACTTCAGCTCATGAGGAGTGCCACATCATCAATGCCACATGGCATGGGGAGGTGCCACTTCACCAAGCATTTTTGGGTGACCAAGTCAAGATGAAAAATTCAAATTCAAATTCATGTTTGACTACCATTAATCTTCCTTTGATCCAAGTACACAATATCCACACAACACTCCCCATATCAAGCCTCCCATTGATCCAAGCCAACAACATCCTCACTCCACTTCACAAATTAAGCTACCAAGATCAAGCTTCATGAAAAGATTCAAAATTCAAAAGTTAAATACCAAGTTTCATGAAGGAGAAATTCAAAATTTAAATGGGCATCCCTTGATTCATGAAGACAACATCCTCTCTTCACTCTCCCAAATCAAGCTTTGTAACTTCCCTTTTCAAATTTTGAATGTAGACTTGGTGGATTATAAAAGGACCCTAACCCTCTTGTAGGAATTTTTAATGTTGATGAAATGAAAAAAAAGTTTGAGAAGTTATTCTTCTAGCCCTTATCTTCTAGACTATGAACTCTAAGAGGGAGCGCCTTTGTCCTTCGGGACATCGAGGGGTGAGAGGCCCTGAGTTACTTTCCTTTTGCGCAAGCCACCTTCCCACCTTCAAGTTTAGAGGCCATCTGGAAGATCCACTTGGATACCTAGCAAGAAGAACCTCCTCGACCACCATTCTCAACTTTTGTTCCATCCTTTCCTACTTGTTTCTTGATGATTTCTAACCCTTCACTTGGGTGCTCGTAGGTCCTCCAGGTGCCACGGACAATAGAGTCGGTCTCCCTTGCCTTCATGACCATCAGATGGAAAGCCGGTGAATCCATAGGGTTGAAGGCTTAATCCTCCAGGCCGCATCCGCGAGAGTGAGTGAACTTGGCATCGGGCGCATCAGAGTTTTTTAAGGTTTGCATCCCTAATCTCCTAAGTAGATATTGATCTAGAGCTAAATCCTACAGGATTTTTCAATCCCAGGGTCCTCTCCCTATCTTTGTTTAGGAGCTATCTTCATGCTAGAAAGTTCTTATCTTTATAGAATATCTAGATCCGCTCTTTGCTTGTCTTCGAAAATCTTTAAATCCACTAAAACTTTTAAAAAAAAAAATTAATAAGAAATCATTTGCATATCCATCTCATCTTAGCATAGTTAGTCCCACATCACAAAGCTTGTTATCTTGTTGAAGAAGCCAGTTAGATTGATAAAATTTTAAGTTAAATGGACCTTGATACATAAGAATAACCTTAAAGAACTCAAATCTTGAAGTTGAAGAAGTTTCAGCAGAGTTTCAGGAAAGTTTTAGCCAAGTGTCGACTCATGAAAGTGAAGTGTAGACTTTAGGTGTCGACTCACAAAAGCTTGAACTGATACGTAGAAGAAGTTTCAGATGGCATGCATGAAGTATCAACTCATGAAGTTCAAGTGTCGACTCAAGGCTTGAGACCAGAAATGATACAGAACATGCTGAATTCAAGTCTTTCCTCAAGTGTTGACTCATGAAAAAGAAGTGTCGACTCAAGTGTCAACTCACCAGAAGAAGTGTCGACATACTAGTGCATTCCAGAGAGCTTTAGAAAGCATTTTTGACCTAGTATCGACTTAAGTGTCGACTCATGTGTCGACTCTTGACCTGAAATGTCGACACCTGCAGGTCTGGATGAATAGTAATGGCTAGTTTTTTGAAGCACAGAAATGGTCCTTTTTATCTCTAATGACTATTTTTACCTCTCCAATAGTCAAAAATGATCATTTAAGGCTTGGAAAGGCATTTAAAGTGGACCAAAGTCAATGATGTGGGACTACAATGCATGCAAAGCTACTTGTAGAGAATTAAGTGACTTTAGGTTATCCCGAAATTAAGCCAAAGAAGAGATTAAAGGGACTAAGTAAGGACTTGAAGGTCTAGCATGCAAAGAAGACCCTAAATAGTGAAGAAACTAGGACCCCAGGGTTTGGAAGCCCTGGTAGGGCTAGCTCTCCTTCAATAAATCTACTTAGGAGTATGGAAGTATGTACCTGGCAATGGTAGAAGCATCCGATGAAGAGTTCCCTCTGCTCTCGGATGCGGCCTGGAGGATGAAGCTATCAACCGCAAGCTCGCCAGCTTTTCATCCACCCCTTCGAAGGCAAGGCAAATAGAGTCTGATCCTCGTGAAACCGAAGGGACCTGCAAAGCACCTATGCAAGAGTGAGAAAAAATTATGAGAAATAGGAAAGGATGAAAGGAAAAGAGGGAAGAGGGGTTGGCGGCCAAGAGAAGTCATCTTGGTGGTCAGCCAGGGTTTGGATGAAGGGCTGGCGGCTAGGACATCAGGGTTGGCATAGGGACTGGATAGGTAGGGCCTCACACCCCTCGATGCTCACAGAGCAAAGGTAGATTTACTCCTTCACGGAGCTCGATGTTTACAAAGAACAAAGGAGAAGAGTAAGAAAACTCATATATCATTCATTTATTCTTTCATTCATTATTTTTAAAAGTTCTTACATGGGGCCTTTATATAGGCATACAAGACTTAGGGCTTAAGTAAAGGAATACAAGGCATGAAGTTCATGAAAGGTGGCACCCCAAACTTTCTCTCTTTGTAGCTTGAATACATGGTAGAAAACTAAACACTATCCTCCCTATATGGTATGTAATGGGCGGCCCAAGGGAGGACCAAGGGGCACCAACTTCTTTCTTCTCTTGGCTTGGGATGGACCACTTCTTTCCTAAGCAAGTTGGCATGAATCATGGGATTCATGTTTATCTGCTTTGACTTTCCTTCTTGTCATGCTAGCATGTGGAGTTGGTGTGCTTTAGTGTGGAAGTGATGTGTTGTCATGTGGACACCAAATCCTTATATTGGGCTGACCTCATGTAATCCTCCATGTAACCTTAGTGTGGTGCAATCCAAGGTGTGATTGGGACTTCATGTGATTATCAAGGTTTCACACTAGTTGGGGTTCATCAGTGGCTTGAATCTTCCTCTTGCTGGATTGGACTGGACTTAATACAAACTCATGGCTCAAGTGAGCCAAGACTAGCTCAAACCCTAATGGCATGAGTCAAACCTGAAAACATATAACAAGGCCCAACAACATGACTCGAGGGCCAAAATAGGACTTAAATGGGCTGAGCCCTTATTATAGGACTCAATTCATAAGAAAAAGACTAGTCAGATAACCATAGAGGGTTGAGGAGTCTCTGCCTGATCTTGATGCCCACACCACTCACGAGGGAAAAGACTAATGAAGAATTAAAAAGAATTCATTAAGAGTTCATTACTTTTGAGTGAAATTGAGCCTTCAAGAATTCAAGAGCATTCAAGGAGCATTCAAGTCCACATATCAAGCACTTATTAAGTCTTCAATAACTTGAAGACAAGCCTTCTCAACAGTAATCAAAGAGCTTCAAAGAGATATTTGCTTTTATTTTGAAAACTTATTGTATTCTTTCTTTAAACTTGAATTTATTGTTGTTCCTAGTTTCAAGTGGTTTAAAACTAGTACTTGGGTTGTTTGTGAGCCTTGTTTCAAAAACCAACTTAGGTTGTTGGTGAGCCTTGTAAAAACCAATTAGGTTTTTGGTTATCCCGAAAAATCAAGAGGTTTTTGGTGAGCCTTGAAAAAACCAAGAGGTTTTTGGTTAGCCTTGTGAAAACCAAAGGATTGTGATTAGTGAGCCTGGAAAACTAATCTGTTATAATCAAGAAGAGATTATAGTGAAATTCTCAAGTAGACCTTGGAAAGTGGATGTAGGTGCTTTGGTATGTACCAAACCTCTATAAATCTTTGTGTTTGTGATTGCTTCTCTCTTCTTGCATTTACTAATTTTTCTGCTGCATTTTATTATCAAGCACACAAACACTTGAAATCACTAGCACCTTCATTATTTTAAATTGGCACATACTTACAAAAAAACTTTTAAAAATGCAATTCACCCTCCCTCTTGGGTTGCTTCACTAGGCAATAAGTGGTATCAGAGCCACGTACTCAACTTTTAGGTCTAACCACCTTGAGTTAAAGATCTATGATATCCCCTTTAAGTTTTAGTGTTGTTGAGGGTCAAGCCTCAAATAGACCACCTTATTTTAATGGAACAAATTATACTTATTGAAAAACTCGCATGCAAATTTATATACATTCTATTGATTACAATTTGTGGACAGTTGTTGTTAAAGGTTCTTAAATTTCTTTAGTTGAGATTAATGACGTTTCCATTCCAAAACTTGAAGAGGATTGGGATGAAAATGATATTAAGCAATTTGAGCTTAATGCTAAGGCTATGAACTTGATCTATTATGCATTGGATTCTAGTAAATTTAATAGGATATCCACATGTACATCCATGAAGAAAATATGGGATACACTTGAGGTTACTCATGAGGGTACCAATCAAGTGAAAAATACTAAAGTGAATATGCTTGTACATACATATGAAATGTTTGGAATGGAACCAAATGATCTGTTACTGATATGTAAACTAGATTTACTAATATTGTAAATGGTATAAGAAGTCTTTAAAAAATAATATTTAATGCTAACCTTGTAAATAAAATTCTCAGGTCATTGCCAACATCTTGGGATCCAAAAGTGATAGCAATATAAGAAGCTAAAGATATTGAGACTCTTCCTTTGGAGCAACTTATTGGTTCACTCATGACTTATGAATTAAACTTAAAGCAAAAGGCAATGAATGTAGATAGGAAGAAGAAGACCATCGCATTCAAATCCACTACACCAGATGAACCTTTAAGTGAAGAATCTGAAGAAGGAGAAAATGAGGATGAAGAGGCACTTATTACAAGAAAATTCAGAAGATTTATGAGAAAAAAGATTTCCTTACAAAAAGAAGCCTCAGCCTAGCAAGGAAAAAGGAAAAGAAAAAGAAAAAGAGAAGGAGAATGATCAACTAATTTACTTCGAGTGCAAGAAGCCTGAACACTTCAAGATTGATTATTCTCTCCTAACAAAGTTCATGAAGAAGTTTAAAAAGAAAGTAATGATGGTAGTATGGAGTGACAGTGAAGACTCCAGTTTAGAGGAAGAACAACCAGAAGTAGCAAATCTTTGCCTCATGGCTCAAGAAGATGAGGTACAATCTGAACTTGAACTAGAAATTACTTTTGATGAACTTAGAGATGCTTTTGATGAACTCATACATGAATACAAATTGCTGAAAATTGAGAATAAAAAGTTGAAGAAGCATGCTAATTCATGTTCTCTTGAAAACATCAATCTTGCAAATAAAAACAATGATATCAAAACTAAGATTGATGCTTTAGAAAAATAAAAGAATGCTTTATCCATGAAAATAGAAGTTTTGAAAAGATCCAAGGCTGTTGTTACAAATAATGAGCTTTTAAAGAAAAACAAAGACCTTGAGGTAGAAAATAAGAAATTCAAAGAAGTGCTTGACAAAGTTAAACCTTTTTTTGAAAAATTTACATTCAATTCTAAAAAGTTAAGTTTATTATTGAATAATCAAAGAGCTGTATTTGATAAAGCAAGACTTGGTTACAAGCAGCAAAAGAAACAAAAATTTTTCAAGAATTTCTTTGTTCCTGCATCATCTAATGTTACTTGTTTTAGTTATAAAAAATTTAGGCATAAAGCATATCAGTGTGACATGAGAAGTTAAATAATTCTAGAAAGGCTTGGGTTCTAAAAGGAACCACCATTAGTACTAACCCTAAAAGACCTAAGATGGCTTGGGTACCCAAAATGAAAACTTGGTCTATTTTGCAGGTGTGTCTTGCAATCAAAGAGAAGAAAATATTATGGTATCTTGATAGTGGTTGCTCAAGACACATGATCGGAGATGTAAGACAATTCACATCTCTAGAGGCTCTGAATGGTAGAAATATGACATTTGGTTATAATGGTAAAGGCAAAATCATTGGTATCGGTAAAGTTTATGTCATCCCTTCTACTTATATTGATAATGTTCTACTTATTGATGGATTAAAATATAATTTGCTTAGTATTAGTCAGTTTTACGATAAAGGTTTTAAAGTAGTCTTTGAATCTTCTCTTTGCAAGGTATCTAGTCTTGATGATAATGGAGTAAAATTTATTGGAAATAGGCATGGCAATATCTACATTGTTGATCTTGATAATTTACCTTTACAAGATGGTGAATATCTGTTGCAATGAATACCATAATTAATGAGACTAGTTGGCTTTGGCATTGTAGATAGGTCATGAAAGCATGCATCTTCTTTATAAATTATGCAAAAAAGATTTAGTTAAAGATTTACCAAAACTTAGATTTGAAAAAGATAAAATTTATGAAGCTTGTCAATTTGAAAAACAAACAAGAACATCTTTTAAAACTAAAGGAATGGTTTCAACTTCTAGGCTACTAGAACTACTCCATATGGATTTCTTTGGATGAACAAGGACCATAAGCCTAGGAGGCAAGAAATATGGACTAATCATAGTGGATGATTTCTTATGATTTACATGGGTTTTATTTTTAGTACATAAAGATGAATCCTTTTTGGCTTTCATGAAGTTTTATCAAAAAGTTTCAAATAAAAAAGGTACTTCAGTTGTTTGTATTCAAAGTGACCATGGAACTGAGTTTGAAAATCAAGATTTTGAAAATTTTTGTAATGAGAAAGGGATTGAACATAATTTTTCTGTACCTAGAACATCTCAACAAAATGGGATGGTAGAAAGAAAAAAAATCGTACTTTAGAAGAAATGGCATGCACAATGCTTTATGAAAATGATTTACCTAGATATTTTTGGGTAGAAGCTGTTATTACTGCCTGTTATATTTTAGACTATGTTTTAATTAGACCAATTTTAAAAAAATTCCATATGAGCTTTGGAAAGAAAAAAAACAACTTTAAAGTATTTTTGGATTTTTAGTTGTCGATGTTTTATTTTGAATAATGAAAAAGATAATTTAGACAAATTTGATGCCAAGTTAAATAAAGGTATTTTCTAAGGATACTCTACATCTAGTAAGGTATACAAAGTTTTTAACAAAAGAACACTTGTAGTAGAAAAGTCTATGCATATAGTATTTGAAGAGTCTACTAATAAATCTTCTAGAAAAGATGATACTTCTGATGAATATGTAGGTGTTGAAGGACTTAAGAAGCTGACTTCGGATGATCCCCCTATCAAAGAAAGTGAAAAAGATCAAAACAAGAAGAATGAAGAAGAAATCACAAGATCTTTACTAATGGATCTACCTAAAGAATGGAGGTATGCTTATGGACATCCTAAGGAATTAATCTTAGGTGATCCATCGAGAGAGGTAAGACTAGATCCTTTATTAGAAATGAATGTGATTATGTTACTTTTGTTTTACAAATTGAATCTAAATATATTAAAAAAGCTAAAAAAGATCCTAATTAGATGATTGCTATGCAAGAGAAACTTAATCAATTTGAAAGAAATAATGTTTGGACACTAATAGAAAGACCAACTAATACTTCCATAATTGGTACTAAATGGGTGTATAGAAATAAATTAGATGAAATGATATAGTAACTAGAAATAAGGTTAGACTGGTAGCTAAGGGTTATAATCAAGAAGAAGGAATTGATTTTGATGAAATCTTTGCTCCAATAGCTAGACTTGAAGCTATTAGATTAATTTTAGCATTTGCATGTTTTATGGATTTCAAACTATTTCAAATGGATGTTAAAAATATGTTTTTAAATGGTTATATAGCTGAAGAAGTTTTTATTGAACAACTACCTGGTTTTGAAATCATGCATATCCTGATCATGTTTTCAAATTACACAAAGCACTTTATGGTTTGAAACAAGCCCCCCATGAATAGTATGAAAGACTTAGTAAATTTTTGATTGAAAATGGTTTTACTAGAGGTCATATTGATACTATATTTTAAAGAAAAAGGCTGATGATCTTTTAATAGTAAAAATCTATGTTGATGGTATTATCTTTGTTGCCACTAATGAATCACTTTGCCAAGAATTTGCAAAGTTAATGCAGGGAGAGTTCGAGATGAGCATGATGGAAGAATTGAGCTACTTTCTCGGACTCCAGATTAAACAATCAAGTGAAGGGATCTTCATCAACCAAGCTAAATACATAAAGAAGATCTTGAAAAAGTTTGGGATGGAGAAGACTAAACCTATCTATTGACTCCACTAATTGATTTTGATGATAAGCAAAATAGTTAAGTATAAGTTAAGGACTAATGATTTGCTTTGAGTGTGTTTTTATTGAAAGGGTGCTCATAAAATTTGAAGAAGCCTAATTGTTTTGAAGAAACCAAGTTTGAATGAAAAGGTTGATCAAAAAAAGACTTGGATACTTAAGAGTTGGTTGAATGGATGGCTAAGTCAAGTGAAAACTTGTTCCAGCTCAAATTCAGCAGTTTCTGTGTATTTTTCAGAGAAGTGTCGACTCAAAGTGTCAACATATGGAGATGAAGTGTCGACTCAGGCCGGTATGCAGCAATGTTTCAAATAGCACAAATAAAGTGTTAACACATGGACCTGATGTGTCGACTCAAGGTGTCGACACATGGATCAACACATCGTTTAAGACTTTCAAGCCACAGACTTGCAGAAGTTGAAGGAACAGCTGAAGTGTCGACACATGGAAGCAAGGTGTCGACTCAAGGTGTCAACTCAACTGAGAAGGTATCGACACATCTGAGATTTTTAGAGAATCTGAATGGAGCATTTTGAACTAAGTGTCGACTTAAGAAGAACATTTGTCGACCTTATATGTCGACTCAACTGAGAAAGTATCGATACATGGAGTTCTGGTAACAGTAACAGCTAGTTTTTTCAAATACAAAACTCATCCAAATTATCCTCAACAGCTAGTTTCTCAAGTCTAATGGCTAGAATTCGGTTTTAAGGCCTTGGAAGGGTATTTATATGCTCTAAATCAAATCTAAACACATGATATTGAATGACATTAAAGAGTTTTGAGAGAAAAGAAGAGAGAAGAGCCTTAACTCCTATTCATTCAAGTTTCAACCACTCTCAAGCTAAAGGAAGCCTCCAAGTATTCAAAAGCCATCAAGAGCATTGAAGATCATTCAATCTTGGGCATTCAAAAGGCTTCAACAAGTGCAAAGCAACTCTACATCGAGCTACATCGATATATTCGCTTTGTTATTAAAAGCTTACATTGGTTCTTTATTTCTAAACCTTATTTCTTGTAAAGGTTCTTGGTTAGCCTATTGTAAAATCAAGTAAGGTTCCTGCAAAACCACTAAGGTTCTTGGTTAGCCCGGAAAACCAAGGAAGGTTGTTGGTTAGCCTTATGAAAATTAATTAAGTTCTTGGTTAGCCCGTAAAACCATGTGAGGTTTGACTTGTGAACCTTGTGAAAACAAGTCGGGTTTTGATTAGTGAGCCTGGAAAACTAATCGACTGTAATCGTGTGATTATAGTGCATTTCTAAGAAAATCTTGGGGAGTGGATGTAGGTGCATTGGTTGGCACCGAACCACTATAGCTTTTGATATTTGTGATTGCTTGATATCTCTCTCCTTTCTCTTTGTTTATTGCTCTTAATTTCTGCTGCACCTTTATTTAGAACATTGCATTTGAATCATAGTACCTTGCTATATATATACTTGTTGAATTGGATTGCCTTGCTTAGCATCAAGTTTTATTAAGTTAGTAGCTTGCCTTGTCATATTAACTTAATTTTTAGAGACCCAATTCACCCTCCCTCTTGGTTTGCTTACTGGGCAACAAGTGGTATCAGAGCCCTGTTCTCAGTGTATAGGCTTTATCGCCTTCCGTAAAGATCTATGGCAATCCCAATTGTTACTAGTGTAGTTGAGGGACAAGCCTCAAATAGACCTCCATTTTTTAATGGAACAAATTATACTTATTGAAAAACTAAGATGAGAATTTATATGCATTCTATTGATTACAATTTATGGAAAGTAGTTGATAAGGGTCCTCATATTCCTTCGATGGTGGTTAATGGTGTTTCTATCCCAAAGCTCGAAGAGGATTAGGATGAAAATGATATTAAACAATCCGAGATCAATGCTAAGGCAATGAATCTCCTTTATTGTGCATTAGATCCTAGTAAATTTAATAGGATATCTTCATGCATGTCAACCAAAGAAATATGGGACATACTTGAAGTTACCCATGAGAGTACCGATCAAGTGAAGAACACTAAGGTTAATATGTTAGTGCACACATAAGAGATGTTCCGGATGGAACCAAATGAATCTATCACTGATATGTATACACGATTCACAGATATAGTTAATGGTATGAGAAGTCTTGGAAAAGTCATGTCTAATACTTTCTTGTGAATAAAATTCTTAGGTCACTTCCAACGTCATTAGATCCGAAGGTGATGCAATTCAAGAAGCAAAGGATGTGGACAAGCTACCTCTTGAGCAGCTAGTGGGATCGCTCATAACTTATGAGCTTAATCTAAAACAGAAATCCATGGACATTAATAAGAAGAAGAAGGGGATTGCTTTCAAGTCAAATATACAAGAGGAATCCTCAATTAATGAGTCCAAAGATGAAGATGAAGAAGAAGGTGAAGAAGCCCTCCTTGCACGAAAGTTTAGAAGATTCATGAAGAGGAGGAAGTTTCCCTACAAAAAGAAATATCAGTCCAAGAAAAAGAAAAAACAAAAAGAGAAAGAAAAAGAAAAACAAAAGGAGAAAAAAGTGCCTACATGCTTCGAGTGCAAGAAGCCAGGATATTACAAGTTGGACTGTCCTCTCCTCAAGAAATCAAGAAAGAAATTAAGGAAGAAAGCAATGATGGCCACTTGGAGTAACAATGAAGACTCCAGTTCAGAAGAAGAGCATACTGAAGTTGCAAATCTCTGCTTCATGGTACATCAGGACAATGATGAGGTGCGTCTTGCAACCAAGGAGAATAAAAGAGTTTGGTATCTTGATAGTGGTTGCTCAAGGCACATGATTGGAAATGTGAAGCAATTCACTTCTCTTGAGGCTTTGAATGAAGGAAGTGTGACCTTTGGTGATAATGGCAAAGAAAAAATCATTGGTATTGATAAGGTTCACATAACTCCTTCTAATAGTATTAGTAATGTACTTTTAGTAGATGGTTTAAAGCATAATCTTTTAAGCATCAGTCAGTTTTGCGATAAAGGTTTTCAAGTAGTTTTTAAATCATCATATTGCTTCATTACTAATCCGGATATAAATGGAGTACAATTCATTGGAAAAAGGCATGAAAATATTTATTTGGTAGACCTTGATGATCTATCTTTATCTAACGGAGAATGCCTTGTTGCAATGAATTCTACTAAGAAAGAAACTAGTTGGTTATGGCATAGAAGGTTAGGGCATGCTAGTATGTACCTTATTTCAAAACATTGCAAAAAGAATTTAGTTAGAGATTTACTTGAAATTTGTTTTGAAAAAGATAGAATTTGCCAAGCATGTTAATTTGGAAAATAAATCAAAACTTCTTTTAAACCAAAATGATTTGTAACTACTAGTAGGCCACTTAAACTACTTCATATGGATCTCTTTGGACCAGCTAGAACATCAAGTCTAGGAGGCAAGAGATATGGATTAGTCATTGTGGATGATTTTTCAAGATTTACTTGGATTTTCTTTTTAGCACAAAAAGATAAATCATTTTCTGTATTTATAAAGTTTTATAGAAAAGTTTCAAATGAAAAAGGTGTTTCAGTCATTTGTATTCGTAGTGATCATGGAACTGAATTTGAAAATCAAGATTTCGAAAACTTTTGCAATGAAAAAGGCATAGAACATAATTTTTCTGCACCTAGGATACCTCAGCAAAATGGGGTAGTAGAAAGGAAAAATCGTACTTTGGAAGAAATAGCATGCACTATGCTTTGTGAAAATGATTTGCCAAGGTATTTTTGGGTTGAAGCTATAAATATAGCCTGTTATATTTTAAATCAAGTTTTAATCTACCCTATCTTAAAGAAAACTCTTTATAAACTTTGGAACGAAAGAAAGCCAACTTTGAAATATTTTCGAGTTTTTGGTTGTAAATGTTTTGTTTTGAATAATGAAAAGGATCATCTTGGAAAGTTCGATGCCAAGTCTGATGAAGGTATCTTCTTATAATACTCTATATCAAGCAAGGCATACAGAATATTTAATAAATGAACTTTGGTTGTAGAAGAGTCAGTACATGTTGTATTTGAAGAATCTACTAACAAGTCCTCAAGAAAAGAGGATACATCTGATGAATGTGCAGGTACTGACAAGCTTCAGAAGTTGACATTGAATGATCAAGCTCAACCAAATGAAGAAGATCAAGACAAGGATGAGAAAGAAGATGACACTCCAAAGCATCAAGATCTACCTAAGGAGTGGAGGTATGCTAATGGACACCCTAAGGAATTAATCTTAGGTGATCCATCTAAAGGGATAAGAACTTGAGCTTCTATTAGAAATGAATATGATTATATAGCATTTGTATCTCAAGTAGAACCTAAATGTTTTGAAGAAGCTGAAAAAGACTCTAATTGGATCAATGCTACACAAGTAGAACTAATACAATTTGATAGAAATAATGTTTGGACACTTATAAAAAGACCATCTAATGTTTCAATTATTGGCATTAAATGGATATTTAGGAATAAATAAGATGAAAATGATATTGTTATTAGAAATAAAGCTAGGCTAGTTGCTAAAGGCTACAATCAGGAGGAAGGAATTGACTTTGATGAAACTTTTGCTCCTGTTGCTAGACTTGAAGCAATTAGACTATTATTAGAATTTACTTGTTTTATAAATTTCAAATTATTTCAAATGGATGTTAAGAGTGCTTTCTTAAATGGTTTTATATCTGAAAAGATTTTTGTTGAACAACCACCTAGATTTGAAAATCATGCACATCCTGATCATGTTTTCAAATTACATAGAGCACTTTATGGATTAAAGCAAGCACCTAGAACATGGTATGAAAGATTAAACAAATTTATGATTGAAAATGAATTTTTTAGAGAACATGTTGATAAGACTCTATTTTTGAAAAAGAAAGATAATGATTTATTAGTAGTACAAATATATGTTGATGATATTATTTTTGGTGCTACTAAAGAAATTCTTTATCAAGAGTTTGCTAAGCTAATACAGGGTGAGTTCGAGATGAGCATGATGGGAGAACTCAATTTCTTTCTTAGACTCTAGATCAAGCAAACTACAAATGGTATCTTCTTCAACCAAGCTAGTCCATAAGAGAAATTATTAAGAAGTTTGGAATGGAGACTACTAAACCAATAGGTACGCCTATGAGCCCCTCTTGTAGACTTGATAAAGATGAACATGGTAAATCTGTAAATCAAAAATTATACAAAGGTATGATAGGCTCCTTATTATATCTAACTGCTAGTATACCAGATATAATATTTAGTATTTGCATGTGTGCTAGATATCAATCTGAACCTAAAGAATCACATCTTATGGCTGTTAAGCGTATTATTAGATATCTATCTGGTACTATTAGTATTGGTTTATGGTATTCTATAAATTTATCTACTGAATTGATTGGATATTTAGATGCAGACTTTGCTGGTTGTAGATTAGATAGAAAGAGTACTAGTGGAACTTGCCAATTTCTTGGAGTGAACTTAATCTCATGGTTTAGCAAGAAACAAACTTCAGTTGCACTATCCACAGCTGAGGCTGAGTATATTGCAGCGGAAAGTTGTTGTGCTCAAATCTTATGGATTAAACAATAACTTGAAGACTTTGGAATCAAGTTGGCTAGTACTCCTATTAAATGTGATAATACCAGTGCTATTTGCTTGACTAAAAATCTTGTTCAACATTCTAGGAGTAAGCACATTGAAATTAGACATCATTTCATTAGGGATCATGTAGAAAACAATGATGTTTTGCTTGAATTTATCAGTACTGAATTTCAATTAGCAGATATTTTAACTAAACCTCTTTTGGAAGATCGATTTGATGATTAGAAGAGAGCTCGGGATCATCAATCCGTTTGATTAAATTTTTTCCATAATTTGACTCAAACTAGGTCAATTTGACCTTATTCATGATGAATCATGTTTAATCATTGTTGATTTGACTCTAGATCTATCATATTTCAATTGATTTTGATCTACCTGCGAAATCCCTGATTTCTTGGTTTTTAAGTCGATATGTCGACACATCGATGTGTCGACACACGATGTGTCGACACCAAAATGTGTCGACACATGCATGAGCCGACACATGAACGACAGCGGACTGAGATTTAAGGGGTTTTCGAACCGTTTTTCCCCTGAATCTTTTCTCCTCCGAGCCGACACTGGGATTCAAGGTTCCCATACTGTTCATCTCTCTATTTCGTTGTTTTTTCCCGATGTTTTCTTGGATTTGGATGTTTGGTAGCCGTTTTTATTTGGATTCTACCTAGGTTTTAATTCCTAAACCCTAGAAATCCTAAATTTCCACCAAAAACCTTGCCCAAACTTTGAATCTAAGCAATGGGTCCTCGCAAGCAAGTTGTTCATCGACCTCGTCAGTCAAACCAAGAGGAAGAGCGAAGGACGAAGGCCCGACACGAGTCTAGAGCTACAAATCTACCCGCACGACCTTTATTTGTTCCGTCTAGCCGGATGAGCTCGAAGACAGTGGTTGGAGGATGCCGAGTGGATTTCTCTTTTGTCGACCAGCAGCATTTTCAGATTGGAGAGTGGATTCGATAGGCTGGTCTGACCACATTCTGTTCACTCTGTGAGAGATATTTTCCCGGGTTGATGAGAGAGTTTTATGGATCACTTGCCCACGGGACAGATGGTTGGTTGGCACAGGTCAGAGGACGAGATATCCATGTTACTTTAGAGATTCTGAGCAGAGTATGGGATATACCGATGACAGGATCTATTGTTGACAGTCTGATGGATTGAGTCAGTGGTCTCCAGTGTATTTTTGAGTCCGATATTCTACTAGAGGGAGCCACTATACCAGCATCCAGGTTATCTGTGGAGATGAGACTATTGCACCATATCGTCATCTAGATTCTTCTGTCGAAGATCAGACGTTTCAACTATATCACCGAGCGGGAGTTGCTCGTGATAGTCTCACTGGTTCAGCGCATGCCAGTATGCATTCCAGTTCTGATGGTACATCTGATTATAGAGACATCGACTAGCCAGCGGCTTTGCTTACCTTATGGCATGGGATTGACTGTATTATTTCGAGAGTATGGAATCAGCTTTGAGGATGAGCCTTATCGTACATTGCTTCATACCGATGTGTATGATATCAGGTCATTGCATCGGATGGGCTATCACTTGTTCCGAGGCCAATGGACTCGCAAGATATCAAGTCAGGCCGAGGATAGAGCTGATGATGATGACACAACAGAGGAGGAGCGGATTCTCTCCGATGAGGCAGGACCTAGCGAGACTCAGCCTAAGATGGCAATGCAGCCAGCGGTTGCACCTCAGTCTGATCCTTCTACATCTGTACAACCTCAACCAGCACAGACGGAGACTCCTGGCACATCAAATAGTTTAGAGGACAGAGTCAGACGCATCGAGATAGATGTATTTATCATGAGGCAGCATCTTGATGTATTCATAGCTAAGACGAGAGAGAGCTATATTGGACTTAGTCATGGCATATTGGCTATTCTTTCTGTACTGTTTAGATCTACGATGAGTACTCCGGCTGAAAATACTGTTCCTGCTCCTGCTCATGTACCTGCTCCTGCACTAGCTGATGACATTGAGGATATCGATATTGGTATTGATATTACTGTTGGAGATGGTGACACTGTCGGTGACACAATTATTGGAGATGATGATGGAGACGAGGAGAATGACTCAGATAGATTTGACATTGCTGATCTTACATCAGAGCCAGTTCCGGAGGTGATGGATGACTTGCCTATGAGCCCTGTTATTGACCCACCCATCTCACCTGCCCAAACTCCTATTCCATTCTCTCCTTCTAGATCGGATGATCGCACTCCAGTTCCTATTCCTATTCCTATTCTCACTCCTGTTATCAATACACCTGTTATTGACTTCCCTGACATTGATACTTCATTTGTTCATACACCTATTATTGAGACCCCCACTATTGATGCACCCATCATAGATACATCGATACTTTATATAGCTGATACTTCTGTTCTTGATACGCCTGTATCATCAGTTGTTACCCCTATTTTTGATACTCAGATTACTAATACTCCTACCCTTCATACATCATCAGTTATTCAAGAGCTTGGGTCTTATACACCTGGCTTTCAGTATCTTGACTTTGGACCTTCATTTGATCACACACCTCTTCCAGTGGTGGCTGAGTTGGTTGACCCGATCACTTTCGTTCCTGTAGAGGACATAGTTCCTACCTCTACTGTTCCAGCCAGAGGTCAGACATATGCTCGTCGCAGAGGACGTGGTCGTTGTACTCCTCCATAGCCGACCAGGACCAGACTTTGAGATCTTCGATCAAGATGGTCGCGAGCTCGATCTTGCACTGATACAGGACCGATTGAGATCGGTTCATCTTCTGATAATTTCGTTGATAAGGATTAGGACTTTCTTGTACTTCTAGATAGTTTACTTTTATGCTCCTATGTATTTTTACCTTTGTTATGTATTTGTTGTACAAGTTCTAAGCATATATGAAAAACTTTTTGATTCCTCATCTTTATGTGTTTGATGAAAATGAATATTATATCTTGAATTGCTTTTATGCTTCAATGTCTTCACTCTTAATTGAATGAATTTCTTAAAGACAAAAGGAGAGCAATTTAAAAAATGAATTTATTATCTTAATGCTATATCTTGACTATTAGATTTATTTGTTTCCTACCTTTTTAATGATAACAAAAAGAGAGAGTAATTTAGTGAGATTTAAGTATAAATTCTAGTTTTGATTTTGTGATATGCAAAGAATAGACAAATTTTTTGAAGAACCTGAATTGAAAATCATTGACAAAATTTCTTAAGAAAGGGAGAGCTTTACTTTTTGCTCATTTGAAAATCCTTTCAAAGCGAATTTAACCCTTACAACCCCTCTTTTAATGTTTGAAAAGATTTTTACAAATTTTGTTATGAATCATTGATTTAGGGGGAGCTTTGTTGTTTGCTGAAATTTTCTTGTAGAGTATCATAATACACATTCTCTATGCGTTTAAATGAATCCCAAAGTTCTGATACTCTATCTTTATAACAAGCTCTAATATTATTACTTGTGTTTTGAATGGTCATATCTTTAATGCAAGTAATATTGATATACTTCATGCTTTCAATGTTATGCGCCTTGATCAATTCTCTTAAAGCTTTATTTTTAAAGCAATTTATACTTAAGGATTTTGTCATCATCAAAAAGGGAAAGATTGTTGACTCCACTAATTGATTTTGATGATAAGCAAAATAGTTAAGTATAAGTTGAGGACTAATAATTTGCTTTGAGTGTATTTTTATTGAAAGGGTGCTCACAAAATTTGAGGAAGCCTAATTATTTTGAAAAAGCCAAGTTTGAATGAAAAGGTTGCTCAAAAGAAGACTTGGACACTTAAGAGTTGGTTGAATGGATGGCTAAGTCAAGTGGAAACTTGTTCCAGCTCAAATTCAGCAGTTTCTATGTATTTTTCAGAGAAGTGTCGACTCAAAGTGTCGACACATGACATGAAGTGTCGACACATGGAGATGAAGTATCGACTCAGGCCGGTACACAGCAATATTTCAAATGGCACAGATTAAATGTTAACACATGGACCTGACATGTCGACTCAAGGTGTCGACACATGGATCAACACATTGCCTAAGACTTTCAAGCCACAGAACTTGTAGAAGTTGAAGGAACAACTGAAGTGTCGATACATGGAAGCAAGGTGTCAACTCAATTGAGAAGGTGTCGACACATCTGAGATTTCTAGAGAATCTGAATGGAGCATTTTGAACTAAGTGTCGACTCAAGAAGAATATGTGTCGACCTTATGTGTCGACTCAACTGAGAAAGTGTCGACATATGGAGTTCTAGCAATAGTAACGGCTAGTTTTTCAAACATAGAACTCGTCCAAATTGCCCCCAACAGCTAGTTTCTTAAGTCTAACAGCTAGAATTCGATTTTAAGATCTTGGAAGGGTATTTATATGCTCTAAATCAAATCTAAACACATGATATTGAATACTATTAAAGAGTTTTGAGAGAAAAGAAGAGAGAAGAGCCTTAACTTCTATTCATTCAAGTTTCAACCACTCTCAAGCTAAAGGAAGCCTCCAAGCATTCAAAAGCCATCAAGAGCATTGAAGATCATTCAATCTTGGGTATTTAAAAGGCTTTAACAAGTGCAAAGCAACTCTACATCGAGCTACATCGACATATTTGCTTTGTTATTGAAAGCTTACATTGGTTCTTTATTTCTAAACCTTATTTCTTATTAAGGTTATTGGTTAGTCTATTGTAAAACCAAGTAAGGTTATTGGTAAGCCTTGGAAAACCAATTAGGTTGGTGGTTAGCCCGCAAGACCACTAAGGTTTTTGGTTAGCACGAAAAACCAAGGGAGTTATTGGTTAGCCTTGTGAAAATCAATTAGGTTCTTGGTTAGCCCGTAAAACCAAGCAAGGTTTGACTTGTGAACCTTGTGAAAACAAGTCAGGTTTTGATTAGTAAGCCTGGAAAACTAATCGGCTGTAATCGTGTGATTATAGTGAATTTCCAAGGGGATCTTGGAGAGTGAATGTAGGTGCATTGGTTGGCACCGAACCACTATAGCTTTTGGTATTTGTGATTGCTTGATCTCTCTCTTCTTGCTCTTTATTTTTTGCTCTTAATTTCTGCTGCACTTTTATTTAGAACATTGCATTTGAATCATAGTACCTTGCTATATATATACTTGTTGAATTGGATTGCCATGCTTAGCATCAAGTTTTATTAAGTTAGTAGCTTGCCTTGTCATATTAACTTAATTTTTAGAGACCCAATTCACCCCCCCTCTTAGATTGCTTACTGGGCAACACTATCGGTACACCTATGAGTCCTTCATGTAAGCTTGATAAGGATGAATCTAGTAAGAAAGTTGATCAAAAATTTTATAGAGGCATCATTGGATCATTACTATACTTAATTGCTTATAGACCAGATATTATGTTTAGTGTATGCATGTGTGCTAGATATCAGTCTAAGCCTAAGGAATCACATTTATTGGCTATTAAGAACATACTTAGATATTTATCTGGTACTGTTGATATTGGTCTGTGGTACTGTAAGAATTCTACTATTGATTTAATTGCATATTCTGATGCTGATTTTGCTAGTTATAAGTTAGATAGAAAAAGTACTTCTGGAACTTGTCAATTTCTTGGAGTTAACTTAATCTCATGGTTTAGCAAAAAACAAAATTCAGTTACACTATCAACAGCTGAGACTGAATATATTGCAGCTAGAAGTTATTGTGCTCAAATCCTGTGGATTAAGTAATAACTTGAAGATTTTGGTATTAAATTAACTAAAACACCGATAAGATGTTACAATACTAGTGTAAACTTAACTAAAAATCCTGTTCAACACTCTAAAAGTAAGCACATTGAAATTTGACATCATTTTATTAGGGATCATGTTCAATTTCTCTTGACCTGTTAAATTTCGATCTCTTCATGACCTTTCAAGTTCTCCTTGAAAATTTTCTAATCAAATATCCTTGAAAATCATAATTAATCATTCATAGACCATTGAAATCAGTTTTTGTAATTTTCTATGATTTTTTTCCATTTTTTTTGGATTTTTGTTGAAGTGTCGACACTTTAAAGTGTCACACTTGGACTGAAGTCGTGAGTCAATATTTGAACGACGGGAATCCAAGAATAAATAGGGAAAACCAATCATTTTTCTCTCATTTTTCTTCCAATCTTTGAGCCAACTCATCCCTAAATAGTATCCCATCCTCCGTTTAACTCCAATCACTGTTCCAATTGTCTGATTCCTTATTCGAGCCTATTGCTTCCCAGTTTTTCATTGTTCTTCTTTGATTTCTCATGGTTTTACCATGAAATCCTTGTCCATTTCACCCTATATTGCTTCTTTCCCTATTTTCTTGAGAGATGGGTCCCAAAAAATAAATTGTCAGGAGACCTCGTCAGTCTACACAGGATACAGAGCGACACACGAAGGCATGGCATGAGAATCTGGCACCAAAGTTATCAGTTCAACAGGAGATTCCCGTCATACCACCTATCCATGGAGCAGATAGGATGGCCTCCAAGTCCATTATTGGAGGATGGCGGGTAGATTTTGATTTTGTGAACCAACACCACTTCTGTATAGGAGATTGATTGAGAGATGCTAGGCTGGCCCACTTCTACTCATTGACAGAGAGGTTCTACCCTAGCCTGATATGAGAGTTCTACGGTACATTGGCTAGAGGAGTGGATAGCTGGGTTGCTAAGGTCAGAGGGACTCCTATATCGTCACTACGGAGGTATTAAGTAGAGCTTGGAAGATTCCGATGAGAGGTACTATGGCGGGCTCCCTACTTGACAGGATGAGTGGATTGCGATGCATTTTTAAGACAGAGGATCTCATAGAGGGAGCCATAGTTGTAGCATCCCGACTTTCTCTGGAGATGAGATTATTGCATCATATTATCGCTTGGATACTTCTACGAAAGATTGGATGCTTCAATTTCATCACAGAGAGAGAGTTGCTTATCATGGTATCCTTGATCCGATGGACTCCTATATGCCTCCTAGTTCTCATGGTACATCAGATGACTGAGGCTGCTACTAGTAGGAGGTTATGTTTACCATACGGCATGGGTCTGACCATCCTCTTCAGGACTTATGGAGTTGTCGTAAATGGAGAGCCCTTCGGGTAGTTACTTCACACTGACACCTACGATAAGAGATCACTCATAGGATGGGATATCATAGAGTTAGAGGATAGTGGAGATGCAAGATCTCTAGGCAGGCTACTGATGATGATGAGGACACTGCTGAGGAGTGGATATATACTAATGAGGCCAGGCCATCTGAGCCACTGAGAGGCATTCCTGATACTCAACCCGAGCCATCAGTTCCGGCATAGTTGAGGTGCCACCTCCTATTGACAGCATTGAGGATAGGATCACTCGACTGGAGACAGAGACGATAATCATCAGATAGCAAGTCAATAAGATGCATATGGAGATGATGGCAGGTCACCAGGAGTTGACAGATGGCTTATATTTCTTAGTAAGCAACCCAAGAGGGGGGGATGAATTGGGTTTCTAAAACTATTTGCAAATATGTTCACTTATTCAATATTCAATTCAAGTGATAGTGAGATGAAAGTGTTGTGTGCTGTTAAAGAGTATGCAACAAAAATTTAAATGTAATGAAAATAAGAGCAAGTAAAGAGGAGACAATCAACCATAAACACAAGTAAGTATAGTGGTTTGGTGCATTCCAAGGCACCTACATCCACTTTCCAAGTTTCACTCGGGAGTTCACTATAATCACTCTTGATTACAGTCGATTAGTATTCCAGGCTCACTAATCAAAATCCCTTTTGGTTTTCACTAGGCTCACCAAAAGAAACCTCTTGGTTTTCAACTAGGCTAACCAAAAACCTTCTTGGCTTTTAACTAGGCTAACCAAAAACCTCCTTAGTACAACAAAGTAATAATGAAAGTAAAGAATACAATCAAGCTTTCTAAATAAAAGCTGTTATCTCTTTGAAGCTTATTGAAGATGCTTGTCTTCAATTTGATGAAGCCTCAATCAATGCTCAAAAGTGGTTGGACTTGAATGCTCTTGATTTCTTTGAATGCTTGGAGGCTTCTTTTGCTTGGAAGTGGTTGCTCTCAATGAATTTGAGTGAATGCACTTGTTTTTCTTTTTCTTTCTCTTCCTCTTTTTATTCTCTCTTATTCCACTTGAATTTAATTCACTTAAATACTATCCCAAGGCCTAAATGATGGTTTATAATCATTGGAGAGGTGGAACTAGCCATTGAAGGTTAAAAGGGTCGAGTTCTGCATTTGAAAAACTAGCCGTTATTATTTTCAGAACTCCAAGTGTCGACACTTCAGGCTGTGAGTCGATACTTGGGGTCAATACCTAAATTCCATGAGTCAACACCTAGTTCAAAATCTTGCTTTGAAGCTCTCTAAAAATCTCAAGTGAGTCGACACTTCATGTGGTGAGTCGATACTTGAGTTGCATGAGTTGACACCTAAGGCAAGTCTTGAAATTCAGCATGTTTTATAAAAATCTATCTCAGGCTTTGAGTCGATCCTTGAGTCGACACTTAGGGTCGACACTTAGGGTCGACACTTGTGTAGCATGAGTCGATACTGCAACTATGCCATCTGAAACTCTTTTTTGTATACCGGCTTGAGTCGACACTTGCACTGTCATGAGTTGACACTTGATGAAACTTTTTAAAATTTGACTGAACTCTGCTGAATCTTTTTTGAACTTGACTCTAAAATCCTTTCAAGCAATTCTCAAATACTTAAATCCATCAATCCTTAATATTTCATTCATAGAAAGGCTTTTTCAAACATTTGACAAGTAATTCTATTCAGCCAACTTGATGAGTACATTTTTCTAATAAAAATATACTTTAAAGAACTATTAGTACTCAAATATACTTAAGTATTTTGTTAATCATCAAAATCAATAATGGAGTCAACAGCTTCTCTGCTATCCTGGCTACACTAGACAGATTGACATCTACCAGGCCACCTTCACCTCCATCATCAAACTCTCCACCAGCACCTTCTGCACCTCCAGCTCTAGCACCAGATACAAAGATCGAAGATGGCCAAGGTGACTCTTTCATGGATTTTGATGTTGCAGATTATATAGCGGAGCCTGAGCCTGATGTTGCTACAGATGTGTCGAGGACTCCTGTTCCTGATCCTCCTAGTTCATCTACCCAGACTCTAGCCCTATCCAGCACACCCATCATTTCTGACCCATCTGACCCCTTAGTTTTCACACCTATTCTTCGCACTGACCCACTTGATACTTCTATTCATTTACCGACTACTACTTTTAGTATCCCCACTAGGACTCCAATTCCTTCTACATCCTCTTTGATTCGGGAACTAGGGTTTTATACACCTGGTTTCCATATTCTCTCTTCAGGACCCACTTTTGAAGTCACATCATCGATCATTGATACAGTTGTCGATTCCCTCACTCTTCATGTTCCTGCTACTGACGTCGCTTCCTCCTCTTCAACACCAGCTAGAGGAAGAGCACATGCCAGAAGCAGACGTAAAGGGCATGGCGATGCACCTAGACCTATCCGAACCAGACTTTCAGATCTCCGGTCGATGTGGTCGTGACCCCGACCTTCTAGGGTTACCGGACCGATTATTATGGAGATTGGTTCTTCCTATGATGAGGAAGGCACTCCTTAGGATTGTTTAGTATATCAGTCAGTCTGTATTTCAGTGTTTCTATGTTTTTGTGTTTTAGTGTGTCCTTGTACTAGTTATCTGTTATATGTATCAAATTCTGAATCAGTTGTATCAAATGCTTGAAATTATATATATATATATTGGCTTTTTCAGACTTTGTGTACACTTTTACTATGGAAATGTTTCATGTCTACCTTGTTCTCTTTCTTACCTTTTAATGATGACAAAAATGGGGAGTGTTAATAAAAATTAGAAATAGGGAGTAATAAAGAATTAATGAGAATTAATAATAAGCAAAAGAGGGAGAAAAGAAGAAAGCAATAAGTAAGGGGGAGAGAGAAAATTAAATTACTAAAGTAGTAATTTTTTTTTGAAAACTTTTCAAAAATCTTTTCTTGAAAATTAATTTTTCATATCATATATTGAGGAGTTTTTGTTCTATGCTCTATTACTCTTGATTTATACCCTTCAATTCTATGCTCTGATATTTATTATTCTAATTTGCTCTATTTTTTTATACTCTGATACTCCTTATTCTTATTTTTAATATGCTCTGATGCTCTTTGTTTTCATACTTTGATACTCTTTATGCTCTACTAGTTTTGCTTTGATACTATCTATCTTTTTGGTATATTATTTGTTATGATATGTTCTAACATTTTTCTCATGCTTTTAAAGCTTTTCTCTGATATTTTTCATAATTCAACCTGTTTTGCTCTAATGCTTATCTTTCAAACTAATTTTAAACTCTGATACACATTGTGAGCATCTAATATAAGTATAAAACTCTGATATATTTTGATTATAAGCTCTGATATATTATAATCATAGCTCTAATACATCATAGTTATAGCTCTGATAAATTGAATTTATATGAACTAAATTCATTCTTATATATATACAACTCTAATACATTGAATTTATTCTTATAGCTTTGATATAATGTAGATGAGTTTTTTTTTGTTCTTGATAAATATTATAATTTAAACTATGATACTCATTATAAATTGCCTTGATACTTATAATCATTTGCTTTATGCTTATTGTAAATCCTTTGAGCTTACCATGGGTATATACTTAAAGATTTTTTCATCATCAAAAAAGGGGAGATTGTTGACTCCTATCTTGATTTTGATGAATAATAAAATACTTAAGTATATTTGAGTACTAACTGTATATTAAATGTGTGTTTACCAGAATAGCGTACTCATCAAAGCTATTTTGTATATTAAAAGTTTAAAACTTGTTATCTTATTGAAGAAGCCAGTTAAATTGATGGAGTTTCAAGTTAAATGGACCCTGATACATAAGAATAACCTTGAAGAACTCAAATCTTGAAGTTGAAGAAGTTTTAGAAGAATTTCAAGAAAGTTTCAGCCTAGCATCGACTCATGGAAGTGAAGTGTCAACTCAAGGTGTCGACTCACAGAAGCTTGAGCTGATACACAGAAGTAGTTTCAAATGGCACGCATGAAGTGTCGACTCAAGGCTTAAGACCAAAAATGATACAAAACATGCTGAATTCAAGTCATTCCTTAAGTATCGACTCATGAAGAAGAAGTGTCGATCCAAGTGTTGACTCACCAAAAATAGTGTCGACATAGTAATGCATTCTAGAGAGCTTCGAAAAGTATTTTTGACCTAGTGTCAACTGAAGTGTTGACTCATGTGTTGACTCATGACATGAAATGTCGATACCTGCAGGTCTTGATGAATAGTAATGACTAGTTTTTTGAAGCACAGAAATGGTTCTTTTTATCTCTAATGGCTATTTTCACTTCTCCAATGATCAAAAATTATCATTTAAGGCTTGGAAAGGTATTTAAAGTGAATCAAACTCAAGAGAGAAGAAACTAATAAGGAATTAAAGAGAATTCATTAAAGGTTCATTACTTTTGATTGAAGTTGAGCCTTCAAGCATTCAAGAGCATTCAAGTCCAACTATTAAGCACTCATTAAGGCTTCAACAACTTGAAGACAAGCCTTCTCAACAGCAATCAAAGAGCTTCAAAAAGATATTTGCTTTTATTTTGAAAGCTTATTATATTCTTTCTTTAAACTTGAATTTATTGTTGTTTCTAGTTTCAAGTGGTTTGAAACTAATGCTTGGGTTGTTGGTGAGCCTTGTGAAAACCAACTAGGTTTTTGGTTATCCCAGAAAACCAAGAGGTTTTTGGTGAGCCTTGAGAAAACCAAGAGATATTTGATTAGCCTTATGAAAACCAAAGGGTTGTGATTAGTTAGCCTAGAAAACTAATCGACTGTAATCAAGCAGGGATTATAGTGAAATTCCCAAGTAGACCTTGGGAAGTGGATGTAGGTGCTTTGGTGTGCATCAAACCACTATAAATCTTTGTATGTTTGTGATTGCTTTTCTCTTCTTGCATTTGCTTATTATTTTCGCTGCATTTTAATATCAAGCATACAAACACTTGAAATCACTAGCACCTTCATTGTTTTAAATTGGCACATACTTGCAAAAAAACTTTTAAAAACCCAATCACCCTCCCCTCTTGGGTTGCTTCATTGGGCAACACTGATCCTAGCTGGACATTGTCTTTCTATGGTCACCCCCTACCTAGCATGCCAATCTATTGCTGCCTAGATCACTATGGCTTGTAGCTCTAACATGGCACGGATAAGTGGACTTCCCGCCTAGAGACCTCCAACTGCGGTCGATCCTGCAAAAAAGAGAAGACCCGGGCCAGGAAACCCAGTGGGGCACTCTAATGATCAAGTCAGTGGATGATCAAGAAAAACAGATCCTCCTTCACGGAGCCCAAAGTGGTATCCACATTCAGAGGATTTTGAAAAGATGGAGTATAGTAGAAGCTAGAGCAATGGGAGTTCTTGGGGGAGTCCTCAGATGTTCCTCCTGCCCTTGTCTCAGCTCCTCTCTATTTGCTCGTATTTTTTGTTTACCTTCATCGAAGGCCCCTTCAAGCTTCTTATAGAAGCGTGTTTCATTTGATGGGGCTTAGAGTGCCGGTCTAAAATTCTCTTGGTGCGGCTCCTATGGATGGAGTGCAGGTTTGTCCCTGCCTCCCCTAGGAGGAGGGGGACAAGATCCAAGATCCTCAAAGGAAGCTTCTGCCATGCAAGCAGGGTATTGTGAAGTGTGCATTGCCATGGGGCCTGATACCTTGACATGATACTTTCTCTTACGGGCATTATGCCACTATGCTTGGGGGCCTGGTAGAGTACTAGCTTGGCAGGAGATGGTGTAGGGTCTGAGACTCCTAGCAAAGCAATTCTCTTCAGGATGGTGCAGGTAGTGGGTGGTAGGTAGTGGGTTGCAGGATGCGATGCCCCGAGGAAAGTGCCTTTCTAAAGAAGGTGTCGATAGTGCACTACAGAGCCCGGTGCTCCAGCGAAGTGCCTCTCCGTAGGGGGTGCAAGTGGCATGCCCTGGCAGAGCACCTCTCTATAAAGGCATTGAATGTTTGTGAATAAGGAATGAAATGCGCCATTTTGGAAAATCTATCAACCACGATAAAGATGGAATTGTGCCGTCTCATGGTTTTGGGTAAACCTAGAACAAAGTCCATACTTAGATCTTGCCAAGGGCAGTCGGGCACAGGCAAAGGGGTATAGAGGCCAGTGTTCTGCTTTTGCTACTTCGCAACAGCACAAGTTCTACACCTAGCCACTATTTGAGCTACATTTCTCTTAAGACTTGGCCAGAAGAATTGGTCCTCCATCGCCAAAATAGTCTTATTTCTTCCAAAATGTCCTGCTAAGCCTCCAGCATGGATCTCCCAGATCAGAAATTTCTGAAGGGATGTTCTACGTATGCAAAGCTTATTTTCCTTAAAAGATAACCACCTCGCAAAGTATAATCACTATCCAAAGTAGATGGTCCTTGATTTTCTCATAGATTTTCCCAAAATCTAGATAAGACTCATACTACTCCTTGAGCTTGTCAAATCCAACAACCTCAGTATTGACACAATTCAATAACATTGATCGGTGACTAAGGGCATCTGCAACCTTATTCTCTAAACCAGCTCGATGCTTTAACATAAAAGTATAAGACTAGAGATACTCTACCCACTTAGCATGTCTTGGATTTAATTTCTTCTAAGAGTTTAGAAACCTAAGTGCCTCATGGTCAGAGTACAAAATAAATTCCTGTGGTAGTAAATAATGTTTCTAATATTTCAATGCTTGTACTACCGCATAAAACTCTTTATCGTAGGTTGAGTATTTGGATTTAGCCTCATTTAGTTTTTCACTAAAAAAGGCTACAGGATGACTCTCTTGACTAAGTACTCCTCCTATGCCAACACTCGAAGCATCACAAGCAACTTCAAATACTTTAGAAAAATCAGGAAATCTCAAGATTGGGGCTTGTGTCATCTTCTCTTTTATCTCTAGGAAGGCTCTATCAGCATTCTTGGTCCACTTAAAGGCTCCCTTCCTAATGCAATATATAATCGGTGCCACAATAGTGCTAAATCCTTTGATAAATCTTCTATAGAAGATGGCTAATCCATGAAAACTATGGACATCATGGATATTCATAGGTATGGGCCACTCAACTATTGATCTGATCTTCTCAGGATCAGCTGACACTCCCTCTGGGGTCACTACAAAACCTAAAAAGACTATCCTGGTGGTCATGAAGCTACACTTCTTAAGATTGGCATACAAGTTCTCTTTCCTAAGTGTTTGACACACTAAATAAAGATGGTCTAAGTGATCCTTCCTTCTCTTATTGTATATGAGGATATCATCAATGTATACAACCACAAATTTTCCTAAAAAGGCTCTTAATACTTGGGTCATTATCCTCATAAAAGTGCTAGGAGCATTGGACAAGCCAAAAGGCATTACCAACCATTCGTACAAACCATCCTTAATCTTATAGGTTATTTTTCATTCATCCCCAATTCTGATCCTAACTTGATGATAGCCACTTTTAAGGTCAATCTTCGAGAAAATGGTTGATCTGGCCATCATATCTAACATATCATCCAAACGGGGAATTAGAAACCTATATTTAATAGTCATTTTGTTGATGGCTTTACTTTCGCCCACATCCTCCAAGTGCCATCTTTCTTGGGGGTTAACAAGGCTGGAACTGCACAAGGACTAAGATCTCCCTAATGAATCCTTTCTGAAAAAGCTCCCCTACTTGTCTTTGCATCTCTAAGTGTTCTGTAGGGTTTATCCTATAATGTGGGAGGTTTGGCAATGTAGCTCCTTGGACTAGGTCTATGGCATGTTGGATGTCCCTTAATGGTGGCAGTTCATTTGGCAAGTCTTCGGGAAACACATCCTGAAAGTCTTTCAAAAGCTCTACAACTTCCTTAGAGTGTTCAGGTTTAGGTTGTTCATGAGTCTCTTTAACCACTAAAACTTCAATGGGTGCACCTCCATTGATTTCTCTTTCCATCTCCTTAGCAGTAATTAGGTTCAATCCTGGCTTCTCTTCTTTCAAATTACTGGACCCCCTCTTAATGTTATCCTTGGGTGGGGTTGAATTTATGACTATCCTCTTACCCTGATAATTAAAAGAACAAGAATTTGATCTTCCAAATAGGGTAACATCATGGTCATATATCCAGGGTCTTCCTAAAATTATGCTACTGACTCCCATTGGTAACACATCACACCAGACCTTCTCTTGGTATGACTGGAAATGGATTGTGACCTGATAAATCGACTTAATGGGAATTGAGGTTGCATCAATCCATGAAACCTTATAGGGGTTGGGATGGGGTGCTGTAGGTAAACCTAAACTTTTGACTGCATTGGTAGAAATGGCATTGATATAGCTCCCACTGTCTATAATGATCTTACACACTTTGTCCCCTAATTTGATGAAGGTTTGCTGGATGTTGGTCCTACGCCAGTCCTTGTTCTTCTTGGTCTGAGCTAGAATACACCTAACAACTCCTACAAGGTTAGGTGACTCTACTTCCTCCTCATTACCTTCATACTCCTCTACTAAATCAAGCTCAACTTCACATACTTCCTCTCCACACCCTTCAGCTGCTTCAGGTTCCTCTTCTTCTCCCATTTCACCTATATGTAGATTCTGTACAGGGCATTTGTTAGCAAAATGGCCAACCTGATGACACCTATAACACTCTACATTATGACTTCCTTCTTCATGTACTACAGGTGCTCTTCCTCTATCATTCTTATGACCTATTAGTGCCTTTCCTCGATCATCCACTCAACCAATTGGTGCCTTTCCTCAATCATCCATTCGACCTACTGGTGTGCGTTAACTAGGCCGACTAACATGAACTTGGCTTGACCTATTTCTAGGGTTACTAAACCTATTGAGTTCAGGTCGATAGATAGGTTGTCTTCTTTGAAATCATTCATAGTCTCTAGTAACCTGGTAAGCATGTTCCAAATCATGTACTTCCCTTAGAAATAGTTTCCTTCTAATATCCTCATTCAAGCCTTTTCTAAACCTAGATAGTGTCACAAATTCTGACTCGACTATACCACATCGCATAACAAACTAATCGAACTTAGCAATGTACTCGGTCATGGTCTTACTACCTTGGGTCAAGTCCTACAATTGATCCAATAACCTTTGTTGATATGTTAATGGCACATACTTCTCTCTCAACTTGTCCTTCATATCCCTCCATGTAACTATGGGCATGTGTCCTCTTTGAAGGGTCAATCTCTCAGTATTACCCCAATACAATCGTGCTTGTCGGACTAACTTGAACTTTGCAAATTTCATACCATTCAAAATTTTGATCCATGTCGCTCTCCCAATCCATATAGACCTTAGGATCTAAGTTCCTATCGAACATGGATGCATCAAATTTGACACTCCTAAAGGCTCTATCTTCTTCAGTTTCATCCTGAGTTTGGCATCCAGGATTTGGATTAGGAATAGGATCAGGACATTGGGCTCTAGAAATATGAACTGGAGTGGGTCTAGGAGGCGTAATGTCTGGCTAAGACACATTAGATTCCTCAAGGGTTCCCATTCTATGCTCAATTCGGTCTAGCTTACCACTCAACTACCTAAACTGTTTAGTCAAAGTATGCCTAAACTGTTCAGTCAAAGTATGCATCAGGCTTTCTAGACTAAAATCCATAGATGTAGATGTACTGGCTTAAGTCTGTTGATCTTGGTATGGGGTACCTGCCCTAGTAGTCATGCAGTGCAAACAATACAAATCAACCTAAGTCTAGGGCTCCTAGACCTAAGGGCCAATATAGTGCTTAGTCAAGGTAATAACCAAGACTATAGTAACTCCTTAATTGGCCAGGTAAGAGGTGGGGTAGTAGGAGGCTCCCCTCACTTCATGAGGTCCTAATTAAAGAACCACCAATCAGCTTAGGCCATTTACCTCTGGACCTCTAGCCTTAGACACCAATTCTCAGAAGCACACACAGAAGTTACTACTACAATGGGTTAACACATATATAAAACCTGACCTGTTGTTGTCCCTAGCTTTAAGTGCTACTCGATTTTAATTAAGGCTTAGGACTATGCAAATGGGGTTGGTTGTTTTGGGCTATGGAAAGGGTCTCAATCATTTCCTTATATTATATTGCTTGCCCTTAAGTGTTTTCAAGTAAAATGAATGCACAATCAAGATAAGATAAGATAACACTAGCAATTCAAAATTTAAACTTTAAATTTTAAATTTTAAGTTTAGATTTCAGATTTGGATTTTAAATTTTAAATTTTAAAATTTTAAATTTTAAATTATAGAAATTAAACTTTTATTTAATTTAAACTATATGCTGAAATTCTGAAATAGAAATATTCTTAGGCAGTAATCAGGCTTGCAAAAATTCTACAGACTGAATTAAATCCTGAGAAAATACCAAAAAATAAAACCAAATGTAGCAAATCCAACAAAATAAAAATCAAAATTTTTTGATCTTCCTACATATAGAAATAATTAAAATAACAGATTATGTACTGGAATGAATGGGATACAAAAAATTAATCCTAAAGATGCATTTCTCTTCGTTTTCTTCTTTAGGGGTCAATTCACAATGGCACCCCTACATGCCATACGAAATTTCCTTTGAATGGGATGTGAGGGTTTTGTAGCCCTGCTTTTTTCTATGACCGGACTGCCATGGTAAGCACCTGATCTGAGTATTTAAAGAGAATTCATCAAGCATGAAACCCTAATCTAACCTAATGCTCTGATACCAATAAGATGATGCAGAACGATGCGATACGGTGTAAAATTATTTAATTTTAGTCTAAGATATTTTAAAGAGCAACGATCATAGTAGTAATGCAGCTAAACATAATGGACTAAAGAGATTAAAGAAAGTAACTAACTACTTACCCGCAATCTGATTCACAAGCTATAAAGAATAAGGACCCGATGGCTAGAAAACCATCTAAGATTAGGCTATTCCATGCTTCAACTATCAAATCTAATGAGAAAGGATTGGTTGCTTATCCCAATGGAGATTCTCTTTGACTCGGGATAGATCGGCTACTTGGTCGCTCATATCTCGTAGCAAGATTAAGATCAGGACTCTAGATTTCAGATCTACCATCAGATCTCAGTTTGAAAACAAAGGATCCATCCTCTAAAGTCCTTGAATAGCTGGGATCTGTAGACAAGGTAGCAAACAAGACTTTAAGAATGAAGTAAACCAGATTCAAAATGGAAAAAAGGAAAGGTTGGATGTGTAGAGCTTGAAGAAGATCGGTAGCAGCTTGTCAAATCCGGTAGAACCTCCACTCAAGGACCTCACCGTCTTGAGCTCTCAAGGACCTCCCCGTCTTGAGCTCTTAAGGACCTCCCTGCCCTTAGAAAAAAATACTAAAGCCTAACCCAGCTTTGTGGAAGAAAGAAAGCATCTTTATTTCATGAATGAATAATAATTATAAGGGGTATGGGGTCCTATTTATAGGGTTCTTCACACATGAAGATATCATAGGACTCCTTTGAATTCAAATTATATTTAAATTTAAATTCTAATTCAAACACTCCTTGGCTTCTTGGCTTTCCCTTGAAATTTTGAATTTTGAATAGACCTTTCATGGCTTGGGTGACAACACGAAATATTTGGCTTCATGAAAAAAATGTGCGACAAAATTAAGATTTAGATGGGGCACTAATCCTTCTCTTGGAGCTAATCCTTCTTCTCATTTGGTGCTAATCCCTCTTTCTTAATCTCAATTGGCATCACATTTGAATTTTTTTGAACTCCTTGATCAGCAACATGGGATAAGAAGTAGCTTCAAACGTTTAAGTTTGAATTTGAACCCTTCATTTGAATTTGAAAGAGGTTTGAATGAGGGGCTTCCATTTAAACTTCAAAACTTTATCTTCATCTTAAGACAACTTTCAAACTTGAATCTTGAACTCTTCCTTAGCCTTGGAACTCTTTTTTGAATTTGAATTTGGATGAAGATATCTCCTCCTTTGAATTTTAAAGTAGATAGAAGATAACTCCTCCTTTGAATTTTTGGATGAACCTCCACTTATCTTGGACTCTTCCTCCTTTTTAAACTTTGAATGAACCATGGGTGGGCATCATCTGGAGTGGGCGACAAGAGAGAATAAGGGGGGTGCCAGATGAGAAGCAGAGTCCTTCTGCTTTACTCCTCTCAATTGGCGCCTCCGTGGAATCTTAAATGGGCAATGAAAGGGAATTGGATGGGGCACCTGGATAATGATGAAATTAAAATTGTCTTGATGTCCAAATGTCTGGATGTCCCAATATTTGGATGTCCAGCTCTCTTGATGTCTGGATGTTTGGATGTCTAGATGTCTAGATGAAAAATTTGGATAACCCTTTTTTGACCTAAAATTGATCCACCAAGGTGATGATGACTTGGATCTTGGGTACTTATGACACCCCTTGACTTATTCAAGCACTAATTACAGGACTCAAATAGGACAATTCACCAAACAAAGCAAATTAATGCTATATACAAGACTCTTAAACCAATTGATGGACTCAATAGACTCTATTGGTAACTCAACAACCCTAATTGACCAAATTACACTCAATTTGATCAAATTACAACTCAATTTGACTTAATTATAAACTCAAAACAACTGGGACTCGAGTGTTCTTTATGAAGACCACATGGACTTAGTCATTGGTGATCCAAATTGAATTGAAAAAGGTTTGCTTTCTCTTCCTGGCTCTTGTGTCCTCACCACACATGGATTCCTTTGCTGCATCCGATGCTATGATGTATTCAGCATTGCATACTGAGTCTTCCACGGTAGGCTACTTGAAACTTTTCCAGCAGATCGCTCCTTTATTTAGGATAAAGATAAACCTTGATACACTCTTGTTGTCATTCCTATCTGACTGAAAACTGGAGTCAGTATATCCTACAAGTTTCAAGTCAGGTTCTACATAAATTAGCTATTGGTCCTTAATATTTTGCAGATACTTAAGGATGGTCTTTACCACTTTCCAATGAGCTTCACCTGGGTCAGATTGGTATATGCTCACAATGCCTAGTGAGTATGCCAAATCTAGTTTAGTATATGTCATGGCATATAATGTGGCGACATCTACTGACGTGGAGCATGCGGGCGGCCACGATGATAAGAGACCCGCCACCCGGGTGGGGCAGCCCAGCCAAGAGCCGAGGCCGAGCTCATTAGGTGAGCCCCCTATCTGAGATCAGCCTCCCTATCGAGGTCAAGCTCCCAGCCGAGGCCGGGCTCATTGGATGAGCCCCCTATTTGAGGTCAAGCTCCGAGCCGAGGTCGGGCTCATTAGGCAAGCCCCCCATCTGAGATCAACCTCCCTATTGAGGTCAAGCTTTCAACCGAGGCCGGGTTCATTGGACGAGCCCCCCTGTCTGAGATCAGCCTTCTTGCCAAGGTCAAGCTTCCAGCCAAAGCCGAGCTCACGAGGCACGCCCTTGTCTGAGGTCAGCTCCCGACGAGGGCCACGCTCGCATCCCAACACAGAGTCCTAGGTATGGAGTTCTCACCAGAGAGCAGATGTTCAAATCATGCCGCAGTAAGAGCCTGGCCACCCACAGCCTTCTACAGGTGGCATAGCTCCACCAGAGGTACGATATGGGCACCCTCAAGCCCCAGGCCCAGTGGGGTGCTGCCATGCCCACAGTCGTACCACCAACAGTCGCCCACCACCACGGCACGACACCCAGAGGCTCCCCAAGAGAGGAATCCAGCCAAGGCCCTAGGACATATAATGCCTAGGCGATCCCTCCTGAAATAGAAGCACCCCTCCTATAAGGAGGAGGATAGAAGAAAAGAAAGGGGGCTTTTTCGATGAGAAGGGTTTCCTTCCCTTCGTGGGGGAATGTTCACAGATGGCACATCCAGGGAGCTCCTCTAGGCCCCTAGGGACCCCTTCTCAGAGAGAGTCCACGGCCCCACCTTCGAAGACAGGGAAAAAGGTAAGAAAGGTAAAAATGTAGGGGAAGGTAAGGGAGAGGTAAGTCCCCATTTCCCGCTCTTGATTTCTACTCTTTCCATTTCTTTTATGTTTTCGCATCGAGTCACATCCTCTCGACGGATGGGTCCCCCAAGCCCTACACCATGGAGGTCTTTTCTATTCCCCTCGATTGTCCCATTAACTTGATCGTCGAAGTGTCCTCGTCGAAATCCCCGACCTGGGTCTCCCCTATCTTGCAAGAAAAAGAAGGAAGGGAGGGCGCACGGCATCGACGGGGGAGGAATACCCCGGCGCGACCGAGCTACAGGCCAAGGTGATCTTTGTGGAAACAGATTGGGTACCAAGTAGGGAGTGAAGTTTCAAGATCCTGGCGACCAACAGATTAGTGTGCCAGGAAGGGGAGAAGTTTCAAGATCCTGGCGACCAACAGATTGGCACACCAGGTAGGGGGAAGTTTCAAGATCTTGGCGACCAACAGATTAGCATGCCAGGAAAGGGGAAGTTTCAACATCCTGGCAACCAATAGATTGGTGCACCAAGAAGGGAGAAGTTTCAAGATCCTGGTGACCAACAGATTGGCATGCCAAAAAACAAGAAGTTTCAAGATCCTGGTGACCAACAATTGGCGTGCCAGGAAGGGAGAAGTTTCAAAATCCTAGCGACCAACAAATTGGCATGCCAGGTAGGGGACAAAGTCTCAAGATCCTGGCGACCAATAGATTGGCGTGCCAGGTAGGGATAAGTTTCAAGATCCTGGTGATCAACAAATTGGCATGCTAAGAACAACGACAACCATCCTCACCCCTGGGGGGCAGACTGGGGGCACAAGAGGGAAGACGACTGTGTCTTCCCAAATGATGGCCACCTCCCACAGCACCCTCCAGTGCAAGCCGGCTCCATCCATCTCTCTTTAAGATGATGGTCAATGAGTTCGACCCGAGCCCCCCTAAAGGGGTAGCACGCTCCCATCCATGCAACCAGAGTCTGATGGGTAATTCTCTTTCCCTATTACCCTCACAATATGAAGAGCTGTGTGACATGTTCACATGAGAAGCTTCTATCTCACCACTGATGGCAAGTATTGCAGTCTAATACCTACTGCTAAGCCCACAGCCTAGGGATGTCAGTCGATAAGCTCGAGGGGCCCCCGCCATCTATCACTAGACTCTCAGTTCAGCTCTTGCCTTGCTCACAGTCTGGAGATGTCCGCGGTGACTCAACAAAGTCCCACCATCTACCGTGAAACTCACAGTTTGGCAACTATTGTACTCATAGTCCAAAGATGTCCACGAAGTCTCCAAAAGTCCCCACCATCTACCGCCTGACTCTCAGTTCAGCTCACAGTCCGGAGATCCACGGTGACTCAACAAAGTCTCACAGTGAGGCTCACTGCTCGGCAGCTCACAGTCCAGTTCACACGGCGGTCCTGACCGCTTGGCTCGCAGATCGGCACCCGCTACACTAACGGTCCTGAGATATTGGCAGAGATGCCATCTACCGTGAGGCTCACTGCTCGGCATCTATTATGCTCACAGTCCAGAGATATTCACAAGGAACCCCGGCGGTCCTGTTGTCCACCGCTTGGCTCGCAGATCGGCACCCGCTACACTAACGGTCCTGAGATATTGGCAGAGATGCCAGAAGCCCCACCACCTGACTCGTAGCATGGTCAATCGATGAGCCAAGCCCTCTCGACAGGCCCGCATCAAAGCTTTGAGCTCAGAGTAGTCTACCACCTTATCAAGGATGTAAGACTCACCCTTTGATTATTGAAACTCACTTTTAGTGCAACCTCATCTTCTATCAGTGCAGGCACTCATCCGGCCGATCTCAAGCCCGTCTAAGCCTAGAAACTTACAAAGCCAGGCACTCTAAGTCCAAAAACTTATGAAGCCCGGTATTCTAATCTTGGAAACTCTCGAAGCCCGGCACTCTAAGCCCAAAAACTCCTGAAGCCCGGCACTCTAAGCCCAAAAACTCCTGAAGCCCGGCACTCTAAGCCCAACAACTTACGAAACACGGTACTCTAAGCCCAAAACTTTCAAAGCTCGATACTCTAAGCCTGAAAACTTATGAAGACATGCACTCTAAGCCCGAAAACTCTCAAAGCCCAGCATTCATGACCAAAAGTCCCGGCCATTTACTGCCTGACTCACAGCTTAGCGCATCAGGCCTCCCAGCCTCCTATATCCCACCTCTCGACTATGGCAGCTTTGCTTACAGTCTGGAGATATCTGCCGAGAAATTCCAGAAGTCCTGGCCATCTATCGCCTAACTCATAACTTGGCACACCAGGCCACTCGACCTCCTTCACCAGGTCTCCCGACCTCTTTCATCGGGCCTCCCAGCCTCCTCCATCAGGCCTCCCGGACTCCTCCTTCATCAGTTCTCCCGGCCTCCTCCTTCATCAGGCCTCCTGGCCTCCTTCATCTAGCCTCTCGGCTCCAGCCACCTTGGTTTTGCTTACAGTCCAGAGATGTCCATCAGGAAATTCTAGAAGTCCTGACCATATATCACCTAACTCACAACTTGGCGCATTAGGCCACTCAGCCTCCTTCATCAGGTCTCCCAGCCTCCTTCATCAGGTCTCCCAGCCTCCTCCATCAGGCCTCCCAGCCTCCTTCTTCATCAGCCCTCCCGGCCTCCTCAGCCTCCATCATTAGGTCTCCAAGCCTCCTCCATCAGGCCTCTCGACCACCTTGGCAAATCAAGCCTCACCGGCCTCTCGGCCTCCTTCATCCAACCTCTTAGCTCCTGTCACCTTCAGCTCCGGCCAGTCCAGAGATGTGCCAGGAATCTCTAGAAGTCTCAGCCATCTACAGCCTAACTCACAGCTTGGTGCATCAGCCTCCCATTAGGTCCTCCTTCGTCAGGCCTCCCGACCTCCTCCTTCATCAGGCCTCCCGACCTCCTTCATCTAGCCTCACAACTCCGGCCACCTTGCTTATAGTCCAGAGATGTCTGCCAAAAAATTCTAGAAGTCCTAGCCATCTACCACCTGACTCACAGCTTGGCACATCAAGCCCCTCAACCTCCTTCATCAGGCCTCTCCCGCATCCTTCATCAGGCCTCCCAGCCTAGCCTCCATCAGGCTTCCCGCCTCCTCCTTCATCAGGCCTCCTGGACCTCCTTCATCCCGCCTCTCAGCTCTGGACCACCTTGCTCACAGTTCAGGATGTCCACCAAAAAACTCTAGAAGTCCTGGCTATCTACTGCCTAACTTAGCTTAACGCATCAGGCCTCCCGGCCTCTTTCATCAGGCCTCTTGGCCTCCTCCTTCACCAGGACTCCCGGCCTCCTTCATCCAGTCTCTCAACTCCAGTCGCCTTGCTCATAGTCTGGAGATGTCCACAGGGAAACTCCAGAAGTCCCGGCCATCTACCACCTGACTCATAGCTTGGCGCATCAGGCCCCTCGATCTCCTTTATCAGGCCTCCCGGCCTCTATCATCAGGCCTCCCGGCCTTCTCCATCAGGTGGTGGGGACACCAGGAACAGACACAAATCACTGGATCCAATTTGGTTTACCTAGTCATGTATCAAAGTTTTAAAAATTTTATAATCAATTAAGATTGAGTCCTGTAATAAGTTGAGGTTAGTTGATTTATCTCAACCCTCAACCTAGTCAATATTTTGAGTCCTGTACATCAGTTATGAGTCTAGTAGGAGTCTATTTTTTGTACAAGAGAGGAGGTTATCCTTTTTTGGAGTTCCACCAGGCTACATCCAGGAGTCAGAGGCCACTACATCAGTCCATTGGATTTTGTGTGACAACCCAGGATCCAAGATGCTTCCAGAAATCATGATTCCTTTCATATGCCCTCCAAAGGGCCAGATTCCCTCCAGATGCTTCTAGAATATTCCATATGCTAGGAGCCCATGTTTTCCAGGTTATCCCAACACTCTAGGACTTCAAGTTCAAGTCCAAGCACCAAGCCCAGGTTCATTAAGAAGCAAGATTCCAAGAATATTCCCATATCAGGCCATCCCATCTTTCAGGGCCCAAATCCCAAGTGCCCAAGCCCCCCTTGGCCTGCCCACTTGCTGCCCATGAAGCCCAACATGCCATTCCAAGAGGGCTTAGGCATCCTCACATGTTGACTTGGTCCAAAGCCAAGTGGGGAGAGGAAAGAAGAAAAGACTAGGTCAAATTCTAACCTAGTTGGGATTCCTAATCCTTTTAAACCTTGTAATTCTAACCTAGCTAGGAAAGGACTTATAGTCTAACTAGGAAGAGGACTTGTAACCTAAGTGTAACCATGGTTATAGAGGGCATGGGAACTCTATAAATAACCCACCCCTCCCTTTCTTGTAATCATCTCTTTCTTATGAATACAACTTGCTGAAATTTTGTGTTATTGCCTTGTGATTGGTGTCTTTGTTTTGGTTCTTTACTTTGAGTGCTCTCCTTGTGTACCCCGGCTGAATCCCTGCTGTCCTAGCATCCTTTTGCATCCTTGGAGACCAGCCATGCCGAAGAAAAGGAAGCCCTAACTGCCATCCAAGATAAGGAGCTTCTTCCTCCCCGGTTGCCATCTCCTAACCCTAATCCCGATTCCCTCAAAACCTTAGTTCCTTTTCTTTTTTTTTATTTGCTATTTTGATTGACCCTGACGCTTGCAGGATCCTCGAGATATTCCACCTTTCCAGAGGAGGCTTTCCTTGCCTTCAAACCGGGTCCAGATCAGCCATCTGATTCAAGGAACTGAAGCTTCTTCATCCAGGCTCAAATCAGAGTGTGAGTGATCTTTTCCACTGCAAAATTTCAATCTCTGACTAGTAAGAAACCTACCCTTCTCTTAATATCTGATTTGATGAAGATAAGCTAACCTAAATCGAGAGTTTCTCAACTCTCGAGTCCTGGCTACTTATTATCTTGCATGAGTTCTTTGTAATACGATGATTCTTTGCATTGCTACTCCTTATGCTAGTTCTTATTTTAGTTTAGAAATTTAGCCTCCAAACCTAAATTATAAAAATCAAAAAAAATTAGTTTACTATTTTCCTACATCTTTAGCAATCTTAGAGTCATCTTGTATTAGTTTGGTATTAGAGCAGGTTTAGGATAGTTTTTATCTACTTTGCATTCACAAACCCTAATTTCTACATCCTATTCACTGCATTAGGTGTCTGTTTTGCATCTGATTTTGACATCTAGAAATTTTATTTTTCTATGAGATTTGCATGAATTTTTCTCTATTGTGTCCTTTATTTTATTAAAATTTTTAATTAATTTTATAGAAAACCTAAATCATTAAAATCTGGTATATTATAAACCTTAACAGAATCTTGAACATTTCTGCAGTAGTCTAAAAACCCTAGGATTTGCATCATCATTTGATTTTTTTTTCTATATGAGATTTGGTACGTATCATCATTACCATCAATCCTATATTCTATAATTTTTTGAATTTTTATGCATCAGGATATATGCCAAATTTTATATCATCTGAAACCCTAATTCTCTGATTTCTACTATCTCTGCATACTTAACTCAATATAACCTAATCAACTTCTACACACCCCAATCCCAAGCCTAATTTGATTGCTAACCTAATCAACTTAAACCTAATATGTCATTTCATAAAATATACATAAAATATTTTTATTTTTTTGATTGATTTAGATTGCATCAGGACCATCGATTGCTATCATCTTTAACCTAATCTTAAGGGCAACTCAATATCTCAGATTAGGGCAGGATTTCATCACCTGTCCTGGATCCAAAACAACCATCATCATACTAACTCAAGCCTAATTAAAATGAATTAGACCTAATTTGTCTTAGAGGGCTAGAAGACATCAACAGGTCGGGTATGAGCTGTATGGGCCAACTAGTGCATTTAATCTTGTGGCTATTATTGAAACCTAGTGTCTAAGGCTGAGGGTCCAGAGTCAAACGACCTAAGTGGTGTTGTGGTTTTTAATTGGGTCATAACGAAAGTAGGGAGGCCTCCCACACTCCCACCCTCTACCTGGCCAAAGGAAGGATTAGCTACTGGGTTAAGTGTAAGTTGAGCTGATCCATTCAGTTTTGACTCTAGGTCTAGGAAATCCTAGATTAAGTTAACCTATTTTGCATGCTTGGCTGCACCATTTCATTTTGACTGATTGTTTAATTGTATGACCACTAGATTAGGAACCCAATATCAGAAGCCTAAAACCCAAACTGATTCAGCCATGAATCCCAATTTGGAGGCCATCCTGAACCAACTTGCCCAATTAACTACCTAATCCCAAACCCAGTTTGCCCAACTAACTCAATCCAATATCCAGACCCAAAATCAACTTACCCAAATGAACCAAGCCAATACCCAAACCCAAGCCCAGCTTGCCCAAATGAACCATAGGTTTAACCAAAGGAATAAAATGTTTGACCAACTGATCCAATCGAATAACCAAATGATCCATAGGATTGATCCATTAGATGACCAAATAAGAACCCTAGACAAGGCCCATAAAGCTAAACCCTCGCGCTATGAGCCCCAGGAATCTATAGTCCCTAGATATGAACCCAATAGTAATCTGCTATCCCTCAATCAACCTGAACCCTATAGGATTGATACCCCTAGATTTGAACCCATAACCTTTGAACCCAT